>CM077911.1:0-438435 GCA_039766575.1 Serrognathus titanus | reverse complement strand
TTAATCCAGCTTAAATATGTCTGATATCGATGATACTCGGTACTATTATGAAAACAAACATCATTTTGATTATAATAGTTGTGGCAGAAATCACGATTTCGAATGTCGATATTTGAAAATTTTCAAAGTCGTCAGTTCAACGAGATTTTTAACCCAGCTTAAAAATGTCTGATATCGATGATACTCGGTACTATTATGAAAACAAATAACATTTGGATTATAATAGCTGTGGCAGAAAGTGCGATTTCGAATGTCGATATTTAAAATTTTTCTAAGTCCGAGAATTCAACGAAATTTTAACCCAGCTTAAATATGTCTGAAATCGATGATACTCGATACTATTATGAAAACAAACATCATTTGGATAATAATAGCTGTGGCAGAAAGTGCGATTTCGAATGTCGATATTTGAAATTTTTCAAAGTCCGTAAGTTCAACGAAATTTAACCCAGCCTAAATATGTCTTATATCGATGATACTCGGCACTATTATGAAAACAAACATCATTTTGATTATAATAGCTGTGGCAGAAAGCGCGATTTCGAATGTCGATATTTGATAATTTTCAAAGTCGTCAGTTCAACGAGATCTTTAACCCAGCTTAAAAATGTCTGATATCGATGATACTCGGCACTATTATGAAAACAAACATCATTTGGATAATAATAGCTGTGGCAGAAAGTGCGATTTCGAATGTCGATATTTGAAATTTTTCTAAGTCCGTAAGTTCAACGAAATTTTAACCCAGCCTAAATATGTCTCATATCGATGATACTCGGCACTATTATGAAAACAAACATCATTTTGATTATAATAGCTGTGGCAGAAAGCGCGATTTCGAATGTTGATATTTGATTATTTTCAAAGTCGTCAATTCAACGAGATTTGTAACACAGCTTAAAAATGTCTGATATCGATGATACTCGGTACTATTATGAAAACAAACATCATTTTGATTAAAATAGCTGTGGCAGAAAGCGCGATTTCGAATGTTGATATTTGATTATTTTCAAAGTCGTCAATTCAACGAGATTTGCAACACAGCTTAAAATGTCTGATTTCGATGATACCCGGCACTATTATGAAAACAATTATTATAGCTGTGGCAGAAAGCGCGATATCGAATGTCGATATTTAAAATTTTTCTAAGTCCGAGAGTTCAACGAAATTTTAAACCAGCTTAAATATGTCTGAAATCGATGATACTCGGCACTATTATGAAAACAAACATCAATTTGATTATAATAGCTGTGGCAAAAAGCGCGATTTCGAATGTCGATATTTGATAATTTTCAAAGTCGTCAGTTCAACGAGATCTTTAACCCAGCTTAAAAATGTCTGATATCGATGATACTCGGCACTATTATGAAAACAAACATCATTTTGATTATAATAGCTGTGGCAGAAAGCGCGATTTCGAATGTCGATATTTGATAATTTTCAAAGTCGTCAATTCAACGAGATTTGTAACACAGCTTAAAAATGTCTGATATCCATGATACTCGGTACTATTATGAAAACAAACATCATTTTGATTATAATAGCTGTGGCAGAAAGCGCGATTTCGAATGTCGATATTTAAAATTTTTCTAAGTCCGAGAGTTCAACGAAATTTTAAACCAGCTTAAATATGTCTGAAATCGATGATACTCGGCACTATTGTGACGAACGAATTGCGACGTGTGATACACTCAGCGACGCGTCATGCATGACTCACGATTCGCCAACGTTCCGACATATTCCAGAACCGAACTTACGAGAAAAGCGCTCGGATATAAATTACGCCTGCGAGGACGAGAGAGCAGTCTTAGTCAGTTCGACGTAGAGTTACTTACTGTTTAACGCTCGGCTTGTAAAAATAAATTAGTCTTAGTCCGTTATAAATAAATTAGTGTTAAGTGTCGTTAATAAATTAGTTATTAGTCTTATTAAGTATTTTATTTAAAAACAAATCAAAATAAATCTAAAAACATTACAGTGGTGTCCGGTGTGCGGTTCGTGAAAATAAATAAACAATTAAATCAAATTAAATTTAAATAAATCATTAAGTATAGTGTAGTGTTCAGAAAAAACAATGGCTACAAAGAAAGTATTGTTGAAAGACTTAAAAGTGGCCGTATTGAAGACAGAATTAGAAGAACGAGAGCTGGAAACTTCCGGTTTGAAAGCTGCACTTCAACAGCGTCTTCGAGAAGCTCTGCAAACAGCTGGAGATGATCCAGAATCATTCTTGTTCGAAATTACGTGTGGTTCCGCCGATATATCGAGAATCTTAGACGAGAAGTTTCGAGAACAATCTGGAAACTTAGACCAGAAACTTCGAGAACAATCTGGAAATCTCAAGGACGAACTTCGGGAACAATCCAGAAATTTGGACGAGAAACTTCTAGAACAATCTGGAAATTTAGACCAAAAGCTTCGTGAACAATTTGGAAACTTCAGAGATGAACTTCGGGAACAATCCAGAAATTTAGAAGAGAAGCTTCGAGAACAATCTGGAAATTTCAACGAATTGCAGAAGAAATTGCTGGAACAATCTAGAAACATAGACGAGAAACTTCGAGAACAGTCTGAAAATTTGAAGGACGAATTTCTAGAGCAGTCGAAAGGACTCGAAGAAAAACTAGTAGTAAAAATATCAGAAGAGACAAGGAACCTGCAAGAAAATATGGAAGAAATAATTTTCCAGCAGGATAACAAAATTAAGAATCTAGAACAGATCATGGCAGGGATGCGAATATTCGGGGATCAGTTGCCAGCAGAAGTGCTAGAGAGTAATGAGGCGCGAACTATGGAAGGACCAGCGGGAACTTCAAAATTAAAAATAAAACCACCGACGTTCGATGGAAAGTCTTCTTGGCCTAATTACTTAAAACAATTTGAAGCGGCAGCAAAAGCGAACGGATGGACGGCCAGTGAAAAAGCCACTTCGTTAATTGTGGCCTTGAGGGGAGAGGCTATCGATGTGCTACAAACGATGCCGCCAGATGAACAGGAAGACTTCAACAAGCTGGTGAACAGGCTGGAAATGCGTTATGGTCAGGCGCATCTGACAGAAGTGTACCATGCGCAGCTGAGGAATCGTTGTCAGAAATCCGGAGAGAGTCTCAGGAATTCGAGGCTGACGTAGCGCGTCTAGCCCAGTTGGCATATCCTGCAGCTCCTGTAGAATTCCTGCAATGTTTGACGGTGCAGACATTCATAGATGGAATCCGTGACCCGGACAACCAGCAGGCATTGAGAATGGCTCATCCAAAGACATCCAAGAACGCATTGGCCTACGCTTTGGAATACGAGGCAGCGAAGCGAGTCTCAAGAGGGCAGGTCAAGGTGCGAGCTGCTATGGACTTCCAAGAAGAGGAAAACGTCAAAGTGCGACCTGCTGCAGAGGAGCGGCCCAAGGAGTGTGCCACTGTCGAGGATATCCGCCGCATTGTGGAGCAGGTCTTGAGGCAGAAGAATCCGCTAGTATGCTGGAATTGCCAGGAGGAGCCACAGGGAAACTAAGTCGGGTCGGTGCAGTGGGGCAAACGTCGACCCGTATTCAAAAGCCCCTAAAGACGGAAGTCAGGCAAGTGATATCCCTGCGACAATTAACCAGCAGTGTCTTCGTGGATGCCACCATTGATGAGATCCCTCACACCATGTTGCTGGATACGGGTGCGACGAAGACTATCTTGAGGCCCGACGTCATCAAGTCATCAAAACGCACCGAGCCGACTAAGTGGAAATTGAGGACAGCAACTGGAACATCAGCAACTGTCCATGGTGAAGTAGAGGTGATTATTACCATCGGATCGACTCCCATCAAACACCGTGCGCTGTTAGCAGAAATAGAGGACGAGGCGATTCTGGGAATGGACGTCATGTGTGCCCACGGGTTTCAATTGGATCTGAAGCGTGGTGTCATGGCTGTCAATAATGAGGAGTTGATTCTACATCAACGAGGAGACAAGGCCGCTCGAGTTATCCTCGCCGAAGACGTTGTGCTACCCAGCAGGACCGAGGTCACCGTCGACGCCAATCTGAATGGCGTTTTTCAAAATGGACAAGTTATTATGGTTGAACCCAATACTGACGATCTGAAGATTGGAAGAGGAGTTCTCGTTGGGAAAGCATTGTTAACGGCGAGAAAGGAAGTACCGGTCCGCCTGATGAATGTCAACTGTTTCCCCGTCAACATCAAGAAGGGGACAATCTTGGGAAGCTGCGCCATGGTGTCCTCCATTTCCCGCCAACTTGAAGTAAAGGTGCAAGAGACGAAAGTCTCAAAGAAGTTGTTGGAAATGGTCATGCCGTCAGCCCAGGAGTTGACTCCAGAGCAGAAGACAAAAGCAAGGGACCTGATCGGTCGCTTTCAGGACGTGTTCGAAGTAGAAAACGGACCTAGGGGAAGAACCGACGTCGTCAAACACAAGATAGAGACCGGAGAGGAAAGACCCATCTGTCAAGCTCCAAGGAGGTTGCCCTTGGCGAAACGTGAGGAAGCGGAACGCATTATTCGCGATATGGAAAAGGACAATGTAATAGAACCTTCAAGGAGCCCGTGGGCGTCACCAGTAGTGCTTGTGAAGAAGAAGGACGGGTCCACGAGGTTCTGCGTAGACTACCGGTTACTCAACCATGTCACCAAGGAGGACAGCTATCCTCTGCCACGGATTGACGATACCTTGGACACTCTGGCCGGTTCGAAGATCTTCTCGACTTTAGACTTAAAGAGTGGATATTGGCAAGTGGAGCTAGCGCCCGAAGACCGAGAAAAGACAGCATTTTCCATTGGTATGGGACTATGGCAATTCACGGTGATGCCGTTCGGGTTATGTAATGCCCCAGCAACATTCGAGAGGCTAATGGAGACGGTTCTGAAGGGTCTGTCCTGGACAACGTGCATGGTCTACCTGGACGACATAATTGTGGTGGGAAAAACATTCGACGATCACCTGAAGAATCTGGAAGGAGTGTTCCAGCGGCTTCGCGGAGCTGGGCTAAAGCTTAGCCCTAAGAAGTGCCATCTGTTCCAGAAGGAAGTGAATTATCTGGGCCACATTGTTAACGGAAATGGAATCGCCGTGGACCCAGTGAAGATTCAGGTGGTGAGAGACTGGCCAACACCCAAAAATAAACACCACATAAGGAGTTTCCTAGGCCTGTGTACTTACTATCGGCGCTATGTTCCCGGATTTGCAGACATCGCTAAGCCGTTGACAAAGCTCACCGAAGAAGGTCGCCCGTTTGAATGGGACCAGCATTGCCAAATTAGCTTTGAATGCCTAAAGCAGTACTTGATAAGTGCTCCTATTCTGAGTTACCCTCTCCCGGAAAGCAAGTTCGTCGTGGACACAGATGCTAGCAACGTTGGTATTGGTGGCGTACTTTCCCAGATACAAGATGGGCAAGAAAAGGTGATCGGCTATTTCAGCAAAGTCCTGTCAAAACCGGAGCGTAACTATTGCGTCACCAGAAGGGAATTGTTAGCCATGGTAAAGACGATAGAACATTTCTACAAATACTTATATGGTAGACACTTCCTCCTGAGGACGGACCATGCCGCCTTAAAATGGCTCCTCCGATTCAAGAATCCTGAAGGACAAGTTGCACGATGGATCGAACGACTTCAGGAATACGATTTTGAAATCCAGCATCGGGCAGGAACAAACCATAGAAATGCCGATGCTTTGTCTAGAAGACCCTGTGCTGAAGACTGTAAGCACTGTAGTCGTCTGGAGGAGAAAGTAGCCATGACTGCAAGGACGACCATTGTTGACGACAAATGGCAAGGCGAAGCATTGCGACGAGACCAGGAGAACGACCCGGACTTGAAGTTGGTGCTAGAATGGAAAAGTAGGGAGACAAGGCCTACTTGGGAAGAGATAGCACCTTGTGCACCATCCGTAAAATCATACTGGGCGCAGTGGGACTTCATAGTGCTGGATCATGGTCTTTTCAAACGAAGCATAGAGAACCATGAAGGCACGGAACAGAAGACACAGTTACTAATTCCCAAGAATAGGGTGCCAGAAGTTCTGAGGGAACTTCACGATGGTACTTCGGGAGGACATTTGGGAATTAAGAAGACTATGGAGAAGGTGCGCGAGCGATTCTACTGGGTGAATTGCAAAGAAGACGTAAAGAATTGGTGTAGGAAATGTGTAGTATGCGCAGCCAGTAACGGTCCCCACAGGCGAGGCAAGGCTCCCATGAAACAGTATAACGTGGGAAGTCCTTTTGAGAGAGTTGCCATCGATGTAGCAGGTCCATTTCCAGAAACAAATAGTGGAAATAAATACATCGTCGTGGTAATGGACTATTTCAGTAAGTGGGTTGAAGCATACGCCTTACCTAACCAAGAAGCGGTCACTATTGCTGAAATCCTTGTCAAGGAATGGATCAGTCGGTATGGTGCACCCATGGATCTGCATTCGGATCAAGGAAGGAACTTTGAATCGACCTTATTCAAGAATGTGTGTACTTCGGCGTACGGAAAACTAGGACCACTGCGCTTCATCCACAGTTGGATGGAATGGTGGAAAGGTTTAACAGGACCATCAACCGACATTTGTCCAAGGTCGTCTCCGATCACCAGAGAGACTGGAACACGTATATTCCCCTGTTTCTACTGGCATACCGCTCGTCCGTTCATGAGACCACAGGAGAGACCCCAGCGAAAGTGGTATTTGGGCGAGAGCCAAGACTGCCCTGCGACTTGAAATTCGGCGTGAAGCCTGGCGAAGTCCCTACCGACGAAGACTACGTGAGCGGTTTGCGCAGGAAAATGGACAACATTCATAATCAAGTGCGTCACAATATACAGACCGCCAGCGACCGAATGAAGGAGCATTATGACATCAACGCTCAGAATGGGGGATACCAACCCGGAGCACTGGTCTGGCTTTATAATCCCCAGAGACGTCGAGGTCTGTCCCCAAAGTTACAGACATCTTGGGAAGGTCCTTACAAAGTGATAAAACGGATCAACGATGTTATATACCGCATCAAAAAGATTCCGAATGGCAAGCCCAAAGTGATCCACTTCAACCGGATGGCTCCTTACAACGGAGAAGAAAATGAAGGGACAGTACAAAGGACGCAAGGTTCCGAAGTAAACTTCGAAACCTTCATGTCTCATCACGCCACAGGGAGTAAGGCACGATTTGGAGTAACCACGGAGAGACAGCAAGATCTTTTTCAAGTGCCACCAGAGTACAGTCTGGCCCACTGTGTGGCAGAAGACCTAAGAATGTCCAAGGGGATAGCCCAGGTCTTCCGGAAGAAATTTGGTCAAGTCGAGGTAATCCGAAGACAGCATCCCATGGTGGGCAAGAGCCTGCAGATCATCGATACGAAAGCTGATCAGAGACGACGCGTGTACTACTCAGTCACTAAGAAGACATCAAGCGGTAAACCTGACTATCACAGTATGTGGAGAGCTCTTTGTAGCCTGAAGAGGCAGCTGATAGAAGGCAAAGAGTCCAAATTGGCCATCCCCAAGTTTGGCTGCGGACTTGACGGGCTGGACCGGAGGGTCATCCGAAACATGATAGAAGTTATCTTCAACGGAACGGGGATTGAAGTCCTGGTCTGCAGTCACCACCCACAGGCAACTGTTGGAAATGAGAAAACTGTAGACTGCTACTTTTTCCAAATCGGAAGTTGCAGAAAGGGACCAGCATGCGAGGAACGTTCCGGGACGAAACGTTTTTAAGAAGGGGGCAATGTGACGAAAGAATTGCGACGTGTGATACACTCAGCGACGCGTCATGCATGACTCACGATTCGCCGACGTACCGACATATTCCAGAACCGAACTTACGAGAAAAGCGCTCGGATATAAATTACGCCTGCGAGGACGAGAGAGCAGTCTTAGTCAGTTCGACGTAGAGTTACTTACTGTTTAACGCTCGGCTTGTAAAAATAAATTAGTCTTAGTCCGTTATAAATAAATTAGTGTTAAGTGTCGTTAATAAATTAGTTATTAGTCTTATTAAGTATTTTATTTAAAAACAAGTCAAAATAAATCTAAAAACATTACACTATTATGAAAACAAACAACATTTTGATTATAATAGCTGTGGCAGAAAGTGCGGTTTCGAATGTCGATATTTAAAATTTTTCAAAGTCCGAGAGTTCAACGAAATTTTAACCCAGCTTAAAAATGTCTGATATCGATGATACTCGGTACTATTATGAAAATAAACATAATTTTGATTATAATAGCTGTGGCAGAAAGCGCGATTTCGAATGTTGATATTTGATTATTTTCAAAGTCCTCAATTCAACGAGATTTGTAACACAGCTTAAAAATGTCTGATATCGATGATACTCGGCACTTTTATGAAAACAAACATCATTTTGATTATAATAGCTGTGGCAGAAAGCGCGATTTCGAATGTCGATATTTAAAATTTTTCTAAGTCCGTAAGTTCAACGAAATTTTAACCCAACCTAAATATGTCTAATATATCGATATGAGTATCATCGGATACTCGGCACTATTATGAAAACAGACATCATTTTGATTATAATAGCTGTGGCAGAAAGCGCGATTTCGAATGTCGATATCTGATAATTTTCAAAGTCCTCAGTTCAACGACATCTTTAACCCAGCATAAAAATATCTGATATCGATGATACTCGGCACTATTATGAAAACAAACATCATTTTGATTATAATAGCTGTGGCAGAAAGCGCGATTTCGAATGTTGATATTTGAGAATTTTCAGTCGTCAGTCAACGAGATTTTTAACCCAGCTTAAAAATGTCTGATATCGATGATACTCGGCACTATTATGAAAACAAACATCATTTTGATTATAATAGCTGTGGCAAAAAGCGCGATTTCGAATGTCGCTATTTGATAATTTTCAAAGTCGTCAGTTCAACGAGATCTCTAACCCAGCTTAAAAATGTCTGATATCGATGATACTCGACACTATTATGAAAAAAACATCATTTTGATTATAATAGCTGTGGCAGAAAGTGCGATTTCGAATGTCGATATTTGAGAATTTTCAGTCGTCAGTCAACGAGATTTTTAACCCAGCTTAAAAATGTCTGATATCGATGATACTCGGCACTATTATGAAAACAAACATCATTTTGATTATAATAGCTGTGGCAGAAAGCGCGATTTCGAATGTCGATATTTGAGAATTTTCAGTCGTCAGTCAACGAGATTTTTAACCCAGCTTAAAAATGTCTGATATCGATGATACTCGACACTATTATGAAAACAAACATCATTTTGATTATAATAGCTGTGGCAGAAAGCGCGATTTCGAATGTCGATATTTGAGAATTTTCAGTCGTCAGTCAACGAGATTTTTAACCCAGCTTAAAAATGTCTGATATCGATGATACTCGGCACTATTATGAAAACAAACATCATTTTGATTATAATAGCTGTGGCAGAAAGCGCGATTTCGAATGTCGATATTTGAGAATTTTTCTAAGTCCGTAAGTTCAACGAAATTTTAACCCAACCTAAATATGTCTAATATATCGATATGAGTATCATCGGATACTCGGCACTATTATGAAAACAGACATCATTTTGATTATAATAGCTCTGGCAGAAAGTGGGATTTCGAATGTCGATATTTAAAATTTTCAAAGTCCGAGAGTTCAACGAAATTTTAACCCAGCATAAAAATATCTGATATCGATGATACTCGGCACTATTATGAAAACAAATATCATTTTGATTATAATAGCTGTGGCAGAAAGCGCGATTTCGAATGTTGATATTTGATTATATTCAAAGTCGTCAATTCGAGATTTGTGTAACACAGCCTAAAAAGTGTCTGATATCGATGATACTCGGCACTATCATGAAAACAAACATCATTTTGATTATAATAGCTGTGGCAGAAAGCGCGATTTCGATTGTCGACATTGAAAATTTTTCTGAAAATTTTTCTATGTCCGAGAATTCAACGAAATTTTACCCAGCTTAAATATGTCTGATATCGATGATACTCGTCACTATTATGAAAACAAATATCATTTTGATTATAGTAGATGTGGCAGAAAGCGCGATTTCGAATGTCGACATTGAAAATTTTTCTGAAAATTTTTCTATGTCCGAGAATTCAACGAAATTTTACCCAGCTTAAATATGTCTGATATCGATGATACTCGTCACTATTATGAAAACAAATATCATTTTGATTATAATAGCTGTGGCAGAAAGCGCGATTTCGAATGTTGATATTTGATTATTTTCAACGAGATTTGTAAATCAGCTTAAAAATGTCTGATATCGATGATACTCGGCACTATTATGAAAACAAACATCATTTTGATTATAATAGCTGTGGCAGAAGGCGCGTTTTCGAATGTCGATATTTGAGAATTTTCAGAGTCGTCAGTTCAACGAGATTTTTAACCCAGCTTAAAAATGTCTGATATCGATGACTCGGCACTATTATGAAAATAAACATCATTTTGATTATAATAGCTGTGGCAGAAAGCGCGTTTTCGAATGTCGATATTTGAGAATTTTCAGAGTCGTCAGTTCAACGAGATTTTTAACCCAGCTTAAAAATGTCTGATATCGATAATTCTTGGCACTATTATGAAAACAAACATCATTTTGATTATAATAGCTGTGGCAGAAAGCGCGATTTCGAATGTCGACATTGAAAATTTTTCTGAAAATTTTTCTAAGTCCGAGAATTCAACGAAATTTTACCCAGCTTAAATATGTCTGATATCGATGATAATCGGCACTATTATGAAAACAAACATCATTTTGATTATAGTAGCTGTGGCAGAAAGCGCGATTTCGAATGTCGACATTGAAAATTTTTCTGAAAATTTTTCTATGTCCGAGAATTCAACGAAATTTTACCCAGCTTAAATATGTCTGATATCGATGATACTCGTCACTATTATGAAAACAAATATCATTTTGATTATAATAGCTGTGGCAGAAAGCGCGATTTCGAATGTTGATATTTGATCATTTTCAACGAGATTTGTAAATCAGCTTAAAAATGTCTGATATCGTTGATACTCGTCACTATTATGAAAACAAATATCATTTTGATTATAATAGCTGTGGCAGAAAGCGCGATTTCGAATGTCGATATTTGAGAATTTTCAGTCGTCAGTCAACGAGATTTTTAACCCAGCTTAAAAATGTCTGATATCGATGATAATCGGCACTATTATGAAAACAAACATCATTTTGATTATAGTAGCTGTGGCAGAAAGCGCGATTTCGAATGTCGACATTGAAAATTTTTCTGAAAATTTTTCTATGTCCGAGAATTTAACGAAATTTTACCCAGCTTAAATATGCCTGATATCGATGATAATCGGCACTATTATGAAAACAAACATCATTTTGATTATAGTAGCTGTGGCAGAAAGCGCGATTTCGAATGTCGACATTGAAAATTTTTCTGAAAATTTTTCTATGTCCGAGAATTCAACGAAATTTTACCCAGCTTAAATATGTCTGATATCGATGATACTCGTCACTATTATGAAAACAAATATCATTTTGATTATAATAGCTGTGGCAGAAAGCGCGATTTCGTATGTCGATATTTGAGAATTTTTAGAGTCGTCAGTTCAACGAGATTTTTAACCCAGCTTAAAAATGTCTGATATCGATGATACTCGGCACTATTATGAAAACAAACATCATTTTGATTATAATAGCTGTGGCAGAAAGCGCTATTTCGAATGTTGATATTTGATTATTTTCAAAGTCGTCAATTCAACGAGATTTGTAACACAGCTTAAAAATGTGTGATATCGATGATACTCGGCACTATTATGAAAACAAACATCATTTTGATTATAATAGCTGTGGCAGAAAGCGCGTTTTCGAATGTCGATATTTGAGAATTTTCAGAGTCGTCAGTTCAACGAGATTTTTAACCCAGCTTAAAAATGTCTGATATCGATGATACTCGGCACTATTATGAAGACAAACATCATTTTGATTATAATAGCTGTGGCAGAAAGCGCGATTTCGAATGTCGACATTGAACATTTTTCTGAAAATTTTTCTAAGTCAGAGAATTCAACGAAATTTTACCCAGCTTAAATATGTCTGATATCGATGATACTCGGCACTATTATGAAAACAAACATCATTTTGATTATAATAGCTGTTTCAGAAAGCGCGTTTTCGAATGTCGATATTTGAGAATTTTCAGAGTCGTCAGTCCAACGAGATTTTTAACCCAGCTTAAAAATGTCTGATATCGATGATACTCGGTACTATTATGAAAATAAACATCATTTTGATTATAATAGCTGTGGCAGAAAGCGCGATTTCGAATGTTGATATTTGATTATTTTCAAAGTCCTCAATTCAACGAGATTTGTAACACAGCTTAAAAATGTCTGATATCGATGATACTCGGCACTTTTATGAAAACAAACATCATTTTGATTATAATAGCTGTGGCAGAAAGCGCGATTTCGAATGTCGATATTTAAAATTTTTCTAAGTCCGTAAGCTCAACGAAATTTTAACCCAACCTAAATATGTCTAATATATCGATATGAGTATCATCGGATACTCGGCACTATTATGAAAACAGACATCATTTTGATTATAATAGCTGTGGCAGAAAGCGCGATTTCGAATGTCGATATAATTTTCAAAGTCGTCAGTTCAACGAGATCTTTAACCCAGCATAAAAATATCTGATATCGATGATACTCGGCACTATTATGAAAACAAACATCATTTTGATTATAATAGCTGTGGCAGAAAGTGCGATTTCGAATGTCGATATTTAAAATTTTCAAAGTCCGAGAGTTCAACGAAATTTTAACCCAGCTTAAAAATGTCTGATATCGATGATACTCGGTACTATTATGAAAATAAACATCATTTTGATTATAATAGCTGCGGCAGAAAGCGCGATTTCGAATGTTGATATTTGATTATTTTCAAAGTCCTCAATTCAACGAGATTTGTAACACAGCTTAAAAATGTCTGATATTGATGATACTCGGCACTATTATGAAAACAAACATCATTTTGATTATAATAGCTGTGGCAGAAAGCGCGTTTTAGAATGTCGATATTTGAGAATTTTCAGAGTCGTCAGTTCAACGAGATTTTTAACCCAGCTTAAAAATGTCTGATATCGATGATACTCGGCACTATTATGAAAACAAACATCATTTTGATTATAATAGCTGTGGCAGAAAGCGCGTTTTAGAATGTCGATATTTGAGAATTTTCAGAGTCGTCAGTTCAACGAGATTTTTAACCCAGCTTAAAAATGTCTGATATCGATGATACTCGGCACTATTATGAAAACAAACATCATTTTGATTATAATAGCTGTGACAGAAAGCGCGATTTCGAATGTCGATATTTAAAATTTTTCTAAGTCCGTAAGTTCAACGAAATTTTAACCCAACCTAAATATGTCTAATATACCGATATGAGTATCATCGGATACTCGGCACTATTATGAAAACAGACATCATTTTGATTATAATAGCTGTGGCAGAAAGTGCGATTTCGAATGTCGATATAATTTTCAAAGTCATCAGTTCAACGAGATATTTAACCCAGCATAAAAATATCTGATATCGATGATACTCGGCACTATTATGAAAACAAACATCATTTTGATTATAATAGCTGTGGCAGAAAGTGCGATTTCGAATGTCGATATTTAAAATTTTCAAAGTCCGAGAGTTCAACGAAATTTTAACCCAGCTTAAAAATGTCTGATATCGATGATACTCGGTACTATTATGAAAATACACATCATTTTGATTATAATAGCTGCGGCAGAAAACGCGATTTCGAATGTTGATATTTGATTATTTTCAAAGTCCTCAATTCAACGAGATTTGTAACACAGCTTAAAAATGTCTGATATTGATGATACTCGGCACTATTATGAAAACAAACATCATTTTGATTATAATAGCTGTGGCAGAAAGCGCGTTTTAGAATGTCGATATTTGAGAATTTTCAGAGTCGTCAGTTCAACGAGATTTTTAACCCAGCTTAAAAATGTCTGATATCGATGATACTCGGCACTATTATGAAAACAAACATCATTTTGATTATAATAGCTGTGGCAGAAAGCGCGTTTTAGAATGTCGATATTTGAGAATTTTCAGAGTCGTCAGTTCAACGAGATTTTTAACCCAGCTTAAAAATGTCTGATATCGATGATACTCGGCACTATTATGAAAACAAACATCATTTTGATTATAATAGCTGTGACAGAAAGCGCGATTTCGAATGTCGATATTTAAAATTTTTCTAAGTCCGTAAGTTCAACGAAATTTTAACCCAACCTAAATATGTCTAATATACCGATATGAGTATCATCGGATACTCGGCACTATTATGAAAACAGACATCATTTTGATTATAATAGCTGTGGCAGAAAGCGCGATTTCGAATGTCGATATTTGATAATTTTCAAAGTCGTCAGTTCAACGACATCTTTAACCCGGCATAAAAATATCTGATATCGATGATACTCGGCACTATTATGAAAATAGACATCATTTTGATTATCATAGCTGTGGCAGAAAGCGCGTTTTCGAATGTCGATATAATTTTCAAAGTCGTCAGTTCAACGAGATCTTTAACCCAGCATAAAAATGTCTGATATCGATGATACTCGGCACTATTATGAAAACAAACATCATTTTGATTATAATAGCTGTGGCAGAAAGCGCTATTTCGAATGTTGATATTTGATTATTTTCAAAGTCGTCAATTCAACGAGATTTGTAACACAGCTTAAAAATGTGTGATATCGATGATACTCGGCACTATTATGAAAACAAACATCATTTTGATTATAATAGCTGTGGCAGAAAGCGCGTTTTCGAATGTCGATATTTGAGAATTTTCAGAGTCGTCAGTTCAACGAGATTTTTAACCCAGCTTAAAAATGTCTGATATCGATGATACTCGGCACTATTATGAAGACAAACATCATTTTGATTATAATAGCTGTGGCAGAAAGCGCGATTTCGAATGTCGACATTGAACATTTTTCTGAAAATTTTTCTAAGTCAGAGAATTCAACGAAATTTTACCCAGCTTAAATATGTCTGATATCGATGATACTCGGCACTATTATGAAAACAAACATCATTTTGATTATAATAGCTGTGGCAGAAAGCGCGTTTTCGAATGTCGATATTTGAGAATTTTCAGAGTCGTCAGTCCAACGAGATTTTTAACCCAGCTTAAAAATGTCTGATATCGATGATACTCGGTACTATTATGAAAATAAACATCATTTTGATTATAATAGCTGTGGCAGAAAGCGCGATTTCGAATGTCGATATAATTTTCAAAGTCGTCAGTTCAACGAGATCTTTAACCCAGCATAAAAATATCTGATATCGATGATACTCGGCACTATTATGAAAACAAACATCATTTTGATTATAATAGCTGTGGCAAAAAGCGCGATTTCGAATGTCGATATAATTTTCAAAGTCGTCAGTTCAACGAGATCATTAACCCAGCATAAAAATATCTGATATCGATGATACTCGGCACTATTATGAAAACAAACATCATTTTGATTATAATAGCTGTGGCAGAAAGCGCGATTTCGTATGTCGATATTTGAGAATTTTTAGTCGTCAGTTCAACGAGATTTTTAACCCAGCTTAAAAATGTCTGATATCGATGATACTCGGCACTATTATGAAAACAAACATCATTTTGATTATAATAGCTGTGGCAGAAAGTGCGATTTCGAATGTCGATATTTAAAATTTTCAAAGTCCGAGAGTTCAACGAAATTTTAACCCAGCTTAAAAATGTCTGATATCGATGATACTCGGTACTATTATGAAAATACACATCATTTTGATTATAATAGCTGCGGCAGAAAGCGCGATTTCGAATGTTGATATTTGATTATTTTCAAAGTCCTCAATTCAACGAGATTTGTAACACAGCTTAAAAATGTCTGATATTGATGATACTCGGCACTATTATGAAAACAAACATCATTTTGATTATAATAGCTGTGGCAGAAAGCGCGTTTTAGAATGTCGATATTTGAGAATTTTCAGAGTCGTCAGTTCAACGAGATTTTTAACCCAGCTTAAAAATGTCTGATATCGATGATACTCGGCACTATTATGAAAACAAACATCATTTTGATTATAATAGCTGTGGCAGAAAGCGCGTTTTAGAATGTCGATATTTGAGAATTTTCAGAGTCGTCAGTTCAACGAGATTTTTAACCCAGCTTAAAAATGTCTGATATCGATGATACTCGGCACTATTATGAAAACAAACATCATTTTGATTATAATAGCTGTGACAGAAAGCGCGATTTCGAATGTCGATATTTAAAATTTTTCTAAGTCCGTAAGTTCAACGAAATTTTAACCCAACCTAAATATGTCTAATATACCGATATGAGTATCATCGGATACTCGGCACTATTATGAAAACAGACATCATTTTGATTATAATAGCTGTGGCAGAAAGCGCGATTTCGAATGTCGATATTTGATAATTTTCAAAGTCGTCAGTTCAACGACATCTTTAACCCGGCATAAAAATATCTGATATCGATGATACTCGGCACTATTATGAAAATAGACATCATTTTGATTATCATAGCTGTGGCAGAAAGCGCGTTTTCGAATGTCGATATAATTTTCAAAGTCGTCAGTTCAACGAGATCTTTAACCCAGCATAAAAATGTCTGATATCGATGATACTCGGCACTATTATGAAAACAAACATCATTTTGATTATAATAGCTGTGGCAGATAGCGCTATTTCGAATGTTGATATTTGATTATTTTCAAAGTCGTCAATTCAACGAGATTTGTAACACAGCTTAAAAATGTGTGATATCGATGATACTCGGCACTATTATGAAAACAAACATCATTTTGATTATAATAGCTGTGGCAGAAAGCGCGTTTTCGAATGTCGATATTTGAGAATTTTCAGAGTCGTCAGTTCAACGAGATTTTTAACCCAGCTTAAAAATGTCTGATATCGATGATACTCGGCACTATTATGAAGACAAACATCATTTTGATTATAATAGCTGTGGCAGAAAGCGCGATTTCGAATGTCGACATTGAACATTTTTCTGAAAATTTTTCTAAGTCAGAGAATTCAACGAAATTTTACCCAGCTTAAATATGTCTGATATCGATGATACTCGGCACTATTATGAAAACAAACATCATTTTGATTATAATAGCTGTGGCAGAAAGCGCGTTTTCGAATGTCGATATTTGAGAATTTTCAGAGTCGTCAGTCCAACGAGATTTTTAACCCAGCTTAAAAATGTCTGATATCGATGATACTCGGTACTATTATGAAAATAAACATCATTTTGATTATAATAGCTGTGGCAGAAAGCGCGATTTCGAATGTCGATATAATTTTCAAAGTCGTCAGTTCAACGAGATCTTTAACCCAGCATAAAAATATCTGATATCGATGATACTCGGCACTATTATGAAAACAAACATCATTTTGATTATAATAGCTGTGGCAAAAAGCGCGATTTCGAATGTCGATATAATTTTCAAAGTCGTCAGTTCAACGAGATCATTAACCCAGCATAAAAATATCTGATATCGATGATACTCGGCACTGTTATGAAAACAAACATCATTTTGATTATAATAGCTGTGGCAGAAAGTGCGATTTCGAATGTCGATATTTAAAATTTTCAAAGTCCGAGAGTTCAACGAAATTTTAACCCAGCTTAAAAATGTCTGATATCGATGATACTCGGTACTATTATGTAAATATACATCACTTTGATTATAATAGCTGTGGCAGAAAGCGCGATTTCGAATGTCGATATAATTTTCAAAGTCGTCAGTTCAACGAGATCTTTAACCCAGCATAAAAATATCTGATATCGATAATACTCGGCACTATTATGAAAACAAACATCATTTTGATTATAATAGCTGCGGCAAAAAGCGCGATTTCGAATGTCGATATAATTTTCAAAGTCGTCAGTTCAACGAGATCATTAACCCAGCATAAAAATATCTGATATCGATGATACTCGGCACTGTTATGAAAACAAACATCATTTTGATTATAATAGCTGTGGCAGAAAGTGCGATTTCGAATGTCGATATTTAAAATTTTCAAAGTCCGAGAGTTCAACGAAATTTTAACCCAGCTTAAAAATGTCTGATATCGATGATACTCGGTACTATTATGTAAATATACATCATTTTGATTATAATAGCTGTGGCAGAAAGCGCGATTTCGAATGTCGATATAATTTTCAAAGTCGTCAGTTCAACGAGATCTTTAACCCAGCATAAAAATATCTGATATCGATGATACTCGGCACTATTATGAAAACAAACATCATTTTGATTATAATAGCTGTGGCAAAAAGCGCGATTTCGAATGTCGATATTTGATAATTTTCAAAGTCGTCAGTTCAACGAGATCTTTAACCCAGCTTAAAAATGTCTGATATCGATGATACTCGGCACTATTATGAAAAAAACATCATTTTGATTATAATAGCTGTGGCATAAAGCGCGATTTCGAATGTTGATATTTGATTATTTTCAAAGTCGTCAATTCAACGAGATTTGTAACACAGCTTAAAAATGTCTGATATCGATGATACTCGGCACTATTATGAAAACAAACATCATTTTGATTATAATAGCTGTGGCAGAAAGCGCGTTTTAGAATGTCGATATTTGAGAATTTTCAGAGTCGTCAGTTCAACGAGATTTTTAACCCAGCTTAAAAATGTCTGATATCGATGATACTCGGCACTATTATGAAAACAAACATCATTTTGATTATAATAGCTGTGGCAGAAAGCGCGTTTTAGAATGTCGATATTTGAGAATTTTCAGAGTCGTCAGTTCAACGAGATTTTTAACCCAGCTTAAAAATGTCTGATATCGATGATACTCGGCACTATTATGAAAACAAACATCATTTTGATTATAATAGCTGTGGCAGAAAGTGCGATTTCGAATGTCGATATTTAAAATTTTCAAAGTCCGAGAGTTCAACGAAATTTTAACCCAGCTTAAAAATGTCTGATATCGATGATACTCGGTACTATTATGAAAATACACATCATTTTGATTATAATAGCTGCGGCAGAAAGCGCGATTTCGAATGTTGATATTTGATTATTTTCAAAGTCCTCAATTCAACGAGATTTGTAACACAGCTTAAAAATGTCTGATATTGATGATACTCGGCACTATTATGAAAACAAACATCATTTTGATTATAATAGCTGTGGCAGAAAGCGCGTTTTAGAATGTCGATATTTGAGAATTTTCAGAGTCGTCAGTTCAACGAGATTTTTAACCCAGCTTAAAAATGTCTGATATCGATGATACTCGGCACTATTATGAAAACAAACATCATTTTGATTATAATAGCTGTGGCAGAAAGCGCGTTTTAGAATGTCGATATTTGAGAATTTTCAGAGTCGTCAGTTCAACGAGATTTTTAACCCAGCTTAAAAATGTCTGATATCGATGATACTCGGCACTATTATGAAAACAAACATCATTTTGATTATAATAGCTGTGACAGAAAGCGCGATTTCGAATGTCGATATTTAAAATTTTTCTAAGTCCGTAAGTTCAACGAAATTTTAACCCAACCTAAATATGTCTAATATACCGATATGAGTATCATCGGATACTCGGCACTATTATGAAAACAGACATCATTTTGATTATAATAGCTGTGGCAGAAAGCGCGATTTCGAATGTCGATATTTGATAATTTTCAAAGTCGTCAGTTCAACGACATCTTTAACCCGGCATAAAAATATCTGATATCGATGATACTCGGCACTATTATGAAAATAGACATCATTTTGATTATCATAGCTGTGGCAGAAAGCGCGTTTTCGAATGTCGATATAATTTTCAAAGTCGTCAGTTCAACGAGATCTTTAACCCAGCATAAAAATGTCTGATATCGATGATACTCGGCACTATTATGAAAACAAACATCATTTTGATTATAATAGCTGTGGCAGAAAGCGCTATTTCGAATGTTGATATTTGATTATTTTCAAAGTCGTCAATTCAACGAGATTTGTAACACAGCTTAAAAATGTGTGATATCGATGATACTCGGCACTATTATGAAAACAAACATCATTTTGATTATAATAGCTGTGGCAGAAAGCGCGTTTTCGAATGTCGATATTTGAGAATTTTCAGAGTCGTCAGTTCAACGAGATTTTTAACCCAGCTTAAAAATGTCTGATATCGATGATACTCGGCACTATTATGAAGACAAACATCATTTTGATTATAATAGCTGTGGCAGAAAGCGCGATTTCGAATGTCGACATTGAACATTTTTCTGAAAATTTTTCTAAGTCAGAGAATTCAACGAAATTTTACCCAGCTTAAATATGTCTGATATCGATGATACTCGGCACTATTATGAAAACAAACATCATTTTGATTATAATAGCTGTGGCAGAAAGCGCGTTTTCGAATGTCGATATTTGAGAATTTTCAGAGTCGTCAGTCCAACGAGATTTTTAACCCAGCTTAAAAATGTCTGATATCGATGATACTCGGTACTATTATGAAAATAAACATCATTTTGATTATAATAGCTGTGGCAGAAAGCGCGATTTCGAATGTCGATATAATTTTCAAAGTCGTCAGTTCAACGAGATCTTTAACCCAGCATAAAAATATCTGATATCGATGATACTCGGCACTATTATGAAAACAAACATCATTTTGATTATAATAGCTGTGGCAAAAAGCGCGATTTCGAATGTCGATATAATTTTCAAAGTCGTCAGTTCAACGAGATCATTAACCCAGCATAAAAATATCTGATATCGATGATACTCGGCACTGTTATGAAAACAAACATCATTTTGATTATAATAGCTGTGGCAGAAAGTGCGATTTCGAATGTCGATATTTAAAATTTTCAAAGTCCGAGAGTTCAACGAAATTTTAACCCAGCTTAAAAATGTCTGATATCGATGATACTCGGTACTATTATGTAAATATACATCACTTTGATTATAATAGCTGTGGCAGAAAGCGCGATTTCGAATGTCGATATAATTTTCAAAGTCGTCAGTTCAACGAGATCTTTAACCCAGCATAAAAATATCTGATATCGATGATACTCGGCACTATTATGAAAACAAACATCATTTTGATTATAATAGCTGTGGCAAAAAGCGCGATTTCGAATGTCGATATAATTTTCAAAGTCGTCAGTTCAACGAGATCATTAACCCAGCATAAAAATATCTGATATCGATGATACTCGGCACTGTTATGAAAACAAACATCATTTTGATTATAATAGCTGTGGCAGAAAGTGCGATTTCGAATGTCGATATTTAAAATTTTCAAAGTCCGAGAGTTCAACGAAATTTTAACCCAGCTTAAAAATGTCTGATATCGATGATACTCGGTACTATTATGTAAATATACATCATTTTGATTATAATAGCTGTGGCAGAAAGCGCGATTTCGAATGTCGATATAATTTTCAAAGTCGTCAGTTCAACGAGATCTTTAACCCAGCATAAAAATATCTGATATCGATGATACTCGGCACTATTATGAAAACAAACATCATTTTGATTATAATAGCTGTGGCAAAAAGCGCGATTTCGAATGTCGATATTTGATAATTTTCAAAGTCGTCAGTTCAACGAGATCTTTAACCCAGCTTAAAAATGTCTGATATCGATGATACTCGGCACTATTATGAAAAAAACATCATTTTGATTATAATAGCTGTGGCATAAAGCGCGATTTCGAATGTTGATATTTGATTATTTTCAAAGTCGTCAATTCAACGAGATTTGTAACACAGCTTAAAAATGTCTGATATCGATGATACTCGGCACTTTTATGAAAACAAACATCATTTTGATTATAATAGCTGTGGCAGAAAGCGCGATTTCGAATGTCGATATTTAAAATTTTTCTAAGTCCGTAAGTTCAACGAAATTTTAACCCAGCTTAAAAATGTCTGATATCGATGATACTCGGTACTATTATGAAAACAAACATCTATTTGATTATAGTAGCTGTGGCAGAAAGTGCGATTTCGAATGTCGATATTTAAAATTTTCAAAGTCCGAGAGTTCAACGAAATTTTAACCCAGCTTAAAAATGTCTGATATCGATGATACTCGGTACTATTATGAAAATAAACATAATTTTGATTATAATAGCTGTGGCAGAAAGCGCGATTTCGAATGTTGATATTTGATTATTTTCAAAGTCCTCAATTCAACGAGATTTGTAACACAGCTTAAAAATGTCTGATATCGATGATACTCGGCACTTTTATGAAAACAAACATCATTTTGATTATAATAGCTGTGGCAGAAAGCGCGATTTCGAATGTCGATATTTAAAATTTTTCTAAGTCCGTAAGTTCAACGAAATTTTAACCCAACCTAAATATGTCTAATATATCGATATGAGTATCATCGGATACTCGGCACTATTATGAAAACAGACATCATTTTGATTATAATAGCTGTGGCAGAAAGCGCGATTTCGAATGTCGATATAACTTTCAAAGTCGTCAGTTCAACGAGATATTTAACCCAGCATAAAAATATCTGATATCGATGATACTCGGTACTATTATGAAAACATACATCATTTTGATTATAATAGCTGTGGCAGAAAGTGCGATTTCGAATGTCGATATTTAAAATTTTCAAAGTCCGAGAGTTCAACGAAATTTTAACCCAGCTTAAAAATGTCTGATATCGATGATACTCGGTACTATTATGAAAATAAACATCATTTTGATTATAATAGCTGCGGCAGAAAGCGCGATTTCGAATGTTGATATTTGATTATTTTCAAAGTCCTCAATTCAACGAGATTTGTAACACAGCTTAAAAATGTCTGATATCGATGATACTCGGCACTATTATGAAAACAAACATCATTTTGATTATAATAGCTGTGGCAGAAAGCGCGATTTCGAATGTCGATATTTGAAATTTTTCTAAGTCCGTAAGTTCAACGAAATTTTAACCCAACCTAAATATGTCTAATATATCGATATGAGTATCATCGGATACTCGGCACTATTATGAAGACAGACATCATTTTGATTATAATAGCTGTGGCAGAAAGTGCGATTTCGAATGTCGATATTTAAAATTTTCAAAGTCCGAGAGTTCAACGAAATTTTAACCCAGCATAAAAATATCTGATATCGATGATACTCGGCACTATTATGAAAACAAATATCATTTTGATTATAATAGCTGTGGCAGAAAGCGCGATTTCGAATGTTGATATTTGATTATATTCAAAGTCGTCAATTCGAGATTTGTGTAACACAGCCTAAAAAGTGTCTGATATCGATGATACTCGGCACTATTATGAAAACAAACATCATTTTGATTATAATAGCTGTGGCAGAAAGCGCGATTTCGAATGTCGACATTGAAAATTTTTCTGAAAATTTTTCTATGTCCGAGAATTCAACGAAATTTTACCCAGCTTAAATATGTCTGATATCGATGATAATCGGCACTATTATGAAAACAAACATCATTTTGATTATAGTAGCTGTGGCAGAAAGCGCGATTTCGAATGTCGACATTGAAAATTTTTCTGAAAATTTTTCTATGTCCGAGAATTCAACGAAATTTTACCCAGCTTAAATAAGTCTGATATCGATGATACTCGGCACTATTATGAAAACAAACATCATTTTGATTATAATAGCTGTGGCAGAAAGCGCGATTTCGTATGTCGATATTTGAGAATTTTTAGAGTCGTCAGTTCAACGAGATTTTTAACCCAGCTTAAAAATGTCTGATATCGATGATACTCGGCTCTATTATGAAAACAAACATCATTTTGATTATAATAGCTGTGGCAGAAAGCGCGATTTCGAATGTTGATATTTGAGAATTTTCAGTCGTCAGTCAACGAGATTTTTAACCCAGCTTAAAAATGTCTGATATCGATGATACTCGGCATTATTATGAAAACAAACATCATTTTGATTATAATAGCTGTGGCAAAAAGCGCGATTTCGAATGTCGATATTTGATAATTTTCAAAGTCGTCAGTTCAACGAGATCTCTAACCCAGCTTAAAAATGTCTGATATCGATGATACTCGGCACTATTATGAAAAAAACATCATTTTGATTATAATAGCTGTGGCAGAAAGCGCGATTTCGAATGTTGATATTTGATTATTTTCAAAATCGTCAATTCAACGAGATTTGTAACACAGCTTAAAAATGTCTGATATCGATGATACTCGGTACTATTATGAAAACAAACATCTATTTGATTATAGTAGCTGTGGCAGAAAGTGCGATTTCGAATGTCGATATTTAAAATTTTCAAAGTCCGAGAGTTCAACGAAATTTTAACCCAGCTTAAATATGTCTGATATCGATGATACTCGGTACTATTATGAAAATAAACATCATTTTGATTATAATAGCTGTGGCAGAAAGCGCGATTTCGAATGTTGATATTTGATTATTTTCAAAGTCCTCAATTCAAAGAGATTTGTAACACAGCTTAAAAATGTCTGATATCGATGATACTCGGCACTTTTATGAAAACAAACATCATTTTGATTATAATAGCTGTGGCAGAAAGCGCGATTTCGAATGTCGATATTTAAAATTTTTCTAAGTCCGTAAGTTCAACGAAATTTTAACCCAACCTAAATATGTCAAATATATCGATAAGAGTATCATCGGATACTCGGCACTATTATGAAAACAGACATCATTTTGATTATAATAGCTGTGGCAGAAAGCGCGATTTCGAATGTCGATATAATTTTCAAAGTCGTCAGTTCAACGAGATATTTAACCCAGCATAAAAATATCTGATATCGATGATACTCGGCACTATTATGAAAACAAACATCATTTTGATTATAATAGCTGTGGCAGAAAGTGCGATTTCGAATGTCGATATTTAAAATTTTCAAAGTCCGAGAGTTCAACGAAATTTTAACCCAGCTTAAAAATGTATGATATCGATGATACTCGGTACTACTATGAAAATACACATCATTTTGATTATAATAGCTGCGGCAGAAAGCGCGATTTCGAATGTTGATATTTGATTATTTTCAAAGTCCTCAATTCAACGAGATTTGTAACACAGCTTAAAAATGTCTGATATTGATGATACTCGGCACTATTATGAAAACAAACATCATTTTGATTATAATAGCTGTGGCAGAAAGCGCGATTTCGAATGTCGATATTGAAAATTTTCAGAGTCGTCAGCTTAGCTTAAAAATGTCTGATATCGATGATACTCGGCACTATTATGAAAACAAATATCATTTTGATTATAATAGCTGTGGCAGAAAGCGCGATTTCGAATGTTGATATTTGATTATTTTCAAAGTCGTCAATTCAACGAGATTTGTGTAACATAGCCTAAAAAGTGTCTGATATCGATGATACTCGGCACTATTATGAAAACAAACATCATTTTGATTATAATAGCTGTGACAGAAAGCGCGATTTCGAATGTCGATATTTAAAATTTTTCTAAGTCCGTAAGTTCAACGAAATTTTAACCCAGCTTAAAAATGTCTGATATCGATGATACTCGGTACTATTATGAAAATAAACATAATTTTGATTATAATAGCTGTGGCAGAAAGCGCGATTTCGAATGTTGATATTTGATTATTTTCAAAGTCGTCAGTTCAACGAGATCTTTAACCCAGCTTAAAAATGTCTGATATCGATGATACTCGGCACTATTATGAAAAAAACATCATTTTGATTATAATAGCTGTGGCAGAAAGCGCGATTTCGAATGTTGATATTTGATTATTTTCAAAGTCGTCAATTCAACGAGATTTGTAACACAGCTTAAAAATGTCTGATATCGATGATACTCGGTACTATTATGAAAACAAACATCTATTTGATTATAGTAGCTGTGGCAGAAAGTGCGATTTCGAATGTCGATATTTAAAATTTTCAAAGTCCGAGAGTTCAACGAAATTTTAACCCAGCTTAAAAATGTCTGATATCGATGATACTCGGTACTATTATGAAAATAAACATAATTTTGATTATAATAGCTGTGGCAGAAAGCGCGATTTCGAATGTTGATATTTGATTATTTTCAAAGTCCTCAATTCAACGAGATTTGTAACACAGCTTAAAAATGTCTGATATCGATGATACTCGGCACTTTTATGAAAACAAACATCATTTTGATTATAATAGCTGTGGCAGAAAGCGCGATTTCGAATGTCGATATTTAAAATTTTTCTAAGTCCGTAAGTTCAACGAAATTTTAACCCAACCTAAATATGTCTAATATACCGATATGAGTATCATCGGATACTCGGCACTATTATGAAAACAGACATCATTTTGATTATAATAGCTGTGGCAGAAAGTGCGATTTCGAATGTCGATATAATTTTCAAAGTCATCAGTTCAACGAGATATTTAACCCAGCATAAAAATATCTGATATCGATGATACTCGGCACTATTATGAAAACAAACATCATTTTGATTATAATAGCTGTGGCAGAAAGTGCGATTTCGAATGTCGATATTTAAAATTTTCAAAGTCCGAGAGTTCAACGAAATTTTAACCCAGCTTAAAAATGTCTGATATCGATGATACTCGGTACTATTATGAAAATACACATCATTTTGATTATAATAGCTGCGGCAGAAAGCGCGATTTCGAATGTTGATATTTGATTATTTTCAAAGTCCTCAATTCAACGAGATTTGTAACACAGCTTAAAAATGTCTGATATTGATGATACTCGGCACTATTATGAAAACAAACATCATTTTGATTATAATAGCTGTGGCAGAAAGCGCGTTTTAGAATGTCGATATTTGAGAATTTTCAGAGTCGTCAGTTCAACGAGATTTTTAACCCAGCTTAAAAATGTCTGATATCGATGATACTCGGCACTATTATGAAAACAAACATCATTTTGATTATAATAGCTGTGGCAGAAAGCGCGTTTTAGAATGTCGATATTTGAGAATTTTCAGAGTCGTCAGTTCAACGAGATTTTTAACCCAGCTTAAAAATGTCTGATATCGATGATACTCGGCACTATTATGAAAACAAACATCATTTTGATTATAATAGCTGTGACAGAAAGCGCGATTTCGAATGTCGATATTTAAAATTTTTCTAAGTCCGTAAGTTCAACGAAATTTTAACCCAACCTAAATATGTCTAATATACCGATATGAGTATCATCGGATACTCGGCACTATTATGAAAACAGACATCATTTTGATTATAATAGCTGTGGCAGAAAGCGCGATTTCGAATGTCGACATTGAACATTTTTCTGAAAATTTTTCTAAGTCAGAGAATTCAACGAAATTTTACCCAGCTTAAATATGTCTGATATCGATGATACTCGGCACTATTATGAAAACAAACATCATTTTGATTATAATAGCTGTGGCAGAAAGCGCGTTTTCGAATGTCGATATTTGAGAATTTTCAGAGTCGTCAGTCCAACGAGATTTTTAACCCAGCTTAAAAATGTCTGATATCGATGATACTCGGTACTATTATGAAAATAAACATCATTTTGATTATAATAGCTGTGGCAGAAAGCGCGATTTCGAATGTTGATATTTGATTATTTTCAAAATCCTCAATTCAACGAGATTTGTAACACAGCTTAAAAATGTCTGATATCGATGATACTCGCCACTTTTATGAAAACAAACATCATTTTGATTATAATAGCTGTGGCAGAAAGCGCGATTTCGAATGTCGATATTTAAAATTTTCAAAGTCCGAGAGTTCAACGATATTTTAACCCAGCTTAAAAATGTCTGATATCGATGATACTCGGTACTATTATGTAAATATACATCATTTTGATTATAATAGCTGTGGCAGAAAGCGCGATTTCGAATGTCGATATAATTTTCAAAGTCGTCAGTTCAACGAGATCTTTAACCCAGCATAAAAATATCTGATATCGATGATACTCGGCACTATTATGAAAACAAACATCATTTTGATTATAATAGCTGTGGCAAAAAGCGCGATTTCGAATGTCGATATAATTTTCAAAGTCGTCAGTTCAACGAGATCATTAACCCAGCATAAAAATATCTGATATCGATGATACTCGGCACTGTTATGAAAACAAACATCATTTTGATTATAATAGCTGTGGCAGAAAGTGCGATTTCGAATGTCGATATTTAAAATTTTCAAAGTCCGAGAGTTCAACGAAATTTTAACCCAGCTTAAAAATGTCTGATATCGATGATACTCGGTACTATTATGTAAATATACATCATTTTGATTATAATAGCTGTGGCAGAAAGCGCGATTTCGAATGTCGATATAATTTTCAAAGTCGTCAGTTCAACGAGATCTTTAACCCAGCATAAAAATATCTGATATCGATGATACTCGGCACTATTATGAAAACAAACATCATTTTGATTATAATAGCTGTGGCAAAAAGCGCGATTTCGAATGTCGATATTTGATAATTTTCAAAGTCGTCAGTTCAACGAGATCTTTAACCCAGCTTAAAAATGTCTGATATCGATGATACTCGGCACTATTATGAAAAAAACATCATTTTGATTATAATAGCTGTGGCATAAAGCGCGATTTCGAATGTTGATATTTGATTATTTTCAAAGTCGTCAATTCAACGAGATTTGTAACACAGCTTAAAAATGTCTGATATCGATGATACTCGGCACTTTTATGAAAACAAACATCATTTTGATTATAATAGCTGTGGCAGAAAGCGCGATTTCGAATGTCGATATTTAAAATTTTTCTAAGTCCGTAAGTTCAACGAAATTTTAACCCAGCTTAAAAATGTCTGATATCGATGATACTCGGTACTATTATGAAAATAAACATAATTTTGATTATAATAGCTGTGGCAGAAAGCGCGATTTCGAATGTTGATATTTGATTATTTTCAAAGTCGTCAGTTCAACGAGATCTTTAACCCAGCTTAAAAATGTCTGATATCGATGATACTCGGCACTATTATGAAAAAAACATCATTTTGATTATAATAGCTGTGGCAGAAAGCGCGATTTCGAATGTTGATATTTGATTATTTTCAAAGTCGTCAATTCAACGAGATTTGTAACACAGCTTAAAAATGTCTGATATCGATGATACTCGGCACTTTTATGAAAACAAACATCATTTTGATTATAATAGCTGTGGCAGAAAGCGCGATTTCGAATGTCGATATTTAAAATTTTTCTAAGTCCGTAAGTTCAACGAAATTTTAACTCAGCTTAAAGATGTCTGATATCGATGATACTCGGTACTATTATGAAAACAAACATCTATTTGATTATAGTAGCTGTGGCAGAAAGTGCGATTTCGAATGTCGATATTTAAAATTTTCAAAGTCCGAGAGTTCAACGAAATTTTAACCCAGCTTAAAAATGTCTGATATCGATGATACTCGGTACTATTATGAAAATAAACATAATTTTGATTATAATAGCTGTGGCAGAAAGCGCGATTTCGAATGTTGATATTTGATTATTTTCAAAGTCCTCAATTCAACGAGATTTGTAACACAGCTTAAAAATGTCTGATATCGATGATACTCGGCACTTTTATGAAAACAAACATCATTTTGATTATAATAGCTGTGGCAGAAAGCGCGATTTCGAATGTCGATATTTAAAATTTTTCTAAGTCCGTAAGTTCAACGAAATTTTAACCCAACCTAAATATGTCTAATATACCGATATGAGTATCATCGGATACTCGGCACTATTATGAAAACAGACATCATTTTGATTATAATAGCTGTGGCAGAAAGTGCGATTTCGAATGTCGATATAATTTTCAAAGTCATCAGTTCAACGAGATATTTAACCCAGCATAAAAATATCTGATATCGATGATACTCGGCACTATTATGAAAACAAACATCATTTTGATTATAATAGCTGTGGCAGAAAGTGCGATTTCGAATGTCGATATTTAAAATTTTCAAAGTCCGAGAGTTCAACGAAATTTTAACCCAGCTTAAAAATGTCTGATATCGATGATACTCGGTACTATTATGAAAATACACATCATTTTGATTATAATAGCTGCGGCAGAAAGCGCGATTTCGAATGTTGATATTTGATTATTTTCAAAGTCCTCAATTCAACGAGATTTGTAACACAGCTTAAAAATGTCTGATATTGATGATACTCGGCACTATTATGAAAACAAACATCATTTTGATTATAATAGCTGTGGCAGAAAGCGCGTTTTAGAATGTCGATATTTGAGAATTTTCAGAGTCGTCAGTTCAACGAGATTTTTAACCCAGCTTAAAAATGTCTGATATCGATGATACTCGGCACTATTATGAAAACAAACATCATTTTGATTATAATAGCTGTGGCAGAAAGCGCGTTTTAGAATGTCGATATTTGAGAATTTTCAGAGTCGTCAGTTCAACGAGATTTTTAACCCAGCTTAAAAATGTCTGATATCGATGATACTCGGCACTATTATGAAAACAAACATCATTTTGATTATAATAGCTGTGACAGAAAGCGCGATTTCGAATGTCGATATTTAAAATTTTTCTAAGTCCGTAAGTTCAACGAAATTTTAACCCAACCTAAATATGTCTAATATACCGATATGAGTATCATCGGATACTCGGCACTATTATGAAAACAGACATCATTTTGATTATAATAGCTGTGGCAGAAAGCGCGATTTCGAATGTCGACATTGAACATTTTTCTGAAAATTTTTCTAAGTCAGAGAATTCAACGAAATTTTACCCAGCTTAAATATGTCTGATATCGATGATACTCGGCACTATTATGAAAACAAACATCATTTTGATTATAATAGCTGTGGCAGAAAGCGCGTTTTCGAATGTCGATATTTGAGAATTTTCAGAGTCGTCAGTCCAACGAGATTTTTAACCCAGCTTAAAAATGTCTGATATCGATGATACTCGGTACTATTATGAAAATAAACATAATTTTGATTATAATAGCTGTGGCAGAAAGCGCGATTTCGAATGTTGATATTTGATTATTTTCAAAGTCCTCAATTCAACGAGATTTGTAACACAGCTTAAAAATGTCTGATATCGATGATACTCGGCACTTTTATGAAAACAAACATCATTTTGATTATAATAGCTGTGGCAGAAAGCGCGATTTCGAATGTCGATATTTAAAATTTGTCTAAGTCCGTAAGTTCAACGAAATTTTAACCCAACCTAAATATGTCTAATATATCGATATGAGTATCATCGGATACTCGGCACTATTATGAAAACAGACATCATTTTGATTATAATAGCTGTGGCAGAAAGCGCGATTTCGAATGTCGATATAATTTTCAAAGTCGTCAGTTCAACGAGATATTTAACCCAGCATAAAAATATCTGATATCGATGATACTCGGTACTATTATGAAAACATACATCATTTTGATTATAATAGCTGTGGCAGAAAGTGCGATTTCGAATGTCGATATTTAAAATTTTCAAAGTCCGAGAGTTCAACGAAATTTTAACCCAGCTTAAAAATGTCTGATATCGATGATACTCGGTACTATTATGAAAATAAACATCATTTTGATTATAATAGCTGCGGCAGAAAGCGCGATTTCGAATGTTGATATTTGATTATTTTCAAAGTCCTCAATTCAACGAGATTTGTAACACAGCTTAAAAATGTCTGATATCGATGATACTCGGCACTATTATGAAAACAAACATCATTTTGATTATAATAGCTGTGGCAGAAAGCGCGATTTCGAATGTCGATATTTGAAATTTTTCTAAGTCCGTAAGTTCAACGAAATTTTAACCCAACCTAAATATGTCTAATATATCGATATGAGTATCATCGGATACTCGGCACTATTATGAAGACAGACATCATTTTGATTATAATAGCTGTGGCAGAAAGTGCGATTTCGAATGTCGATATTTAAAATTTTCAAAGTCCGAGAGTTCAACGAAATTTTAACCCAGCATAAAAATATCTGATATCGATGATACTCGGCACTATTATGAAAACAAATATCATTTTGATTATAATAGCTGTGGCAGAAAGCGCGATTTCGAATGTTGATATTTGATTATATTCAAAGTCGTCAATTCGAGATTTGTGTAACACAGCCTAAAAAGTGTCTGATATCGATGATACTCGGCACTATTATGAAAACAAACATCATTTTGATTATAATAGCTGTGGCAGAAAGCGCGATTTCGTATGTCGATATTTGAGAATTTTTAGAGTCGTCAGTTCAACGAGATTTTTAACCCAGCTTAAAAATGTCTGATATCGATGATACTCGGCTCTATTATGAAAACAAACATCATTTTGATTATAATAGCTGTGGCAGAAAGCGCGATTTCGAATGTTGATATTTGAGAATTTTCAGTCGTCAGTCAACGAGATTTTTAACCCAGCTTAAAAATGTCTGATATCGATGATACTCGGCATTATTATGAAAACAAACATCATTTTGATTATAATAGCTGTGGCAAAAAGCGCGATTTCGAATGTCGATATTTGATAATTTTCAAAGTCGTCAGTTCAACGAGATCTCTAACCCAGCTTAAAAATGTCTGATATCGATGATACTCGGCACTATTATGAAAAAAACATCATTTTGATTATAATAGCTGTGGCAGAAAGCGCGATTTCGAATGTTGATATTTGATTATTTTCAAAATCGTCAATTCAACGAGATTTGTAACACAGCTTAAAAATGTCTGATATCGATGATACTCGGTACTATTATGAAAACAAACATCTATTTGATTATAGTAGCTGTGGCAGAAAGTGCGATTTCGAATGTCGATATTTAAAATTTTCAAAGTCCGAGAGTTCAACGAAATTTTAACCCAGCTTAAATATGTCTGATATCGATGATACTCGGTACTATTATGAAAATAAACATCATTTTGATTATAATAGCTGTGGCAGAAAGCGCGATTTCGAATGTTGATATTTGATTATTTTCAAAGTCCTCAATTCAAAGAGATTTGTAACACAGCTTAAAAATGTCTGATATCGATGATACTCGGCACTTTTATGAAAACAAACATCATTTTGATTATAATAGCTGTGGCAGAAAGCGCGATTTCGAATGTCGATATTTAAAATTTTTCTAAGTCCGTAAGTTCAACGAAATTTTAACCCAACCTAAATATGTCAAATATATCGATAAGAGTATCATCGGATACTCGGCACTATTATGAAAACAGACATCATTTTGATTATAATAGCTGTGGCAGAAAGCGCGATTTCGAATGTCGATATAATTTTCAAAGTCGTCAGTTCAACGAGATATTTAACCCAGCATAAAAATATCTTATATCGATGATACTCGGCACTATTATGAAAACAAACATCATTTTGATTATAATAGCTGTGGCAGAAAGTGCGATTTCGAATGTCGATATTTAAAATTTTCAAAGTCCGAGTGTTCAACGAAATTTTAACCCAGCTTAAAAATGTATGATATCGATGATACTCGGTACTACTATGAAAATACACATCATTTTGATTATAATAGCTGCGGCAGAAAGCGCGATTTCGAATGTTGATATTTGATTATTTTCAAAGTCCTCAATTCAACGAGATTTGTAACACAGCTTAAAAATGTCTGATATTGATGATACTCGGCACTATTATGAAAACAAACATCATTTTGATTATAATAGCTGTGGCAGAAAGCGCGATTTCGAATGTCGATATTGAAAATTTTCAGAGTCGTCAGCTTAGCTTAAAAATGTCTGATATCGATGATACTCGGCACTATTATGAAAACAAATATCATTTTGATTATAATAGCTGTGGCAGAAAGCGCGATTTCGAATGTTGATATTTGATTATTTTCAAAGTCGTCAATTCAACGAGATTTGTGTAACATAGCCTAAAAAGTGTCTGATATCGATGATACTCGGCACTATTATGAAAACAAACATCATTTTGATTATAATAGCTGTGACAGAAAGCGCGATTTCGAATGTCGATATTTAAAATTTTTCTAAGTCCGTAAGTTCAACGAAATTTTAACCCAGCTTAAAAATGTCTGATATCGATGATACTCGGTACTATTATGAAAATAAACATAATTTTGATTATAATAGCTGTGGCAGAAAGCGCGATTTCGAATGTTGATATTTGATTATTTTCAAAGTCGTCAGTTCAACGAGATCTTTAACCCAGCTTAAAAATGTCTGATATCGATGATACTCGGCACTATTATGAAAAAAACATCATTTTGATTATAATAGCTGTGGCAGAAAGCGCGATTTCGAATGTTGATATTTGATTATTTTCAAAGTCGTCAATTCAACGAGATTTGTAACACAGCTTAAAAATGTCTGATATCGATGATACTCGGTACTATTATGAAAACAAACATCTATTTGATTATAGTAGCTGTGGCAGAAAGTGCGATTTCGAATGTCGATATTTAAAATTTTCAAAGTCCGAGAGTTCAACGAAATTTTAACCCAGCTTAAAAATGTCTGATATCGATGATACTCGGTACTATTATGAAAATAAACATAATTTTGATTATAATAGCTGTGGCAGAAAGCGCGATTTCGAATGTTGATATTTGATTATTTTCAAAGTCCTCAATTCAACGAGATTTGTAACACAGCTTAAAAATGTCTGATATCGATGATACTCGGCACTTTTATGAAAACAAACATCATTTTGATTATAATAGCTGTGGCAGAAAGCGCGATTTCGAATGTAGATATTTAAAATTTTTCTAAGTCCGTAAGTTCAACGAAATTTTAACCCAACCTAAATATGTCTAATATATCGATATGAGTATCATCGGATACTCGGCACTATTATGAAAACAGACATCATTTTGATTATAATAGCTGTGGCAGAAAGCGCGATTTCGAATGTCGATATAATTTTCAAAGTCGTCAGTTCAACGAGATATTTAACCCAGCATAAAAATATCTGATATCGATGATACTCGGCACTATTATGAAAACATACATCATTTTGATTATAATAGCTGTGGCAGAAAGTGCGATTTCGAATGTCGATATTTAAAATTTTCAAAGTCCGAGAGTTCAACGAAATTTTAACCCAGCTTAAAAATGTCTGATATCGATGATACTCGGTACTATTATGAAAATAAACATCATTTTGATTATAATAGCTGCGGCAGAAAGCGCGATTTCGAATGTTGATATTTGATTATTTTCAAAGTCCTCAATTCAACGAGATTTGTAACACAGCTTAAAAATGTCTGATATCGATGATACTCGGCACTATTATGAAAACAAACATCATTTTGATTATAATAGCTGTGGCAGAAAGCGCGATTTCGAATGTCGATATTTGAAATTTTTCTAAGTCCGTAAGTTCAACGAAATTTTAACCCAACCTAAATATGTCTAATATATCGATATGAGTATCATCGGATACTCGGCACTATTATGAAAACAGACATCATTTTGATTATAATAGCTGTGGCAGAAAGTGCGATTTCGAATGTCGATATTTAAAATTTTCAAAGTCCGTAAGTTCAACGAAATTTTAACCCAGCATAAAAATATCTGATATCGATGATACTCGGCACTATTATGAAAACAAATATCATTTTGATTATAATAGCTGTGACAGAAAGCGCGATTTCGAATGTTGATATTTGATTATATTCAAAGTCGTCAATTCGAGATTTGTGTAACACAGCCTAAAAAGTGTCTGATATCGATGATACTCGGCACTATTATGAAAACAAACATCATTTTGATTATAATAGCTGTGGCAGAAAGCGCGATTTCGAATGTCGACATTGAAAATTTTTCTGAAAATTTTTCTATGTCCGAGAATTCAACGAAATTTTACCCAGCTTAAATATGTCTGATATCGATGATAATCGGCACTATTATGAAAACAAACATCATTTTGATTATAGTAGCTGTGGCAGAAAGCGCGATTTCGAATGTCGACATTGAAAATTTTTCTGAAAATTTTTCTATGTCCGAGAATTCAACGAAATTTTACCCAGCTTAAATAAGTCTGATATCGATGATACTCGGCACTATTATGAAAACAAACATCATTTTGATTATAATAGCTGTGGCAGAAAGCGCGATTTCGTATGTCGATATTTGAGAATTTTTAGAGTCGTCAGTTCAACGAGATTTTTAACCCAGCTTAAAAATGTCTGATATCGATGATACTCGGCACTATTATGAAAACAAACATCATTTTGTTTATAATAGCTGTGGCAGAAAGCGCGATTTCGAATGTTGATATTTGAGAATTTTCAGTCGTCAGTCAACGAGATTTTTAACCCAGCTTAAAAATGTCTGATATCGATGATACTCGGCATTATTATGAAAACAAACATCATTTTGATTATAATAGCTGTGGCAAAAAGCGCGATTTCGAATGTCGATATTTGATAATTTTCAAAGTCGTCAGTTCAACGAGATCTCTAACCCAGCTTAAAAATGTCTGATATCGATGATACTCGGCACTATTATGAAAAAAACATCATTTTGATTATAATAGCTGTGGCAGAAAGCGCGATTTCGAATGTTGATATTTGATTATTTTCAAAATCGTCAATTCAACGAGATTTGTAACACAGCTTAAAAATGTCTGATATCGATGATACTCGGTACTATTATGAAAACAAACATCTATTTGATTATAGTAGCTGTGGCAGAAAGTGCGATTTCGAATGTCGATATTTAAAATTTTCAAAGTCCGAGAGTTCAACGAAATTTTAACCCAGCTTAAATATGTCTGATATCGATGATACTCGGTACTATTATGAAAATAAACATCATTTTGATTATAATAGCTGTGGCAGAAAGCGCGATTTCGAATGTTGATATTTGATTATTTTCAAAGTCCTCAATTCAAAGAGATTTGTAACACAGCTTAAAAATGTCTGATATCGATGATACTCGGCACTTTTATGAAAACAAACATCATTTTGATTATAATAGCTGTGGCAGAAAGCGCGATTTCGAATGTCGATATTTAAAATTTTTCTAAGTCCGTAAGTTCAACGAAATTTTAACCCAACCTAAATATGTCAAATATATCGATAAGAGTATCATCGGATACTCGGCACTATTATGAAAACAGACATCATTTTGATTATAATAGCTGTGGCAGAAAGCGCGATTTCGAATGTCGATATAATTTTCAAAGTCGTCAGTTCAACGAGATATTTAACCCAGCATAAAAATATCTGATATCGATGATACTCGGCACTATTATGAAAACAAACATCATTTTGATTATAATAGCTGTGGCAGAAAGTGCGATTTCGAATGTCGATATTTAAAATTTTCAAAGTCCGAGAGTTCAACGAAATTTTAACCCAGCTTAAAAATGTATGATATCGATGATACTCGGTACTATTATGAAAATAAACATCATTTTGATTATAATAGCTGCGGCAGAAAGCGCGATTTCGAATGTTGATATTTGATTATTTTCAAAGTCCTCAATTCAACGAGATTTGTAACACAGCTTAAAAATGTCTGATATTGATGATACTCGGCACTATTATGAAAACAAACATCATTTTGATTATAATAGCTGTGGCAGAAAGCGCGATTTCGAATGTCGATATTGAAAATTTTCAGAGTCGTCAGCTTAGCTTAAAAATGTCTGATATCGATGATACTCGGCACTATTATGAAAACAAATATCATTTTGATTATAATAGCTGTGGCAGAAAGCGCGATTTCGAATGTTGATATTTGATTATTTTCAAAGTCGTCAATTCAACGAGATTTGTGTAACATAGCCTAAAAAGTGTCTGATATCGATGATACTCGGCACTATTATGAAAACAAACATCATTTTGATTATAATAGCTGTGACAGAAAGCGCGATTTCGAATGTCGATATTTAAAATTTTTCTAAGTCCGTAAGTTCAACGAAATTTTAACCCAACCTAAATATGTCTAATATACCGATATGAGTATCATCGGATACTCGGCACTATTATGAAAACTGACATCATTTTGATTATAATAGCTGTGGCAGAAAGCGCGATTTCGAATGTCGATATTTGATAATTTTCAAAGTCGTCAGTTCAACGACATCTTTAACCCAGCATAAAAATATCTGATATCGATGATACTCGGCACTATTATGAAAATAGACATCATTTTGATTATCATAGCTGTGGCAGAAAGCGCGTTTTCGAATGTCGATATTTGAGAATTTTCAGAGTCGTCAGTTCAACGAGATTTTTAACCCAGCTTAAAAATGTCTGATATCGATGATACTCGGCACTATTATGAAAACAAACATCATTTTGATTATAATAGCTGTGGCAGAAAGCGCTATTTCGAATGTTGATATTTGATTATTTTCAAAGTCGTCAATTCAACGAGATTTGTAACACAGCTTAAAAATGTGTGATATCGATGATACTCGGCACTATTATGAAAACAAACATCATTTTGATTATAATAGCTGTGGCAGAAAGCGCGTTTTCGAATGTCGATATTTGAGAATTTTCAGAGTCGTCAGTTCAACGAGATTTTTAACCCAGCTTAAAAATGTCTGATATCGATGATACTCGGCACTATTATGAAGACAAACATCATTTTGATTATAATAGCTGTGGCAGAAAGCGCGATTTCGAATGTCGACATTGAAAATTTTTCTACGTCCGAGAATTCAACGAAATTTTACCCAGCTTAAATATGTCTGATATCGATGATACTCGGCACTATTATGAAAACAAACATCATTTTGATTATAATAGCTGTGGCAGAAAGCGCGATTTCGAATGTCGATATTGAAAATTTTTCTAAGTCCGAGAATTCAACGAAATTTTACCATGCTTAAATATGTCTGATATCGATGATACTCGGCACTATTATGAAAACAAACATCATTTTGATTATAATAGCTGTGGCAGAAAGCGCGATTTCGAATATCGACATTGAAAATTTTTCTGAAAATTTTTCTATGTCCGAGAATTCAACGAAATTTTACCCAGCTTAAATATGTCTGATATCGATGATACTCGTCACTATTATGAAAACAAATATCATTTTGATTATAATAGCTGTGGCAGAAAGCGCGATTTCGAATGTCGATATTTGAGAATTTTCAGTCGTCAGTCAACGAGATTTTTAACCCAGCTTAAAAATGTCTGATATCGATGATACTCGGCACTATTATGAAAACAAACATCATTTTGATTATAATAGCTGTGGCAGAAAGCGCGATTTCGAATGTCGATATTTGAGAATTTTTAGAGTCGTCAGTTCAACGAGATTTTTAACCCAGCTTAAAAATGTCTGATATCGATGATACTCGGCACTATTATGAAAACAAACATCATTTTGATTATAATAGCTGTGGCAGAAAGCGCGTTTTCGAATGTCGATATTTGAGAATTTGCGACGTCCTGCTCAAAGAAAAATAAATAAATAAACTAAACCTCCTTGTAACTAAAAGATCAGCACCAAGCATATCCCGTAGCCCAATTTCGGAGAGTGGGAGCGGGTCTTCAACAAGCAATATAAAATTTGGGCGCCACGTATTTTAAACGCTTCAGATATGGTGATCAAGACCTCAAAAGTAAAATACGAAATCACAAAGTACGTTACCGGGAAGTGAAAAGTAATATCCGTAGTTATCAATATCTTTGGGATTTTGGGTAACAAAATTATTATTATTTTTTTTTTCAAACGTATAATAATAATAATAATAATGACAAGGTCTCCGAATTCCGGAGAAAACTATATAAATCTTCAATTCTAAATTTAGGTATTTCGAAAAATTAAACTCCACAATAAAATTTACCACGGTACCAAGCTTGATATGCGGCTTACAAAATGTAAACATACATCGCAATTTGTAAATTTTCGAGTAATGAAAATAGATTAAACAATGTTAACTGTACAAAAAAAAAAAATTATAAGAAAAATAATTCTGACGATTAAACTTCAATTGTGGTAATTAAAATTAATTAATATAATAATATAAATGAAAAATTAAGTAAATAATTTTCGTAATTCAGAAAAATAAATGTTCGCTGATAACAAATAATTTTGTTTAGTTCATAAACTCACTCAGAGTACCGCTTGCGCCTCCACCTTAGCGCAGCCTCCCCAGTCCAGAGTGTTTTCCTTCGACCAAATTTGTACGGGGAAACAAAATTCCGTCCCGCTCTACCTCTTTCAGAACCGGTCCACTCGAACTCAAACTGATAAGATGGCGGATGTTGCCTCAAATTTCCAACAGGAAATTAAAACCACTAAAAAAACAATAACTTAAACTACCACGTGCCCCAATTTAGAGATAGGGGAAGATACCCTCCGAACACAACCCCAAAGAAAAAAAAAAAAAAAACAACGAAGTAAAGATACCTGTAGATTCTAAATTAAAGAAAACAAAATATTGTTAAATACCTATTTTACAAAAGAAAAGACTAATTGAATTTTTACTTACGTTTCGAAATTTCAGAAACTGGTCTAGCAAAACGTAGAAAACGTAACGATAGTTGCAATGCGAAAACCACAAAGAAAACGTGGTCCGCGTGGTCGATTTCAATCCTCCAAACAGGAGTAAAAATTTCCTTCTTCCCTTACGCCTTGGGCTTACACGTCCACTAAGGAAATTTCTTAAATGCCAAGGAGGGTGAAAAATATTGAAAATTCCAATAGTTCCGCCAAGAAATGAACAATACCCTCGAGCAAACATCAATCGACTGCCGCAAGCTAACGTTATCTTATCACACCCAAGAACCTGTTTGTCTTCGTACTAATGAGCATGAATAATTTCGCGCAAGAATTCAAAATTATAATCGAAATTCTTAGGAAAGAAAATCCTACTTACGAAAATAAACTACCCCGAATTTTAACCCGTAACAAATTTTCAGAGTCGTCAGTTCAACGAGATTTTTAACCCAGCTTAAAAATGTCTGATATCGATGATACTCGGCACTATTATGAAAACAAACATCATTTTGATTATAATAGCTGTGGCAGAAAGCGCGATTTCGAATGTCGACATTGAAAATTTTTCTGAAAATTTTTCTATGTCCGAGAATTCAAAGAAATTTTACCCAGCTTAAATATGTCTGATATCGATGATAATCGGCACTATTATGAAAACAAACATCATTTAGATTATAGTAGCTGTGGCAGAAAGCGCGTTCTCGAATGTCGATATTTGAGAATTTTCAGAGTCGTCAGTTCAACGAGATTTTGAACCCAGCTTAAAAATGTCTGATATCGATGATACTCGGCACTATTATGAAGACAAATATCATTTTGATTATAATAGCTGTGGCAGAAAGCGCGTTTTCGAATGTCGATATTTGAGAATTTTCAGAGTCGTCAGTTCAACGAGATTTTTAACCCAGCTTAAAAATGTCTGATATCGATGATACTCGGCACTATTATGAAGACAAATATCATTTTGATTATAATAGCTGTGGCAGAAAGCGCGATTTCGAATGTCGATATGGAAAATTTTTCTAAGTCCGAGAATTCAACGAAATTTTACCATGCTTAAATATGTCTGATATCGATGATACTCGGCACTATTATGAAAACAAATATCATTTTGATTATAGTAGCTGTGGCAGAAAGCGCGATTTCGAATGTCGACATTGAAAATTTTTCTACGTCCGAGAATTCAACGAAATTTTACCCAGCTTAAATATGTCTGATATCGATGATACTCGGCACTTTTATGAAAACAAACATCATTTTGATTATAATAGCTGTGGCAGAAAGCGCGATTTCGAATGTCGATATTTAAAATTTTTCTAAGTCCGTAAGCTCAACGAAATTTTAACCCAACCTAAATATGTCTAATATATCGATATGAGTATCATCGGATACTCGGCACTATTATGAAAACAGACATCATTTTGATTATAATAGCTGTGGCAGAAAGCGCGATTTCGAATGTCGATATAATTTTCAAAGTCGTCAGTTCAACGAGATCTTTAACCCAGCATAAAAATATCTGATATCGATGATACTCGGCACTATTATGAAAACAAACATCATTTTGATTATAATAGCTGTGGCAGAAAGTGCGATTTCGAATGTCGATATTTAAAATTTTCAAAGTCCGAGAGTTCAACGAAATTTTAACCCAGCTTAAAAATGTCTGATATCGATGATACTCGGTACTATTATGTAAATATACATCATTTTGATTATAATAGCTGTGGCAGAAAGCGCGATTTCGAATGTCGATATAATTTTCAAAGTCGTCAGTTCAACGAGATCTTTAATCCAGCATAAAAATATCTGATATCGATGATACTCGGCACTATTATGAAAACAAACATCATTTTGATTATAATAGCTGTGGCAAAAAGCACGATTTCGAATGTCGATATTTGATAATTTTCAAAGTCGTCAGTTCAACGAGATCTTTAACAAAGCTTAAAAATGTCTGATATCGATGATACTCGGCACTATTATGAAAAAAACATCATTTTGATTATAATAGCTGTGGCAGAAAGCGCGATTTCGAATGTTGATATTTGATTATTTTCAAAGTCGTCAATTCAACGAGATTTGTAACACAGCTTAAAAATGTCTGATATCGATGATACTCGGTACTATTATGAAAACAAACATCTATTTGATTATAGTAGCTGTGGCAGAAAGTGCGATTTCGAATGTCGATATTTAAAATTTTCAAAGTCCGAGAGTTCAACGAAATTTTAACCCAGCTTAAAAATGTCTGATATCGATGATACTCGGTACTATTATGAAAATAAACATAATTTTGATTATAATAGCTGTGGCAGAAAGCGCGATTTCGAATGTTGATATTTGATTATTTTCAAAGTCCTCAATTCAACGAGATTTGTAACACAGCTTAAAAATGTCTGATATCGATGATACTCGGCACTTTTATGAAAACAAACATCATTTTGATTATAATAGCTGTGGCAGAAAGCGCGATTTCGAATGTCGATATTTAAAATTTTTCTAAGTCCGTAAGTTCAACGAAATTTTAACCCAACCTAAATATGTCTAATATATCGATATGAGTATCATCGGATACTCGGCACTATTATGAAAACAGATATCATTTTGATTATAATAGCTGTGGCAGAAAGCGCGATTTCGAATGTCGATATAATTTTCAAAGTCGTCAGTTCAACGAGATATTTAACCCAGCATAAAAATATCTGATATCGATGATACTCGGCACTATTATGAAAACAAACATCATTTTGATTATAATAGCTGTGGCAGAAAGTGCGATTTCGAATGTCGATATTTAAAATTTTCAAAGTCCGAGAGTTCAACGAAATTTTAACCCAGCTTAAAAATGTCTGATATCGATGATACTCGGTACTATTATGAAAATAAACATCATTTTGATTATAATAGCTGCGGCAGAAAGCGCGATTTCGAATGTTGATATTTGATTATTTTCAAAGTCCTCAATTCAACGAGATTTGTAACACAGCTTAAAAATGTCTGATATTGATGATACTCGGCACTATTATGAAAACAAACATCATTTTGATTATAATAGCTGTGGCAGAAAGCGCGTTTTAGAATGTCGATATTTGAGAATTTTCAGAGTCGTCAGTTCAACGAGATTTTTAACCCAGCTTAAAAATGTCTGATATCGATGATACTCGGCACTATTATGAAAACAAACATCATTTTGATTATAATAGCTGTGGCAGAAAGCGCGTTTTAGAATGTCGATATTTGAGAATTTTCAGAGTCGTCAGTTCAACGAGATTTTTAACCCAGCTTAAAAATGTCTGATATCGATGATACTCGGCACTATTATGAAAACAAACATCATTTTGATTATAATAGCTGTGACAGAAAGCGCGATTTCGAATGTCGATATTTAAAATTTTTCTAAGTCCGTAAGTTCAACGAAATTTTAACCCAACCTAAATATGTCTAATATACCGATATGAGTATCATCGGATACTCGGCACTATTATGAAAACAGACATCATTTTGATTATAATAGCTGTGGCAGAAAGTGCGATTTCGAATGTCGATATAATTTTCAAAGTCATCAGTTCAACGAGATATTTAACCCAGCATAAAAATATCTGATATCGATGATACTCGGCACTATTATGAAAACAAACATCATTTTGATTATAATAGCTGTGGCAGAAAGTGCGATTTCGAATGTCGATATAATTTTCAAAGTCATCAGTTCAACGAGATATTTAACCCAGCATAAAAATATCTGATATCGATGATACTCGGCACTATTATGAAAACAAACATCATTTTGATTATAATAGCTGTGACAGAAAGCGAGATTTCGAATGTCGATATTTAAAATTTTCAAAGTCGTCAGTTCAACGACATCTTTAACCCGGCATAAAAATATCTGATATCGATGATACTCGGCACTATTATGAAAATAGACATCATTTTGATTATCATAGCTGTGGCAGAAAGCGCGTTTTCGAATGTCGATATAATTTTCAAAGTCGTCAGTTCAACGAGATCTTTAACCCAGCATAAAAATGTCTGATATCGATGATACTCGGCACTATTATGAAAACAAACATCATTTTGATTATAATAGCTGTGGCAGAAAGTGCTATTTCGAATGTTGATATTTGATTATTTTCAAAGTCGTCAATTCAACGAGATTTGTAACACAGCTTAAAAATGTGTGATATCGATGATACTCGGCACTATTATGAAAACAAACATCATTTTGATTATAATAGCTGTGGCAGAAAGCGCGTTTTCGAATGTCGATATTTGAGAATTTTCAGAGTCGTCAGTTCAATGAGATTTTTAACCCAGCTTAAAAATGTCTGATATCGATGATACTCGGCACTATTATGAAGACAAACATCATTTTGATTATAATAGCTGTGGCAGAAAGCGCGATTTCGAATGTCGACATTGAACATTTTTCTGAAAATTTTTCTAAGTCAGAGAATTCAACGAAATTTTACCCAGCTTAAATATGTCTGATATCGATGATACTCGGCACTATTATGAAAACAAACATCATTTTGATTATAATAGCTGTGGCAGAAAGCGCGTTTTCGAATGTCGATATTTGAGAATTTTCAGAGTCGTCAGTCCAACGAGATTTTTAACCCAGCTTAAAAATGTCTGATATCGATGATACTCGGTACTATTATGAAAATAAACATCATTTTGATTATAATAGCTGTGGCAGAAAGCGCGATTTCGAATGTTGATATTTGATTATTTTCAAAGTCCTCAATTCAACGAGATTTGTAACACAGCTTAAAAATGTCTGATATCGATGATACTCGCCACTTTTATGAAAACAAACATCATTTTGATTATAATAGCTGTGGCAGAAAGCGCGATTTCGAATGTCGATATTTAAAATTTTCAAAGTCCGAGAGTTCAACGAAATTTTAACCCAGCTTAAAAATGTCTGATATCGATGATACTCGGTACTATTATGTAAATATACATCATTTTGATTATAATAGCTGTGGCAGAAAGCGCGATTTCGAATGTCGATATAATTTTCAAAGTCGTCAGTTCAACGAGATCTTTAACCCAGCATAAAAATATTTGATATCGATGATACTCGGCACTATTATGAAAACAAACATCATTTTGATTATAATAGCTGTGGCAGAAAGTGCGATTTCGAATGTCGATATAATTTTCAAAGTCATCAGTTCAACGAGATATTTAACCCAGCATAAAAATATCTGATATCGATGATACTCGGCACTATTATGAAAACAAACATCATTTTGATTATAATAGCTGTGGCAGAAAGTGCGATTTCGAATGTCGATATAATTTTCAAAGTCATCAGTTCAACGAGATATTTAACCCAGCATAAAAATATCTGATATCGATGATACTCGGCACTATTATGAAAACAAACATCATTTTGATTATAATAGCTGTGACAGAAAGCGAGATTTCGAATGTCGATATTTAAAATTTTTCTAAGTCCGTAAGTTCAACGAAATTTTAACCCAACCTAAATATGTCTAATATACCGATATGAGTATCATCGGATACTCGGCACTATTATGAAAACAGACATCATTTTGATTATAATAGCTGTGGCAGAAAGCGCGATTTCGAATGTCGATATTTGATAATTTTCAAAGTCGTCAGTTCAACGACATCTTTAACCCGGCATAAAAATATCTGATATCGATGATACTCGGCACTATTATGAAAATAGACATCATTTTGATTATCATAGCTGTGGCAGAAAGCGCGTTTTCGAATGTCGATATAATTTTCAAAGTCGTCAGTTCAACGAGATCTTTAACCCAGCATAAAAATGTCTGATATCGATGATACTCGGCACTATTATGAAAACAAACATCATTTTGATTATAATAGCTGTGGCAGAAAGTGCTATTTCGAATGTTGATATTTGATTATTTTCAAAGTCGTCAATTCAACGAGATTTGTAACACAGCTTAAAAATGTGTGATATCGATGATACTCGGCACTATTATGAAAACAAACATCATTTTGATTATAATAGCTGTGGCAGAAAGCGCGTTTTCGAATGTCGATATTTGAGAATTTTCAGAGTCGTCAGTTCAACGAGATTTTTAACCCAGCTTAAAAATGTCTGATATCGATGATACTCGGCACTATTATGAAGACAAACATCATTTTGATTATAATAGCTGTGGCAGAAAGCGCGATTTCGAATGTCGACATTGAACATTTTTCTGAAAATTTTTCTAAGTCAGAGAATTCAACGAAATTTTACCCAGCTTAAATATGTCTGATATCGATGATACTCGGCACTATTATGAAAACAAACATCATTTTGATTATAATAGCTGTGGCAGAAAGCGCGTTTTCGAATGTCGATATTTGAGAATTTTCAGAGTCGTCAGTCCAACGAGATTTTTAACCCAGCTTAAAAATGTCTGATATCGATGATACTCGGTACTATTATGAAAATAAACATCATTTTGATTATAATAGCTGTGGCAGAAAGCGCGATTTCGAATGTTGATATTTGATTATTTTCAAAGTCCTCAATTCAACGAGATTTGTAACACAGCTTAAAAATGTCTGATATCGATGATACTCGCCACTTTTATGAAAACAAACATCATTTTGATTATAATAGCTGTGGCAGAAAGCGCGATTTCGAATGTCGATATTTAAAATTTTCAAAGTCCGAGAGTTCAACGAAATTTTAACCCAGCTTAAAAATGTCTGATATCGATGATACTCGGTACTATTATGTAAATATACATCATTTTGATTATAATAGCTGTGGCAGAAAGCGCGATTTCGAATGTCGATATAATTTTCAAAGTCGTCAGTTCAACGAGATCTTTAACCCAGCATAAAAATATTTGATATCGATGATACTCGGCACTATTATGAAAACAAACATCATTTTGATTATAATAGCTGTGGCAAAAAGCGCGATTTCGAATGTCGATATAATTTTCAAAGTCGTCAGTTCAACGAGATCTTTAACCCAGCATAAAAATATCTGATATCGATGATACTCGGCACTGTTATGAAAACAAACATCATTTTGATTATAATAGCTGTGGCAGAAAGTGCGATTTCGAATGTCGATATTTAAAATTTTCAAAGTCCGAGAGTTCAACGAAATTTTAACCCAGCTTAAAAATGTCTGATATCGATGATACTCGGTACTATTATGTAAATATACATCATTTTGATTATAATAGCTGTGGCAGAAAGCGCGATTTCGAATGTCGATATAATTTTCAAAGTCGTCAGTTCAACGAGATCTTTAACCCAGCATAAAAATATCTGATATCGATGATACTCGGCACTATTATGAAAACAAACATCATTTTGATTATAATAGCTGTGGCAAAAAGCGCGATTTCGAATGTCGATATTTGATAATTTTCAAAGTCGTCAGTTCAACGAGATCTTTAACCCAGCTTAAAAATGTCTGATATCGATGATACTCGGCACAATTATGAAAAAAACATCATTTTGATTATAATAGCTGTGGCAGAAAGCGCGATTTCGAATGTTGATATTTGATTATTTTCAAAGTCGTCAATTCAACGAGATTTGTAACACAGCTTAAAAATGTCTGATATCGATGATACTCGGCACTTTTATGAAAACAAACATCATTTTGATTATAATAGCTGTGGCAGAAAGCGCGATTTCGAATGTCGATATTTAAAATTTTTCTAAGTCCGTAACTTCAACGAAATTTTAACCCAGCTTAAAAATGTCTGATATCGATGATACTCGGTACTATTATGAAAATAAACATAATTTTGATTATAATAGCTGTGGCAGAAAGCGCGATTTCGAATGTTGATATTTGATTATTTTCAAAGTCGTCAGTTCAACGAGATCTTTAACCCAGCTTAAAAATGTCTGATATCGATGATACTCGGCACTATTATGAAAAAAACATCATTTTGATTATAATAGCTGTGGCAGAAAGCGCGATTTCGAATGTTGATATTTGATTATTTTCAAAGTCGTCAATTCAACGAGATTTGTAACACAGCTTAAAAATGTCTGATATCGATGATACTCGGCACTTTTATGAAAACAAACATCATTTTGATTATAATAGCTGTGGCAGAAAGCGCGATTTCGAATGTCGATATTTGAAATTTTTCTAAGTCCGTAAGTTCAACGAAATTTTAACCCAACCTAAATATGTCTAATATATCGATATGAGTATCATCGGATACTCGGCACTATTATGAAAACAGACATCATTTTGATTATAATAGCTGTGGCAGAAAGTGCGATTTCGAATGTCGATATTTAAAATTTTCAAAGTCCGTAAGTTCAACGAAATTTTAACCCAGCATAAAAATATCTGATATCGATGATACTCGGCACTATTATGAAAACAAATATCATTTTGATTATAATAGCTGTGGCAGAAAGCGCGATTTCGAATGTTGATATTTGATTATATTCAAAGTCGTCAATTCGAGATTTGTGTAACACAGCCTAAAAAGTGTCTGATATCGATGATACTCGGCACTATTATGAAAACAAACATCATTTTGATTATAATAGCTGTGGCAGAAAGCGCGATTTCGAATGTCGACATTGAAAATTTTTCTGAAAATTTTTCTATGTCCGAGAATTCAACGAAATTTTACCCAGCTTAAATATGTCTGATATCGATGATAATCGGCACTATTATGAAAACAAACATCATTTTGATTATAGTAGCTGTGGCAGAAAGCGCGATTTCGAATGTCGACATTGAAAATTTTTCTGAAAATTTTTCTATGTCCGAGAATTCAACGAAATTTTACCCAGCTTAAATAAGTCTGATATCGATGATACTCGGCACTATTATGAAAACAAACATCATTTTGATTATAATAGCTGTGGCAGAAAGCGCGATTTCGTATGTCGATATTTGAGAATTTTTAGAGTCGTCAGTTCAACGAGATTTTTAACCCAGCTTAAAAATGTCTGATATCGATGATACTCGGCACTATTATGAAAACAAACATCATTTTGATTATAATAGCTGTGGCAGAAAGCGCGATTTCGAATGTTGATATTTGAGAATTTTCAGTCGTCAGTCAACGAGATTTTTAACCCAGCTTAAAAATGTCTGATATCGATGATACTCGGCATTATTATGAAAACAAACATCATTTTGATTATAATAGCTGTGGCAAAAAGCGCGATTTCGAATGTCGATATTTGATAATTTTCAAAGTCGTCAGTTCAACGAGATCTCTAACCCAGCTTAAAAATGTCTGATATCGATGATACTCGGCACTATTATGAAAAAAACATCATTTTGATTATAATAGCTGTGGCAGAAAGCGCGATTTCGAATGTTGATATTTGATTATTTTCAAAATCGTCAATTCAACGAGATTTGTAACACAGCTTAAAAATGTCTGATATCGATGATACTCGGTACTATTATGAAAACAAACATCTATTTGATTATAGTAGCTGTGGCAGAAAGTGCGATTTCGAATGTCGATATTTAAAATATTCAAAGTCCGAGAGTTCAACGAAATTTTAACCCAGCTTAAATATGTCTGATATCGATGATACTCGGTACTATTATGAAAATAAACATCATTTTGATTATAATAGCTGTGGCAGAAAGCGCGATTTCGAATGTTGATATTTGATTATTTTCAAAGTCCTCAATTCAAAGAGATTTGTAACACAGCTTAAAAATGTCTGATATCGATGATACTCGGCACTTTTATGAAAACAAACATCATTTTGATTATAATAGCTGTGGCAGAAAGCGCGATTTCGAATGTCGATATTTAAAATTTTTCTAAGTCCGTAAGTTCAACGAAATTTTAACCCAACCTAAATATGTCAAATATATAGATAAGAGTATCATCGGATACTCGGCACTATTATGAAAACAGACATCATTTTGATTATAATAGCTGTGGCAGAAAGCGCGATTTCGAATGTCGATATAATTTTCAAAGTCGTCAGTTCAACGAGATATTTAACCCAGCATAAAAATATCTGATATCGATGATACTCGGCACTATTATGAAAACAAACATCATTTTGATTATAATAGCTGTGGCAGAAAGTGCGATTTCGAATGTCGATATTTAAAATTTTCAAAGTCCGAGAGTTCAACGAAATTTTAACCCAGCTTAAAAATGTATGATATCGATGATACTCGGTACTATTATGAAAATAAACATCATTTTGATTATAATAGCTGCGGCAGAAAGCGCGATTTCGAATGTTGATATTTGATTATTTTCAAAGTCCTCAATTCAACGAGATTTGTAACACAGCTTAAAAATGTCTGATATTGATGATACTCGGCACTATTATGAAAACAAACATCATTTTGATTATAATAGCTGTGGCAGAAAGCGCGATTTCGAATGTCGATATTGAAAATTTTCAGAGTCGTCAGCTTAGCTTAAAAATGTCTGATATCGATGATACTCGGCACTATTATGAAAACAAATATCATTTTGATTATAATAGCTGTGGCAGAAAGCGCGTTTTCGAATGTTGATATTTGATTATTTTCAAAGTCGTCAATTCAACGAGATTTGTGTAACATAGCCTAAAAAGTGTCTGATATCGATGATACTCGGCACTATTATGAAAACAAACATCATTTTGATTATAATAGCTGTGACAGAAAGCGCGATTTCGAATGTCGATATTTAAAATTTTTCTAAGTCCGTAAGTTCAACGAAATTTTAACCCAACCTAAATATGTCTAATATACCGATATGAGTATCATCGGATACTCGGCACTATTATGAAAACTGACATCATTTTGATTATAATAGCTGTGGCAGAAAGCGCGATTTCGAATGTCGATATTTGATAATTTTCAAAGTCGTCAGTTCAACGACATCTTTAACCCAGCATAAAAATATCTGATATCGATGATACTCGGCACTATTATGAAAATAGACATCATTTTGATTATCATAGCTGTGGCAGAAAGCGCGTTTTCGAATGTCGATATTTGAGAATTTTCAGAGTCGTCAGTTCAACGAGATTTTTAACCCAGCTTAAAAATGTCTGATATCGATGATACTCGGCACTATTATGAAAACAAACATCATTTTGATTATAATAGCTGTGGCAGAAAGCGCTATTTCGAATGTTGATATTTGATTATTTTCAAAGTCGTCAATTCAACGAGATTTGTAACACAGCTTAAAAATGTGTGATATCGATGATACTCGGCACTATTATGAAAACAAACATCATTTTGATTATAATAGCTGTGGCAGAAAGCGCGTTTTCGAATGTCGATATTTGAGAATTTTCAGAGTCGTCAGTTCAACGAGATTTTTAACCCAGCTTAAAAATGTCTGATATCGATGATACTCGGCACTATTATGAAGACAAACATCATTTTGATTATAATAGCTGTGGCAGAAAGCGCGATTTCGAATGTCGACATTGAAAATTTTTCTACGTCCGAGAATTCAACGAAATTTTACCCAGCTTAAATATGTCTGATATCGATGATACTCGGCACTATTATGAAAACAAACATCATTTTGATTATAATAGCTGTGGCAGAAAGCGCGATTTCGAATGTCGATATTGAAAATTTTTCTAAGTCCGAGAATTCAACGAAATTTTACCATGCTTAAATATGTCTGATATCGATGATACTCGGCACTATTATGAAAACAAACATCATTTTGATTATAATAGCTGTGGCAGAAAGCGCGATTTCGAATATCGACATTGAAAATTTTTCTGAAAATTTTTCTATGTCCGAGAATTCAACGAAATTTTACCCAGCTTAAATATGTCTGATATCGATGATACTCGTCACTATTATGAAAACAAATATCATTTTGATTATAATAGCTGTGGCAGAAAGCGCGATTTCGAATGTCGATATTTGAGAATTTTCAGTCGTCAGTCAACGAGATTTTTAACCCAGCTTAAAAATGTCTGATATCGATGATACTCGGCACTATTATGAAAACAAACATCATTTTGATTATAATAGCTGTGGCAGAAAGCGCGTTTTCGAATGTCGATATTTGAGAATTTTCAGAGTCGTCAGTTCAACGAGATTTTTAACCCAGCTTAAAAATGTCTGATATCGATGATACTCGGCACTATTATGAAGACAAACATCATTTTGATTATAATAGCTGTGGCAGAAAGCGCGATTTCGAATGTCGACATTGAAAATTTTTCTACGTCCGAGAATTCAACGAAATTTTACCCAGCTTAAATATGTCTGATATCGATGATACTCGGCACTATTATGAAAACAAACATCATTTTGATTATAATAGCTGTGGCAGATTTTGGGTAACAAAATTATTATTATTTTTTTTTTCAAACGTATAATAATAATAATAATAATGACAAGGTCTCCGAATTCCGGAGAAAACTATATAAATCTTCAATTCTAAATTTAGGTATTTCGAAAAATTAAACTCCACAATAAAATTTACCACGGTACCAAGCTTGATATGCGGCTTACAAAATGTAAACATACATCGCAATTTGTAAATTTTCGAGTAATGAAAATAGATTAAACAATGTTAACTGTACAAAAAAAAAAATTATAAGAAAAATAATTCTGACGATTAAACTTCAATTGTGGTAATTAAAATTAATTAATATAATAATATAAATGAAAAATTAAGTAAATAATTTTCGTAATTCAGAAAAATAAATGTTCGCTGATAACAAATAATTTTGTTTAGTTCATAAACTCACTCAGAGTACCGCTTGCGCCTCCACCTTAGCGCAGCCTCCCCAGTCCAGAGTGTTTTCCTTCGACCAAATTTGTACGGGGAAACAAAATTCCGTCCCGCTCTACCTCTTTCAGAACCGGTCCACTCGAACTCAAACTGATAAGATGGCGGATGTTGCCTCAAATTTCCAACAGGAAATTAAAACCACTAAAAAAACAATAACTTAAACTACCACGTGCCCCAATTTAGAGATAGGGGAAGATACCCCCCGAACACAACCCCAAAGAAAAAAAAAAAAAAAACAACGAAGTAAAGATACCTGTAGATTCTAAATTAAAGAAAACAAAATATTGTTAAATACCTATTTTACAAAAGAAAAGACTAATTGAATTTTTACTTACGTTTCGAAATTTCAGAAACTGGTCTAGCAAAACGTAGAAAACGTAACGATAGTTGCAATGCGAAAACCACAAAGAAAACGTGGTCCGCGTGGTCGATTTCAATCCTCCAAACAGGAGTAAAAATTTCCTTCTTCCCTTACGCCTTGGGCTTACACGTCCACTAAGGAAATTTCTTAAATGCCAAGGAGGGTGAAAAATATTGAAAATTCCAATAGTTCCGCCAAGAAATGAACAATACCCTCGAGCAAACATCAATCGACTGCCGCAAGCTAACGTTATCTTATCACACCCAAGAACCTGTTTGTCTTCGTACTAATGAGCATGAATAATTTCGCGCAAGAATTCAAAATTATAATCGAAATTCTTAGGAAAGAAAATCCTACTTACGAAAATAAACTACCCCGAATTTTAACCCGTAACAAATTTTCAGAGTCGTCAGTTCAACGAGATTTTTAACCCAGCTTAAAAATGTCTGATATCGATGATACTCGGCACTATTATGAAAACAAACATCATTTTGATTATAATAGCTGTGGCAGAAAGCGCGATTTCGAATGTCGACATTGAAAATTTTTCTGAAAATTTTTCTATGTCCGAGAATTCAAAGAAATTTTACCCAGCTTAAATATGTCTGATATCGATGATAATCGGCACTATTATGAAAACAAACATCATTTAGATTATAGTAGCTGTGGCAGAAAGCGCGTTCTCGAATGTCGATATTTGAGAATTTTCAGAGTCGTCAGTTCAACGAGATTTTTAACCCAGCTTAAAAATGTCTGATATCGATGATACTCGGCACTATTATGAAGACAAATATCATTTTGATTATAATAGCTGTGGCAGAAAGCGCGATTTCGAATGTCGATATGGAAAATTTTTCTAAGTCCGAGAATTCAACGAAATTTTACCATGCTTAAATATGTCTGATATCGATGATACTCGGCACTATTATGAAAACAAATATCATTTTGATTATAGTAGCTGTGGCAGAAAGCGCGATTTCGAATGTCGACATTGAAAATTTTTCTACGTCCGAGAATTCAACGAAATTTTACCCAGCTTAAATATGTCTGATATCGATGATACTCGGCACTTTTATGAAAACAAACATCATTTTGATTATAATAGCTGTGGCAGAAAGCGCGATTTCGAATGTCGATATTTAAAATTTTTCTAAGTCCGTAAGCTCAACGAAATTTTAACCCAACCTAAATATGTCTAATATATCGATATGAGTATCATCGGATACTCGGCACTATTATGAAAACAGACATCATTTTGATTATAATAGCTGTGGCAGAAAGTGCGATTTCGAATGTCGATATTTAAAATTTTCAAAGTCCGAGAGTTCAACGAAATTTTAACCCAGCTTAAAAATGTCTGATATCGATGATACTCGGTACTATTATGTAAATATACATCATTTTGATTATAATAGCTGTGGCAGAAAGCGCGATTTCGAATGTCGATATAATTTTCAAAGTCGTCAGTTCAACGAGATCTTTAATCCAGCATAAAAATATCTGATATCGATGATACTCGGCACTATTATGAAAACAAACATCATTTTGATTATAATAGCTGTGGCAAAAAGCACGATTTCGAATGTCGATATTTGATAATTTTCAAAGTCGTCAGTTCAACGAGATCTTTAACAAAGCTTAAAAATGTCTGATATCGATGATACTCGGCACTATTATGAAAAAAACATCATTTTGATTATAATAGCTGTGGCAGAAAGCGCGATTTCGAATGTTGATATTTGATTATTTTCAAAGTCGTCAATTCAACGAGATTTGTAACACAGCTTAAAAATGTCTGATATCGATGATACTCGGTACTATTATGAAAACAAACATCTATTTGATTATAGTAGCTGTGGCAGAAAGTGCGATTTCGAATGTCGATATTTAAAATTTTCAAAGTCCGAGAGTTCAACGAAATTTTAACCCAGCTTAAAAATGTCTGATATCGATGATACTCGGTACTATTATGAAAATAAACATAATTTTGATTATAATAGCTGTGGCAGAAAGCGCGATTTCGAATGTTGATATTTGATTATTTTCAAAGTCCTCAATTCAACGAGATTTGTAACACAGCTTAAAAATGTCTGATATCGATGATACTCGGCACTTTTATGAAAACAAACATCATTTTGATTATAATAGCTGTGGCAGAAAGCGCGATTTCGAATGTCGATATTTAAAATTTTTCTAAGTCCGTAAGTTCAACGAAATTTTAACCCAACCTAAATATGTCTAATATATCGATATGAGTATCATCGGATACTCGGCACTATTATGAAAACAGATATCATTTTGATTATAATAGCTGTGGCAGAAAGCGCGATTTCGAATGTCGATATAATTTTCAAAGTCGTCAGTTCAACGAGATATTTAACCCAGCATAAAAATATCTGATATCGATGATACTCGGCACTATTATGAAAACAAACATCATTTTGATTATAATAGCTGTGGCAGAAAGTGCGATTTCGAATGTCGATATTTAAAATTTTCAAAGTCCGAGAGTTCAACGAAATTTTAACCCAGCTTAAAAATGTCTGATATCGATGATACTCGGTACTATTATGAAAATAAACATCATTTTGATTATAATAGCTGCGGCAGAAAGCGCGATTTCGAATGTTGATATTTGATTATTTTCAAAGTCCTCAATTCAACGAGATTTGTAACACAGCTTAAAAATGTCTGATATTGATGATACTCGGCACTATTATGAAAACAAACATCATTTTGATTATAATAGCTGTGGCAGAAAGCGCGTTTTAGAATGTCGATATTTGAGAATTTTCAGAGTCGTCAGTTCAACGAGATTTTTAACCCAGCTTGAAAATGTCTGATATCGATGATACTCGGCACTATTATGAAAACAAACATCATTTTGATTATAATAGCTGTGGCAGAAAGCGCGTTTTAGAATGTCGATATTTGAGAATTTTCAGAGTCGTCAGTTCAACGAGATTTTTAACCCAGCTTAAAAATGTCTGATATCGATGATACTCGGCACTATTATGAAAACAAACATCATTTTGATTATAATAGCTGTGACAGAAAGCGCGATTTCGAACGTCGATATTTAAAATTTTTCTAAGTCCGTAAGTTCAACGAAATTTTAACCCAACCTAAATATGTCTAATATACCGATATGAGTATCATCGGATACTCGGCACTATTATGAAAACAGACATCATTTTGATTATAATAGCTGTGGCAGAAAGTGCGATTTCGAATGTCGATATAATTTTCAAAGTCATCAGTTCAACGAGATATTTAACCCAGCATAAAAATATCTGATATCGATGATACTCGGCACTATTATGAAAACAAACATCATTTTGATTATAATAGCTGTGGCAGAAAGTGCGATTTCGAATGTCGATATAATTTTCAAAGTCATCAGTTCAACGAGATATTTAACCCAGCATAAAAATATCTGATATCGATGATACTCGGCACTATTATGAAAACAAACATCATTTTGATTATAATAGCTGTGACAGAAAGCGAGATTTCGAATGTCGATATTTAAAATTTTTCTAAGTCCGTAAGTTCAACGAAATTTTAACCCAACCTAAATATGTCTAATATACCGATATGAGTATCATCGGATACTCGGCACTATTATGAAAACAGACATCATTTTGATTATAATAGCTGTGGCAGAAAGCGCGATTTCGAATGTCGATATTTGATAATTTTCAAAGTCGTCAGTTCAACGACATCTTTAACCCGGCATAAAAATATCTGATATCGATGATACTCGGCACTATTATGAAAATAGACATCATTTTGATTATCATAGCTGTGGCAGAAAGCGCGTTTTCGAATGTCGATATAATTTTCAAAGTCGTCAGTTCAACGGGATCTTTAACCCAGCATAAAAATGTCTGATATCGATGATACTCGGCACTATTATGAAAACAAACATCATTTTGATTATAATAGCTGTGGCAGAAAGTGCTATTTCGAATGTTGATATTTGATTATTTTCAAAGTCGTCAATTCAACGAGATTTGTAACACAGCTTAAAAATGTGTGATATCGATGATACTCGGCACTATTATGAAAACAAACATCATTTTGATTATAATAGCTGTGGCAGAAAGCGCGTTTTCGAATGTCGATATTTGAGAATTTTCAGAGTCGTCAGTTCAATGAGATTTTTAACCCAGCTTAAAAATGTCTGATATCGATGATACTCGGCACTATTATGAAGACAAACATCATTTTGATTATAATAGCTGTGGCAGAAAGCGCGATTTCGAATGTCGACATTGAACATTTTTCTGAAAATTTTTCTAAGTCAGAGAATTCAACGAAATTTTACCCAGCTTAAATATGTCTGATATCGATGATACTCGGCACTATTATGAAAACAAACATCATTTTGATTATAATAGCTGTGGCAGAAAGCGCGTTTTCGAATGTCGATATTTGAGAATTTTCAGAGTCGTCAGTCCAACGAGATTTTTAACCCAGCTTAAAAATGTCTGATATCGATGATACTCGGTACTATTATGAAAATAAACATCATTTTGATTATAATAGCTGTGGCAGAAAGCGCGATTTCGAATGTTGATATTTGATTATTTTCAAAGTCCTCAATTCAACGAGATTTGTAACACAGCTTAAAAATGTCTGATATCGATGATACTCGCCACTTTTATGAAAACAAACATCATTTTGATTATAATAGCTGTGGCAGAAAGCGCGATTTCGAATGTCGATATTTAAAATTTTCAAAGTCCGAGAGTTCAACGAAATTTTAACCCAGCTTAAAAATGTCTGATATCGATGATACTCGGTACTATTATGTAAATATACATCATTTTGATTATAATAGCTGTGGCAGAAAGCGCGATTTCGAATGTCGATATAATTTTCAAAGTCGTCAGTTCAACGAGATCTTTAACCCAGCATAAAAATATTTGATATCGATGATACTCGGCACTATTATGAAAACAAACATCATTTTGATTATAATAGCTGTGGCAAAAAGCGCGATTTCGAATGTCGATATAATTTTCAAAGTCGTCAGTTCAACGAGATTATTAACCCAGCATAAAAATATCTGATATCGATGATACTCGGCACTGTTATGAAAACAAACATCATTTTGATTATAATAGCTGTGGCAGAAAGTGCGATTTCGAATGTCGATATTTAAAATTTTCAAAGTCCGAGAGTTCAACGAAATTTTAACCCAGCTTAAAAATGTCTGATATCGATGATACTCGGTACTATTATGTAAATATACATCATTTTGATTATAATAGCTGTGGCAGAAAGCGCGATTTCGAATGTCGATATAATTTTCAAAGTCGTCAGTTCAACGAGATCTTTAACCCAGCATAAAAATATCTGATATCGATGATACTCGGCACTATTATGAAAACAAACATCATTTTGATTATAATAGCTGTGGCAAAAAGCGCGATTTCGAATGTCGATATTTGATAATTTTCAAAGTCGTCAGTTCAACGAGATCTTTAACCCAGCTTAAAAATGTCTGATATCGATGATACTCGGCACTATTATGAAAAAAACATCATTTTGATTATAATAGCTGTGGCAGAAAGCGCGATTTCGAATGTTGATATTTGATTATTTTCAAAGTCGTCAATTCAACGAGATTTGTAACACAGCTTAAAAATGTCTGATATCGATGATACTCGGCACTTTTATGAAAACAAACATCATTTTGATTATAATAGCTGTGGCAGAAAGCGCGATTTCGAATGTCGATATTTAAAATTTTTCTAAGTCCGTAAGTTCAACGAAATTTTAACCCAGCTTAAAAATGTCTGATATCGATGATACTCGGTACTATTATGAAAATAAACATAATTTTGATTATAATAGCTGTGGCAGAAAGCGCGATTTCGAATGTTGATATTTGATTATTTTCAAAGTCGTCAGTTCAACGAGATCTTTAACCCAGCTTAAAAATGTCTGATATCGATGATACTCGGCACTATTATGAAAAATACATCATTTTGATTATAATAGCTGTGGCAGAAAGCGCGATTTCGAATGTTGATATTTGATTATTTTCAAAGTCGTCAATTCAACGAGATTTGTAACACAGCTTAAAAATGTCTGATATCGATGATACTCGGCACTTTTATGAAAACAAACATCATTTTGATTATAATAGCTGTGGCAGAAAGCGCGATTTCGAATGTCGATATTTAAAATTTTTCTAAGTCCGTAAGTTCAACGAAATTTTAACCCAGCTTAAAAATGTCTGATATCGATGATACTCGGTACTATTATGAAAACAAACATCTATTTGATTATAGTAGCTGTGGCAGAAAGTGCGATTTCGAATGTCGATATTTAAAATTTTCAAAGTCCGAGAGTTCAACGAAATTTTAACCCAGCTTAAAAATGTCTGATATCGATGATACTCGGTACTATTATGAAAATAAACATAATTTTGATTATAATAGCTGTGGCAGAAAGCGCGATTTCGAATGTTGATATTTGATTATTTTCAAAGTCCTCAATTCAACGAGATTTGTAACACAGCTTAAAAATGTCTGATATCGATGATACTCGGCACTTTTATGAAAACAAACATCATTTTGATTATAATAGCTGTGGCAGAAAGCGCGATTTCGAATGTCGATATTTAATATTTTTCTAAGTCCGTAAGTTCAACGAAATTTTAACCCAACCTAAATATGTCTAATATATCGATATGAGTATCATCGGATACTCGGCACTATTATGAAAACAGACATCATTTTGATTATAATAGCTGTGGCAGAAAGCGCGATTTCGAATGTAGATATAATTTTCAAAGTCGTCAGTTCAACGAGATATTTAACCCAGCATAAAAATATCTGATATCGATGATACTCGGCACTATTATGAAAACATACATCATTTTGATTATAATAGCTGTGGCAGAAAGTGCGATTTCGAATGTCGATATTTAAAATTTTCAAAGTCCGAGAGTTCAACGAAATTTTAACCCAGCTTAAAAATGTCTGATATCGATGATACTCGGTACTATTATGAAAATAAACATCATTTTGATTATAATAGCTGCGGCAGAAAGCGCGATTTCGAATGTTGATATTTGATTATTTTCAAAGTCCTCAATTCAACGAGATTTGTAACACAGCTTAAAAATGTCTGATATCGATGATACTAGGCACTATTATGAAAACAAACATCATTTTGATTATAATAGCTGTGGCAGAAAGCGCGATTTCGAATGTCGATATTTGAAATTTTTCTAAGTCCGTAAGTTCAACGAAATTTTAACCCAACCTAAATATGTCTAATATATCGATATGAGTATCATCGGATACTCGGCACTATTATGAAAACAGACATCATTTTGATTATAATAGCTGTGGCAGAAAGCGCGATTTCGAATGTTGATATTTGATTATATTCAAAGTCGTCAATTCGAGATTTGTGTAACACAGCCTAAAAAGTGTCTGATATCGATGATAATCGGCACTATTATAAAAACAAACATCATTTTGATTATAATAGCTGTGGCAGAAAGCGCGATTTCGAATGTCGACATTGAAAATTTTTCTGAAAATTTTTCTATGTCCGAGAATTCAACGAAATTTTACCCTGCTTAAATATGTCTGATATCGATGATAATCGGTACTATTATGAAAACAAACATCATTTTGATTATAGTAGCTGTGGCAGAAAGCGCGATTTCGAATGTCGACATTGAAAATTTTTCTGAAAATTTTTCTATGTCCGAGAATTCAACGAAATTTTACCCAGCTTAAATAAGTCTGATATCGATGATACTCGGCACTATTATGAAAACATACATCATTTTGATTATAATAGCTGTGGCAGAAAGCGCGATTTCGAATGTTGATATTTGAGAATTTTCAGTCGTCAGTCAACGAGATTTTTAACCCAGCTTAAAAATGTCTGATATCGATGATACTCGGCATTATTATGAAAACAAACATCATTTTGATTATAATAGCTGTGGCAAAAAGCGCGATTTCGAATGTCGATATTTGATAATTTTCAAAGTCGTCAGTTCAACGAGATCTCTAACCCAGCTTAAAAATGTCTGATATCGATGATACTCGGCACTATTATGAAAAAAACATCATTTTGATTATAATAGCTGTGGCAGAAAGCGCGATTTCGAATGTTGATATTTGATTATTTTCAAAATCGTCAATTCAACGAGATTTGTAACACAGCTTAAAAATGTCTGATATCGATGATACTCGGTACTATTATGAAAACAAACATCTATTTGATTATAGTAGCTGTGGCAGAAAGTGCGATTTCGAATGTCGATATTTAAAATTTTCAAAGTCCGAGAGTTCAACGAAATTTTAACCCAGCTTAAATATGTCTGATATCGATGATATTCGGTACTATTATGAAAATAAACATCATTTTGATTATAATAGCTGTGGCAGAAAGCGCGATTTCGAATGTTGATATTTGATTATTTTCAAAGTCCTCAATTCAAAGAGATTTGTAACACAGCTTAAAAATGTCTGATATCGATGATACTCGGCACTTTTATGAAAACAAACATCATTTTGATTATAATAGCTGTGGCAGAAAGCGCGATTTCGAATGTCGATATTTAAAATTTTTCTAAGTCCGTAAGTTCAACGAAATTTTAACCCAACCTAAATATGTCAAATATATCGATAAGAGTATCATCGGATACTCGGCACTATTATGAAAACAGACATCATTTTGATTATAATAGCTGTGGCAGAAAGCGCGATTTCGAATGTCGATATAATTTTCAAAGTCGTCAGTTCAACGAGATATTTAACCCAGCATAAAAATATCTGATATCGATGATACTCGGCACTATTATGAAAACAAACATCATTTTGATTATAATAGCTGTGGCAGAAAGCGCGTTTTCGAATGTCGATATTTGAGAATTTTCAGAGTCGTCAGTTCGACGAGATTTTTAACCTAGCTTAAAAATGTCTGATATCGATGATACTCGGCACTATTATGAAAACAAACATCATTTTGATTATAATAGCTGTGGCAGAAAGCGCTATTTCGAATGTTGATATTTGATTATTTTCAAAGTCGTCAATTCAACGAGATTTGTAACACAGCTTAAAAATGTGTGATATCGATGATACTCGGCACTATTATGAAAACAAACATCATTTTGATTATAATAGCTGTGGCAGAAAGCGCGTTTTCGAATGTCGATATTTGAGAATTTTCAGAGTCGTCAGTTCAACGAGATTTTTAACCCAGCTTAAAAATGTCTGACATCGATGATACTTGGCACTATTATGAAGACAAACATCATTTTGATTATAATAGCTGTGGCAGAAAGCGCGATTTCGAATGTCGACATTGAAAATTTTTCTACGTCCGAGAATTCAACGAAATTTTACCCAGCTTAAATATGTCTGATATCGATGATACTCGGCACTATTATGAAAACAAACATCATTTTGATTATAATGGCTGTGGCAGAAAGCGCGATTTCGAATGTTGATATTTGATTATTTTCAAAGTCGTCAATTCAACGAGATTTGTAACACAGCTTAAAAATGTCTGATATCGATGATACTCGGCACTATTATGAAAACAAACATCATTTTGATTATAATAGCTGTGGCAGAAAGCGCGATTTCGAATGTCGACATTGAAAATTTTCAGAGTCGTCAGTTTAGCTTAAAAATGTCTGATATCGATGATACTCGGCACTATTATGAAAATTAACATCATTTTGATTGTAAGAGCTGTGGCAGAAAACGCGTTTTCGAATGTCGATATTTGAGAATTTTCAGAGTCGTCAGTTCAACGAGATTTTTAACCCAGCTTAAAAATGTCTGATATCGATGATACTCGGCACTATTATGAAAACAAACATCATTTTGATTATAATAGCTGTGGCAGAAAGCGCGATTTCGAATGTCGATATTTGACAATTTTCAGTCGTCAGTCAACGAGATTTTTAACCCAGCTTAAAAATGTCTGATATCGATGATACTCGGCACTATTATGAAAACAAACATCATTTTGATTATAATAGCTGTGGCAGAAAGCGCGATTTCGTATGTCGATATTTGAGAATTTTTAGAGTCGTCAGTTCAACGAGATTTTTAACCCAGCTTAAAAATGTCTGATATCGATGATACTCGGCACTATTATGAAAACAAACATCATTTTGATTATAATAGCTGTGGCAGAAAGCGCGATTTCGAATGTTGATATTTGAGAATTTTCAGTCGTCAGTCAACGAGATTTTTAACCCAGCTTAAAAATGTCTGATATCGATGATACTCGGCACTATTATGAAAACAAACATCATTTTGATTATAATAGCTGTGGCAAAAAGCGCGATTTCGAATGTCGATATTTGATAATTTTCAATGTCGTCAGTTCAACGAGATCTCTAACCCAGCTTAAAAATGTCTGATATCGATGATACTCGGCACTATTATGAAAAAAACATCATTTTGATTATAATAGCTGTGGCAGAAAGCGCGATTTCGAATGTTGATATTTGATTATTTTCAAAATCGTCAATTCAACGAGATTTGTAACACAGCTTAAAAATGTCTGATATCGATGATACTCGGTACTATTATGAAAACAAACATCTATTTGATTATAGTAGCTGTGGCAGAAAGCGCGATTTCGAATGTCGATATAATTTTCAAAGTCGTCAGTTCAACGAGATATTTAGACCCAGCATAAAAATATCTGATATCGATGATACTCGGCACTATTATGAAAAAAACATCATTTTGATTATAATAGCTGTGGCATAAAGCGCGATTTCGAATGTTGATATTTGATTATTTTCAAAATCGTCAATTCAACGAGATTTGTAACACAGCTTAAAAATGTCTGATATCGATGATACTCGGTACTATTATGAAAACAAACATCTATTTGATTATAGTAGCTGTGGCAGAAAGTGCGATTTCGAATGTCGATATTTAAAATTTTCAAAGTCCGAGAGTTCAACGAAATTTTAACCCAGCTTAAAAATGTCTGATATCGATGATACTCGGTACTATTATGAAAATAAACATAATTTTGATTATAATAGCTGTGGCAGAAAGCGCGATTTCGAATGTTGATATTTGATTATTTTCAAAGTCCTCAATTCAAAGAAATTTGTAACACAGCTTAAAAATGTCTGATATCGATGATACTCGGCACTTTTATGAAAACAAACATCATTTTGATTATAATAGCTGTGGCAGAAAGCGCGATTTCGAATGTCGATATTTAAAATTTTTCTAAGTCCGTAAGTTCAACGAAATTTTAACCCAACCTAAATATGTCTAATATATCGATATGAGTATCATCGGATACTCGGCACTATTATGAAAACAGACATCATTTTGATTATAATAGCTGTGGCAGAAAGCGCGATTTCGAATGTCAATATAATTTTCAAAGTCGTCAGTTCAACGAGATATTTAACCCAGCATAAAAATATCTGATATCGATGATACTCGGCACTATTATGAAAACAAACATCATTTTGATTATAATAGCTGTGGCAGAAAGTGCGATTTCGAATGTCGATATTTGAGAATTTTCAGAGTCGTCAGTTCAACGAGATTTTTAACCCAGCTTAAAAATGTCTGATATCGATAATTCTTATCACTATTATGAAAACAAACATCATTTTGATTATAATAGCTGTGGCAGAAAGCGCGATTTCGAATGTCGACATTGAAAATTTTTCTGAAAATTTTTCTATGTCCGAGAATTCAACGAAATTTTACCCAGCTTAAATATGTCTGATATCGATGATACTCGTCACTATTATGAAAACAAATATCATTTTGATTATAATAGCTGTGGCAGAAAGCGCGATTTCGAATGTCGATATTTGAGAATTTTCAGTCGTCAGTCAACGAGATTTTTAACCCAGCTTAAAAATGTCTGATATCGATGATAATCGGCACTATTATGAAAACAAACATCATTTTGATTATAGTAGCTGTGGCAGAAAGCGCGATTTCGAATGTCGACATTGAAAATTTTTCTGAATATTTTTCCAAGTCCGAGAATTCAACGAAATTTTACCCAGCTTAAAAATGTCTGATATCAATGATACTCGGCACTATTATGAAAACAAACATCATTTTGATTATAATAGCTATTTCAGAAAGCGCGTTTTCTAATGTCGATATTAGAGAATTTTCAGAGTCGTTAGTTCAACGAGATTTTTAACCCAGCTTAAAAATGTCTGATATCGATGATACTCGGCACTATTATGAAAACAAATATCATTTTGTTTATAATAGCTGTGGCAGAAAGCGCGATTTCGAATGTCGACATTGAAAATTTTTCCAAGTCCGAGAATTCAACGAAATTTTACCCAGCTTAAAAATGTGTGATATCGATGATACTCGGCACTATTATGAAAACAAACATCATTTTGATTATAATAGCTGTGGCAGAAAGCGCGATTTCGAATGTCGACATTGAAAATTTTTCTGAAAATTTTTCCAAGTCCGAGAATTCAACGAAATTTTACCCAGCTTAAAAATGTCTGATATCGATGATACTCGGCACCATTATGAAAACAAACATCATTTTGATTATAATAGCTGTGGCAGAAAGCGCGTTTTCGAATGTCGATATTAGAGAATTTTCAGAGTCGTTAGTTCAACGAGATTTTTAACCCAGCTTAAAAATGTCTGATATCGATGATACTCGGCACTATTATGAAAACAAACATCATTTTGATTATAATAGCTGTGGCAGAAAGCGCGATTTCGAATGTCGACATTGAGAATTTTTCCAAGTCCGAGAATTCAACGAAATTTTACCCAGCTTAAAAATGTCTGATATCGATGATACTCGGCACTATTATGAAAACAAACATCATTTTGATTATAATAGCTGTGGCAGAAAGCGCGTTTTCGAATGTCGATATTAGAGAATTTTCAGAGTCGTTAGTTCAACGAGATTTTTAACCCAGCTTAAAAATGTCTGATATCGATGATACTCGGCACTATTATGAAAACAAATATCATTTTGTTTATAATAGCTCTGGCAGAATGCGCGATTTCGAATGTCGACATTGAAAATTTTTCCAAGTCCGAGAATTCAACGAAATTTTACCCAGCTTAAATATGTCTGATATCGATGATACTCGGCACTATTATGAAAACAAACATCATTTTGATTATAATAGCTGTGGCAGAAAGCGCGTTTTCGAATGTCGATATTAGAGAATTTTCAGAGTCGTTAGTTCAACGAGATTTTTAACCCAGCTTAAAAATGTCTGATATCGATGATACTCGGCACTATTATGAAAACAGACATCATTTCGATTATAATAGCTGTGGCAGAAAGCGCGATTTCGAATATCGACATTAAAAATTTTTCTGAAAATTTTTCCAAGTCCCAGAATTCAACGAAATTTTACCCAGCTTAAAAATGTCTGATATCGATGATACTCGGCACTATTATGAAAACGAACATCATTTCGATTATAATAGCTTTGGCAGAAAGCGCGATTTCGAATATCGACATTAAAAATTTTTCTGAAAATTTTTCCAAGTCCCAGAATTCAACGAAATTTTACCCAGCTTAAAAATGTCTGATATCGATGATACTCGGCACTATTATGAAAACGAACATCATTTCGATTATAATAGCTGTGGCAGAAAGCGCGATTTCGAATATCGACATTAAAAATTTTTCTGAAAATTTTTCCAAGTCCCAGAATTCAACGAAATTTTACCCAGCTTAAAAATGACTGATATCGATGATACTCGGCACTATTATGAAAACGAACATCATTTTGATTATAATAGCTGTGGCAGAAAGCGCGTTTTCGATTGTCGATATTTGAGAATTTTCGGAGTCGTCCGTTCAACGAGATTTTTAACCCAGCTTAAAAATGTCTGATATCGATGATACTCGGCACTATTATGAAAACGAACATCATTTCGATTATAATAGCTGTGGCAGAAAGCGCGATTTCGAATGTCAATATAATTTTCAAAGTCGTCAGTTCAACGAGATATTTAACCCAGCATAAAAATATCTGATATCGATGATACTCGGCACTATTATGAAAACAAACATCATTTTGATTATAATAGCTGTGGCAGAAAGTGCGATTTCGAATGTCGATATTTGAGAATTTTCAGAGTCGTCAGTTCAACGAGATTTTTAACCCAGCTTAAAAATGTCTGATATCGATAATTCTTATCACTATTATGAAAACAAACATCATTTTGATTATAATAGCTGTGGCAGAAAGCGCGATTTCGAATGTCGACATTGAAAATTTTTCTGAAAATTTTTCTATGTCCGAGAATTCAACGAAATTTTACCCAGCTTAAATATGTCTGATATCGATGATACTCGTCACTATTATGAAAACAAATATCATTTTGATTATAATAGCTGTGGCAGAAAGCGCGATTTCGAATGTCGATATTTGAGAATTTTCAGTCGTCAGTCAACGAGATTTTTAACCCAGCTTAAAAATGTCTGATATCGATGATAATCGGCACTATTATGAAAACAAACATCATTTTGATTATAGTAGCTGTGGCAGAAAGCGCGATTTCGAATGTCGACATTGAAAATTTTTCTGAATATTTTTCCAAGTCCGAGAATTCAACGAAATTTTACCCAGCTTAAAAATGTCTGATATCAATGATACTCGGCACTATTATGAAAACAAACATCATTTTGATTATAATAGCTATTTCAGAAAGCGCGTTTTCTAATGTCGATATTAGAGAATTTTCAGAGTCGTTAGTTCAACGAGATTTTTAACCCAGCTTAAAAATGTCTGATATCGATGATACTCGGCACTATTATGAAAACAAATATCATTTTGTTTATAATAGCTGTGGCAGAAAGCGCGATTTCGAATGTCGACATTGAAAATTTTTCCAAGTCCGAGAATTCAACGAAATTTTACCCAGCTTAAAAATGTGTGATATCGATGATACTCGGCACTATTATGAAAACAAACATCATTTTGATTATAATAGCTGTGGCAGAAAGCGAGATTTCGAATGTCGACATTGAAAATTTTTCTGAAAATTTTTCCAAGTCCGAGAATTCAACGAAATTTTACCCAGCTTAAAAATGTCTGATATCGATGATACTCTTCACCATTATGAAAACAAACATCATTTTGATTATAATAGCTGTGGCGGAAAGCGCGTTTTCGAATGTCGATATTAGAGAATTTTCAGAGTCGTTAGTTCAACGAGATTTTTAACCCAGCTTAAAAATGTCTGATATCGATGATACTCGGCACTATTATGAAAACAAACATCATTTTGATTATAATAGCTGTGGCAGAAAGCGCGATTTCGAATGTCGACATTGAGAATTTTTCCAAGTCCGAGAATTCAACGAAATTTTACCCAGCTTAAAAATGTCTGATATCGATGATACTCGGCACTATTATGAAAACAAACATCATTTTGATTATAATAGCTGTGGCAGAAAGCGCGTTTTCGAATGTCGATATTAGAGAATTTTCAGAGTCGTTAGTTCAACGAGATTTTTAACCCAGCTTAAAAATGTCTGATATCGATGATACTCGGCACTATTATGAAAACAAATATCATTTTGTTTATAATAGCTGTGGCAGAATGCGCGATTTCGAATGTCGACATTGAAAATTTTTCTAAGTCCGTAAGTTCAACGAAATTTTAACCCAACCTAAATATGTCTAATATATCGATATGAGTATCATCGGATACTCGGCACTATTATGAAAACAGACATCATTTTGATTATAATAGCTGTGGCAGAAAGCGCGATTTCGAATGTCAATATAATTTTCAAAGTCGTCAGTTCAACGAGATATTTAACCCAGCATAAAAATATCTGATATCGATGATACTCGGCACTATTATGAAAACAAACATCATTTTGATTATAATAGCTGTGGCAGAAAGTGCGATTTCGAATGTCGATATTTGAGAATTTTCAGAGTCGTCAGTTCAACGAGATTTTTAACCCAGCTTAAAAATGTCTGATATCGATAATTCTTATCACTATTATGAAAACAAACATCATTTTGATTATAATAGCTGTGGCAGAAAGCGCGATTTCGAATGTCGACATTGAAAATTTTTCTGAAAATTTTTCTATGTCCGAGAATTCAACGAAATTTTACCCAGCTTAAATATGTCTGATATCGATGATACTCGTCACTATTATGAAAACAAATATCATTTTGATTATAATAGCTGTGGCAGAAAGCGCGATTTCGAATGTCGATATTTGAGAATTTTCAGTCGTCAGTCAACGAGATTTTTAACCCAGCTTAAAAATGTCTGATATCGATGATAATCGGCACTATTATGAAAACAAACATCATTTTGATTATAGTAGCTGTGGCAGAAAGCGCGATTTCGAATGTCGACATTGAAAATTTTTCTGAATATTTTTCCAAGTCCGAGAATTCAACGAAATTTTACCCAGCTTAAAAATGTCTGATATCAATGATACTCGGCACTATTATGAAAACAAACATCATTTTGATTATAATAGCTATTTCAGAAAGCGCGTTTTCTAATGTCGATATTAGAGAATTTTCAGAGTCGTTAGTTCAACGAGATTTTTAACCCAGCTTAAAAATGTCTGATATCGATGATACTCGGCACTATTATGAAAACAAATATCATTTTGTTTATAATAGCTGTGGCAGAAAGCGCGATTTCGAATGTCGACATTGAAAATTTTTCCAAGTCCGAGAATTCAACGAAATTTTACCCAGCTTAAAAATGTGTGATATCGATGATACTCGGCACTATTATGAAAACAAACATCATTTTGATTATAATAGCTGTGGCAGAAAGCGCGATTTCGAATGTCGACATTGAAAATTTTTCTGAAAATTTTTCCAAGTCCGAGAATTCAACGAAATTTTACCCAGCTTAAATATGTCTGATATCGATGATACTCGTCACTATTATGAAAACAAATATCATTTTGATTATAATAGCTGTGGCAGAAAGCGCGATTTCAAATGTCGACATTGAGAATTTTTCCAAGTCCGAGAATTGAACGAAATTTTACCCTGCTTAAATATGTCTGATATCGATGATACTCGGCACTATTATGAAAACAAACATCATTTTGATTATAATGGCTGTGGCAGAAAGCGCGATTTCGAATGTTGATATTTGATTATTTTCAAAGTCGTCAATTCAACGAGATTTGTAACACAGCTTAAAAATGTCTGATATCGATGATACTCGGCACTATTATGAAAACAAACATCATTTTGATTATAATAGCTGTGGCAGAAAGCGCGATTTCGAATGTCGACATTGAAAATTTTCAGAGTCGTCAGTTTAGCTTAAAAATGTCTGATATCGATGATACTCGGCACTATTATGAAAATTAACATCATTTTGATTGTAAGAGCTGTGGCAGAAAACGCGTTTTCGAATGTCGATATTTGAGAATTTTCAGAGTCGTCAGTTCAACGAGATTTTTAACCCAGCTTAAAAATGTCTGATATCGATGATACTCGGCACTATTATGAAAACAAACATCATTTTGATTATAATAGCTGTGGCAGAAAGCGCGATTTCGAATGTCGATATTTGACAATTTTCAGTCGTCAGTCAACGAGATTTTTAACCCAGCTTAAAAATGTCTGATATCGATGATACTCGGCACTATTATGAAAACAAACATCATTTTGATTATAATAGCTGTGGCAGAAAGCGCGATTTCGTATGTCGATATTTGAGAATTTTTAGAGTCGTCAGTTCAACGAGATTTTTAACCCAGCTTAAAAATGTCTGATATCGATGATACTCGGCACTATTATGAAAACAAACATCATTTTGATTATAATAGCTGTGGCAGAAAGCGCGATTTCGAATGTTGATATTTGAGAATTTTCAGTCGTCAGTCAACGAGATTTTTAACCCAGCTTAAAAATGTCTGATATCGATGATACTCGGCACTATTATGAAAACAAACATCATTTTGATTATAATAGCTGTGGCAAAAAGCGCGATTTCGAATGTCGATATTTGATAATTTTCAAAGTCGTCAGTTCAACGAGATCTCTAACCCAGCTTAAAAATGTCTGATATCGATGATACTCGGCACTATTATGAAAAAAACATCATTTTGATTATAATAGCTGTGGCAGAAAGCGCGATTTCGAATGTTGATATTTGATTATTTTCAAAATCGTCAATTCAACGAGATTTGTAACACAGCTTAAAAATGTCTGATATCGATGATACTCGGTACTATTATGAAAACAAACATCTATTTGATTATAGTAGCTGTGGCAGAAAGCGCGATTTCGAATGTCGATATAATTTTCAAAGTCGTCAGTTCAACGAGATATTTAACCCAGCATAAAAATATCTGATATCGATGATACTCGGCACTATTATGAAAAAAACATCATTTTGATTATAATAGCTGTGGCATAAAGCGCGATTTCGAATGTTGATATTTGATTATTTTCAAAATCGTCAATTCAACGAGATTTGTAACACAGCTTAAAAATGTCTGATATCGATGATACTCGGTACTATTATGAAAACAAACATCTATTTGATTATAGTAGCTGTGGCAGAAAGCGCGATTTCGAATGTCGATATTTGAGAATTTTCAGTCGTCAGTCAACGAGATTTTTAACCCAGCTTAAAAATGTCTGATATCGATGATAATCGGCACTATTATGAAAACAAACATCATTTTGATTATAGTAGCTGTGGCAGAAAGCGCGATTTCGAATGTCGACATTGAAAATTTTTCTGAATATTTTTCCAAGTCCGAGAATTCAACGAAATTTTACCCAGCTTAAAAATGTCTGATATCAATGATACTCGGCACTATTATGAAAACAAACATCATTTTGATTATAATAGCTATTTCAGAAAGCGCGTTTTCTAATGTCGATATTAGAGAATTTTCAGAGTCGTTAGTTCAACGAGATTTTTAACCCAGCTTAAAAATGTCTGATATCGATGATACTCGGCACTATTATGAAAACAAATATCATTTTGTTTATAATAGCTGTGGCAGAAAGCGCGATTTCGAATGTCGACATTGAAAATTTTTCCAAGTCCGAGAATTCAACGAAATTTTACCCAGCTTAAAAATGTGTGATATCGATGATACTCGGCACTATTATGAAAACAAACATCATTTTGATTATAATAGCTGTGGCAGAAAGCGCGATTTCGAATGTCGACATTGAAAATTTTTCTGAAAATTTTTCCAAGTCCGAGAATTCAACGAAATTTTACCCAGCTTAAATATGTCTGATATCAATGATACTCGGCACTATTATGAAAACAAACATCATTTTGATTATAATAGCTATTTCAGAAAGCGCGTTTTCTAATGTCGATATTAGAGAATTTTCAGAGTCGTTAGTTCAACGAGATTTTTAACCCAGCTTAAAAATGTCTGATATCGATGATACTCGGCACTATTATGAAAACAAACATCATTTTGATTATAATAGCTGTGGCAGAAAGCGCGATTTCGAATGTCGACATTGAGAATTTTTCCAAGTCCGAGAATTCAACGAAATTTTACCCAGCTTAAAAATGTCTGATATCGATGATACTCGGCACTATTATGAAAACAAACATCATTTTGATGTTGTGGCAGAAAGCGCGTTTTCGAATGTCGATATTAGAGAATTTTCAGAGTCGTTAGTTCAACGAGATTTTTAACCCAGCTTAAAAATGTCTGATATCGATAATACTCGGCACTATTATGAAAACAAACATCATTTTGATTATAATAGCTGTGGCAGAAAGCGCGTTTTCGAATGTCGATATTAGAGAATTTTCAGAGTCGTTAGTTCAACGAGATTTTTAACCCAGCTTAAAAATGTCTGATATCGATGATACTCGGCGCTATTATGAAAACAAATATCATTTTGTTTATAATAGCTGTGGCAGAAAGCGCGATTTCGAATGTCGACATTGAAAATTTTTCCAAGTCCGAGAATTCAACGAAATTTTACCCAGCTTAAAAATGTGTGATATCGATGATACTCGGCACTATTATGAAAACAAACATCATTTTGATTATAATAGCTGTGGCAGAAAGCGCGATTTCGAATGTCGACATTGAAAATTTTTCTGAAAATTTTTCAAAGTCCGAGAATTCAACGAAATTTTACCCAGCTTAAAAATGTCTGATATCGATGATACTCGGCACTATTATGAAAACAAACATCATTTTGATTATAATAGCTGTGGCAGAAAGCGCGTTTTCGAATGTCGATATTAGAGAATTTTCAGAGTCGTTAGTTCAACGAGATTTTTAACCCAGCTTAAAAATGTCTAATATCGATGATACTCGGCACTATTATGAAAACAAACATCATTTTGATTATAATAGCTGTGGCAGAAAGCGCGTTTTCGAATGTCGATATTAGAGAATTTTCAGAGTCGTTAGTTCAACGAGATTTTTAACCCAGCTTAAAAATGTCTGATATCGATGATACTCGGCGCTATTATGAAAACAAATATCATTTTGTTTATAATAGCTGTGGCAGAAAGCGCGATTTCGAATGTCGACATTGAAAATTTTTCCAAGTCCGAGAATTCAACGAAATTTTACCCAGCTTAAAAATGTGTGATATCGATGATACTCGGCACTATTATGAAAACAAACATCATTTTGATTATAATAGCTGTGGCAGAAAGCGCGATTTCGAATGTCGACATTGAAAATTTTTCTGAAAATTTTTCAAAGTCCGAGAATTCAACGAAATTTTACCCAGCTTAAAAATGTCTGATATCGATGATACTCGGCACTATTATGAAAACAAACATCATTTTGATTATAATAGCTGTGGCAGAAAGCGCGTTTTCGAATGTCGATATTAGAGAATTTTCAGAGTCGTTAGTTCAACGAGATTTTTAACCCAGCTTAAAAATGTCTAATATCGATGATACTCGGCACTATTATGAAAACAAACATCATTTTGATTATAATAGCTGTGGCAGAAAGCGCGATTTCGAATGTCGACATTGAAAATTTTTCTGAAAATTTTTCCAAGTCCGAGAATTCAACGAAATTTTACCCAGCTTAAAAATGTCTGATATCAATGATACTCGGCACTATTATGAAAACAAACATCATTTTGATTATAATAGCTATTTCAGAAAGCGCGTTTTCTAATGTCGATATTAGAGAATTTTCAGAGTCGTTAGTTCAACGAGATTTTTAACCCAACTTAAAAATGTCTGATATCGATGATACTCGGCACTATTATGAAAACAAACATCATCTTGATTATAATAGCTGTGGCAGAAAGCGCGTTTTCGAATGCCGATATTAGAGAATTTTCAGAGTCGTTAGTTCAACGAGATTTTTAACCCAGCTTAAAAATGTCTGATATCGATGATACTCGGCACTATTATGAAAACAAATATCATTTTGTTTATAATAGCTGTGGCAGAATGCGCGATTTCGAATGTCGACATTGAAAATTTTTCCAAGTCCGAGAATTCAACGAAATTTTACCCAGCTTAAAAATGTCTGATATCGATGATACTCGGCACTATTATGAAAACAAACATCATTTTGATTATAATAGCTGTGGCAGAAAGCGCGTTTTCGAATGTCGATATTAGAGAATTTTCAGAGTCGTTAGTTCAACGAGATTTTTAACCCAGCTTAAAAATGTCTGATATCGATGATACTCGGCACTATTATGAAAACAAACATCATTTTGATTATAATAGCTGAGGCAGAAAGCGCGATTTCGAATGTCGACATTGAAAATTTTTCTGAAAATTTTTCCAAGTCCGAGAATTCAACGAAATTTTACCCAGCTTAAAAATGTCTGATATCAATGATACTCGGCACTATTATGAAAACAAACATCATTTTGATTATAATAGCTGTGGCAGAAAGCGCGATTTCGAATGTCGACATTGAAAATTTTTCTGAAAATTTTTCCAAGTCCGAGAATTCAACGAAATTTTACCCAGCTTAAAAATGTCTGATATCGATGATACTCGACACTATTATGAAAACAAACATCATTTTGATTATAATAGCTATTTCAGAAAGCGCGTTTTCTAATGTCGATATTAGAGAATTTTCAGAGTCGTTAGTTCAACGAGATTTTTAACCCAGCTTAAAAATGTCTGATATCGATGATACTCGGCACTATTATGAAAACAAACATCATTTTGTTTATAATAGCTGTGGCAGAAAGCGCGATTTCGAATGTCGACATTGAAAATTTTTCCAAGTCCGAGAATTCAACGAAATTTTACCCAGCTTAAAAATGTCTGATATCGATGATACTCGGCACTATTATGAAAACAAACATCATTTTGATTATAATAGCTGTGGCAGAAAGCGCGATTTCGAATGTCGACATTGAAAATTTTTCTGAAAATTTTTCCAAGTCCGAGAATTCAACGAAATTTTACCCAGCTTAAAAATGTCTGATATCGATGATACTCGACACTATTATGAAAACAAACATCATTTTGATTATAATAGCTATTTCAGAAAGCGCGTTTTCTAATGTCGATATTAGAGAATTTTCAGAGTCGTTAGTTCAACGAGATTTTTAACCCAGCTTAAAAATGTCTGATATCGATGATACTCGGCACTATTATGAAAACAAACATCATTTTGTTTATAATAGCTGTGGCAGAAAGCGCGATTTCGAATGTCGACATTGAAAATTTTTCCAAGTCCGAGAATTCAACGAAATTTTACCCAGCTTAAAAATGTCTGATATCGATGATACTCGGCACTATAATGAAAACAAACATCATTTTGATTATAATAGCTGTGGCAGAAAGCGCGTTTTCGAATGTCGATATTAGAGAATTTTCAGAGTCGTTAGTTCAACGAGATTTTTAACCCAGCTTAAAAATGTCTGATATCGATGATACTCGGCACTATTATGAAAACAAACATCATTTTGATTATAATAGCTGTGGCAGAAAGCGCGATTTCGAATGTCGACATTGAAAATTTTTCTGAAAATTTTTCCAAGTCCGAGAATTCAACGAAATTTTACCCAGCTTAAAAATGTCTGATATCGATGATACTCGGCACCATTATGAAAACAAACATCATTTTGATTATAATAGCTGTGGCAGAAAGCGCGTTTTCGAATGTCGATATTAGAGAATTTTCAGAGTCGTTAGTTCAACGAGATTTTTAACCCAGCTTAAAAATGTCTGATATCGATGATACTCGGCACTATTATGAAAACAAACATCATTTTGATTATAATAGCTGTGGCAGAAAGCGCGATTTCGAATGTCGACATTGAGAATTTTTCCAAGTCCGAGAATTCAACGAAATTTTACCCAGCTTAAAAATGTCTGATATCGATGATACTCGGCACTATTATGAAAACAAACATCATTTTGATTATAATAGCTGTGGCAGAAAGCGCGATTTCGAATGTCGACATTGAGAATTTTTCCAAGTCCGAGAATTCAACGAAATTTTACCCAGCTTAAAAATGTCTGATATCGATGACACTCGGCACTATTATGAAAACAAACATCATTTTGATTATAATAGCTATGGCAGAAAGCGCGTTTTCGAATGTCGATATTAGAGAATTTTCAGAGTCGTTAGTTCAACGAGATTTTTAACCCGGCTTAAAAATGTCTGATATCGATGATACTCGGCACTATTATGAAAACAAACATCATTTTGATTATAATAGCTATGGCAGAAAGCGCGTTTTCGAATGTCGATATTAGAGAATTTTCAGAGTCGTTAGTTCAACGAGATTTTTAACCCGGCTTAAAAATGTCTGATATCGATGATACTCGGCACTATTATGAAAACAAATATCATTTTGTTTATAATAGCTGTGGCAGAATGCGCGATTTCGAATGTCGACATTGAAAATTTTTCCAAGTCCGAGAATTCAACGAAATTTTACCCAGCTTAAAAATGTCTGATATCGATGACACTCGGCACTATTATGAAAACAAACATCATTTTGATTATAATAGCTGTGGCAGAAAGCGCGTTTTCGAATGTCGATATTAGAGAATTTTCAGAGTCGTTAGTTCAACGAGATTTTTAACCCAGCTTAAAAATGTCTGATATCGATGATACTCGGCACTATTATGAAAACAAACATCATTTTGATTATAATAGCTGTGGCAGAAAGCGCGATTTCGAATGTCGACATTGAAAATTTTTCTGAAAATTTTTCCAAGTCCGAGAATTCAACGAAATTTTACCCAGCTTAAAAATGTCTGATATCAATGATACTCGGCACTATTATGAAAACAAATATCATTTTGATTATAATAGCTATTTCAGAAAGCGCGTTTTCTAATGTCGATATTAGAGAATTTTCAGAGTCGTTAGTTCAACGAGATTTTTAACCCAGCTTAAAAATGTCTGATATCGATGATACTCGGCACTATTATGAAAACAAACATCATTTTGATTATAATAGCTGTGGCAGAAAGCGCGATTTCGAATGTCGACATTGAGAATTTTTCCAAGTCCGAGAATTCAACGAAATTTTACCCAGCTTAAAAATGTCTGATATCGATGATACTCGGCACTATTATGAAAACAAACATCATTTTGATTATAATAGCTGTGGCAGAAAGCGCGATTTCGAATGTCGACATTGAGAATTTTTCCAAGTCCGAGAATTCAACGAAATTTTACCCAGCTTAAAAATGTCTGATATCGATGATACTCGGCACTATTATGAAAACAAACATCATTTTGATTATAATAGCTATGGCAGAAAGCGCGTTTTCGAATGTCGATATTAGAGAATTTTCAGAGTCGTTAGTTCAACGAGATTTTTAACCCGGCTTAAAAATGTCTGATATCGATGATACTCGGCACTATTATGAAAACAAATATCATTTTGTTTATAATAGCTGTGGCAGAATGCGCGATTTCGAATGTCGACATTGAAAATTTTTCCAAGTCCGAGAATTCAACGAAATTTTACCCAGCTTAAAAATGTCTGATATCGATGACACTCGGCACTATTATGAAAACAAACATCATTTTGATTATAATAGCTGTGGCAGAAAGCGCGTTTTCGAATGTCGATATTAGAGAATTTTCAGAGTCGTTAGTTCAACGAGATTTTTAACCCAGCTTAAAAATGTCTGATATCGATGATACTCGGCACTATTATGAAAACAAACATCATTTTGATTATAATAGCTGTGGCAGAAAGCGCGATTTCGAATGTCGACATTGAAAATTTTTCTGAAAATTTTTCCAAGTCCGAGAATTCAACGAAATTTTACCCAGCTTAAAAATGTCTGATATCAATGATACTCGGCACTATTATGAAAACAAATATCATTTTGATTATAATAGCTATTTCAGAAAGCGCGTTTTCTAATGTCGATATTAGAGAATTTTCAGAGTCGTTAGTTCAACGAGATTTTTAACCCAGCTTAAAAATGTCTGATATCGATGATACTCGGCACTATTATGAAAACAAATATCATTTTGTTTATAATAGCTGTGGCAGAAAGCGCGATTTCGAATGTCGACATTGAAAATTTTTCCAAGTCCGAGAATTCAACGAAATTTTACCCAGCTTAAAAATGTGTGATATCGATGATACTCGGCACTATTATGAAAACAAACATCATTTTGATTATAATAGCTGTGGCAGAAAGCGCGATTTCGAATGTCGACATTGAAAATTTTTCTGAAAATTTTTCCAAGTCCGAGAATTCAACGAAATTTTACCCAGCTTAAAAATGTCTGATATCGATGATACTCGGCACTATTATGAAAACAAACATCATTTTGATTATAATAGCTGTGGCAGAAAGCGCGTTTTCGAATGTCGATATTAGAGAATTTTCAGAGTCGTTAGTTCAACGAGATTTTTAACCCAGCTTAAAAATGTCTAATATCGATGATACTCGGCACTATTATGAAAACAAACATTATTTTGATTATAATAGCTGTGGCAGAAAGCGCGATTTCGAATGTCGACATTGAAAATTTTTCTGAAAATTTTTCCAAGTCCGAGAATTCAACGAAATTTTACCCAGCTTAAAAATGTCTGATATCGATGATACTCGGCACTATTATGAAAACAAACATCATTTTGATTATAATAGCTGTGGCAGAAAGCGCGTTTTCGAATGTCGATATTAGAGAATTTTCAGAGTCGTTAGTTCAACGAGATTTTTAACCCAGCTTAAAAATGTCTGATATCGATGATACTCGGCACTATTATGAAAACAAACATCATTTTGATTATAATAGCTGTGGCAGAAAGCGCGATTTCGAATGTCGACATTGAAAATTTTTCTGAAAATTTTTCCAAGTCCGAGAACTCAACGAAATTTTACCCGGCTTAAAAATGTCTGATATCGATGATACTCGGCACTATTATGAAAACAAACATGATTTTGATTATAATAGCTGTGGCAGAAAGCGCGATTTCGAATGTCGACATTGAATATTTTTCTGAAAATTTTTCCAAGTCCGAGAATTCAACGAAATTTTACCCAGCTTAAAAATGTCTGATATCGATGATACTCGGCACTATTATGAAAACAAACATCATCTTGATTATAATAGCTGTTGCAGGAAGCGCGTTTTCGAATGCCGATATTAGAGAATTTTCAGAGTCGTTAGTTCAACGAGATTTTTAACCCAGCTTAAAAATGTCTGATATCGATGATACTCGGCACTATTATGAAAACAAATATCATTTTGTTTATAATAGCTGTGGCAGAATGCGCGATTTCGAATGTCGACATTGAAAATTTTTCCAAGTCCGAGAATTCAACGAAATTTTACCCAGCTTAAAAATGTCTGATATCGATGATACTCGGCCCTATTATGAAAACAAACATCATTTTGATTATAATAGCTGAGGCAGAAAGCGCGATTTCGAATGTCGACATTGAAAATTTTTCTGAAAATTTTTCCAAGTCCGAGAATTCAACGAAATTTTACCCAGCTTAAAAATGTCTGATATCAATGATACTCGGCACTATTATGAAAACAAACATCATTTTGATTATAATAGCTGTGGCAGAAAGCGCGATTTCGAATGTCGACATTGAAAATTTTTCTGAAAATTTTTCCAAGTCCGAGAATTCAACGAAATTTTACCCAGCTTAAAAATGTCTGATATCGATGATACTCGACACTATTATGAAAACAAACATCATTTTGATTATAATAGCTATTTCAGAAAGCGCGTTTTCTAATGTCGATATTAGAGAATTTTCAGAGTCGTTAGTTCAACGAGATTTTTAACCCAGCTTAAAAATGTCTGATATCGATGATACTCGGCACTATTATGAAAACAAACATCATTTTGTTTATAATAGCTGTGGCAGAAAGCGCGATTTCGAATGTCGACATTGAAAATTTTTCCAAGTCCGAGAATTCAACGAAATTTTACCCAGCTTAAAAATGTCTGATATCGATGGTACTCGGCACTATTATGAAAACAAACATCATTTTGATTATAATAGCTGAGGCAGAAAGCGCGATTTCGAATGTCGACATTGAAAATTTTTCTGAAAATTTTTCCAAGTCCGAGAATTCAACGAAATTTTACCCAGCTTAAAAATGTCTTATATCGATGATACTCGGCACTATTATGAAAACAAACATCATTTTGATTATAATAGCTGTGGCAGAAAGCGCGTTTTCGAATGTCGATATTAGAGAATTTTCAGAGTCGTTAGTTCAACGAGATTTTTAACCCAGCTTAAAAATGTCTAATATCGATGATACTCGGCACTATTATGAAAACAAACATCATTTTGATTATAATAGCTGTGGCAGAAAGCGCGTTTTCGAATGTCGATATTAGAGAATTTTCAGAGTCGTTAGTTCAACGAGATTTTTAACCCAGCTTAAAAATGTCTGATATCGATGATACTCGGCACTATTATGAAAACAAACATCATTTTGATTATAATAGCTGTGGCAGAAAGCGCGATTTCGAATGTCGACATTGAAAATTTTTCCAAGTCCGAGAATTCAACGAAATTTTACCCAGCTTAAAAATGTCTGATATCGATGATACTCGGCACTATTATGAAAACAAACATCATTTTGATTATAATAGCTGTGGCAGAAAGCGCGTTTTCGAATGTCGATATTAGAGAATTTTCAGAGTCGTTAGTTCAACGAGATTTTTAACCCAGCTTAAAAATGTCTAATATCGATGATACTCGGCACTATTATGAAAACAAACATCAATTTGATTATAATAGCTGTGGCAGAAAGCGCGTTTTCGAATGTCGATATTAGAGAATTTTCAGAGTCGTTAGTTCAACGAGATTTTTAACCCAGCTTAAAAATGTCTGATATCGATGATACTCGGCACTATTATGAAAACAAACATCATTTTGATTATAGTAGCTGAGGCAGAAAGCGCGATTTCGAATGTCGACATTGAAAATTTTTCTGAAAATTTTTCCAAGTCCGAGAATTCAACGAAATTTTACCCAGCTTAAAAATGTCTGATATCGATGATACTCGGCACTATTATGAAAACAAACATCATTTTGATTATAATAGCTGTGGCAGAAAGCGCGTTTTCGAATGTCGATATTAGAGAATTTTCAGACTCGTTAGTTCAACGAGATTTTTAACCCAGCTTAAAAATGTCTGATATCGATGATACTCGGCACTATTATGAAAACAAACATCATTTTGATTATAATAGCTGTGGCAGAAAGCGCGTTTTCGAATGTCGATATTAGAGAATTTTCAGAGTCGTTAGTTCAACGAGATATTTAACCCAGCTTAAAAATGTCTGATATCGATGATACTCGGCACTATTATGAAAACAAACATCATTTTGATTATAATAGCTGTGGCAGAAAGCGCGTTTTCGAATGTCGATATTAGAGAATTTTCAGAGTCGTTAGTTCAACGAGATTTTTAACCCAGCTTAAAAATGTCTGATATCGATGATACTCGGCACTATTATGAAAACAAACATCATTTTGATTATAATAGCTGTGGCAGAAAGCGCGTTTTCGAATGTCGATATTAGAGAATTTTCAGAGTCGTTAGTTCAACGAGATTTTTAACCCAGCTTAAAAATGTCTAATATCGATGATACTCGGCACTATTATGAAAACAAACATCAATTTGATTATAATAGCTGTGGCAGAAAGCGCGTTTTCGAATGTCGATATTAGAGAATTTTCAGAGTCGTTAGTTCAACGAGATTTTTAACCCAGCTTAAAAATGTCTGATATCGATGATACTCGGCACTATTATGAAAACAAACATCATTTTGATTATAGTAGCTGAGGCAGAAAGCGCGATTTCGAATGTCGACATTGAAAATTTTTCTGAAAATTTTTCCAAGTCCGAGAATTCAACGAAATTTTACCCAGCTTAAAAATGTCTGATATCGATGATACTCGGCACTATTATGAAAACAAACATCATTTTGATTATAATAGCTGTGGCAGAAAGCGCGTTTTCGAATGTCGATATTAGAGAATTTTCAGAGTCGTTAGTTCAACGAGATTTTTAACCCAGCTTAAAAATGTCTGATATCGATGATACTCGGCACTATTATGAAAACAAACATCATTTTGATTATAATAGCTGTGGCAGAAAGCGCGTTTTCGAATGTCGATATTAGAGAATTTTCAGAGTCGTTAGTTCAACGAGATTTTTAACCCAGCTTAAAAATGTCTGATATCGATGATACTCGGCACTATTATGAAAACAAACATCATTTTGTTTATAATAGCTGTGGCAGAAAGCGCGATTTCGAATGTCGACATTGAAAATTTTTCCAAGTCCGAGAATTCAACGAAATTTTACCCAGCTTAAAAATGTCTGATATCGATGGTACTCGGCACTATTATGAAAACAAACATCATTTTGATTATAATAGCTGAGGCAGAAAGCGCGATTTCGAATGTCGACATTGAAAATTTTTCTGAAAATTTTTCCAAGTCCGAGAATTCAACGAAATTTTACCCAGCTTAAAAATGTCTTATATCGATGATACTCGGCACTATTATGAAAACAAACATCATTTTGATTATAATAGCTGTGGCAGAAAGCGCGTTTTCGAATGTCGATATTAGAGAATTTTCAGAGTCGTTAGTTCAACGAGATTTTTAACCCAGCTTAAAAATGTCTAATATCGATGATACTCGGCACTATTATGAAAACAAACATCATTTTGATTATAATAGCTGTGGCAGAAAGCGCGTTTTCGAATGTCGATATTAGAGAATTTTCAGAGTCGTTAGTTCAACGAGATTTTTAACCCAGCTTAAAAATGTCTGATATCGATGATACTCGGCACTATTATGAAAACAAACATCATTTTGATTATAATAGCTGTGGCAGAAAGCGCGATTTCGAATGTCGACATTGAAAATTTTTCCAAGTCCGAGAATTCAACGAAATTTTACCCAGCTTAAAAATGTCTGATATCGATGATACTCGGCACTATTATGAAAACAAACATCATTTTGATTATAATAGCTGTGGCAGAAAGCGCGTTTTCGAATGTCGATATTAGAGAATTTTCAGAGTCGTTAGTTCAACGAGATTTTTAACCCAGCTTAAAAATGTCTAATATCGATGATACTCGGCACTATTATGAAAACAAACATCAATTTGATTATAATAGCTGTGGCAGAAAGCGCGTTTTCGAATGTCGATATTAGAGAATTTTCAGAGTCGTTAGTTCAACGAGATTTTTAACCCAGCTTAAAAATGTCTGATATCGATGATACTCGGCACTATTATGAAAACAAACATCATTTTGATTATAGTAGCTGAGGCAGAAAGCGCGATTTCGAATGTCGACATTGAAAATTTTTCTGAAAATTTTTCCAAGTCCGAGAATTCAACGAAATTTTACCCAGCTTAAAAATGTCTGATATCGATGATACTCGGCACTATTATGAAAACAAACATCATTTTGATTATAATAGCTGTGGCAGAAAGCGCGTTTTCGAATGTCGATATTAGAGAATTTTCAGAGACGTTAGTTCAACGAGATTTTTAACCCAGCTTAAAAATGTCTGATATCGATGATACTCGGCACTATTATGAAAACAAACATCATTTTGATTATAATAGCTGTGGCAGAAAGCGCGTTTTCGAATGTCGATATTAGAGAATTTTCAGAGTCGTTAGTTCAACGAGATTTTTAACCCAGCTTAAAAATGTCTGATATCGATGATACTCGGCACTATTATGAAAACAAACATCATTTTGATTATAATAGCTGTGGCAGAAAGCGCGTTTTCGAATGTCGATATTAGAGAATTTTCAGAGTCGTTAGTTCAACGAGATTTTTAACCCAGCTTAAAAATGTCTGATATCGATGATACTCGGCACTATTATGAAAACAAACATCATTTTGATTATAATAGCTGTGGCAGAAAGCGCGTTTTCGAATGTCGATATTAGAGAATTTTCAGAGTCGTTAGTTCAACGAGATTTTTAACCCAGCTTAAAAATGTCTAATATCGATGATACTCGGCACTATTATGAAAACAAACATCAATTTGATTATAATAGCTGTGGCAGAAAGCGCGTTTTCGAATGTCGATATTAGAGAATTTTCAGAGTCGTTAGTTCAACGAGATTTTTAACCCAGCTTAAAAATGTCTGATATCGATGATACTCGGCACTATTATGAAAACAAACATCATTTTGATTATAGTAGCTGAGGCAGAAAGCGCGATTTCGAATGTCGACATTGAAAATTTTTCTGAAAATTTTTCCAAGTCCGAGAATTCAACGAAATTTTACCCAGCTTAAAAATGTCTGATATCGATGATACTCGGCACTATTATGAAAACAAACATCATTTTGATTATAATAGCTGTGGCAGAAAGCGCGTTTTCGAATGTCGATATTAGAGAATTTTCAGAGTCGTTAGTTCAACGAGATTTTTAACCCAGCTTAAAAATGTCTGATATCGATGATACTCGGCACTATTATGAAAACAAACATCATTTTGATTATAATAGCTGTGGCAGAAAGCGCGTTTTCGAATGTCGATATTAGAGAATTTTCAGAGTCGTTAGTTCAACGAGATTTTTAACCCAGCTTAAAAATGTCTGATATCGATGATACTCGGCACTATTATGAAAACAAACATCATTTTGATTATAATAGCTGTGGCAGAAAGCGCGATTTCGAATGTCGACATTGAGAATTTTTCCAAGTCCGAGAATTCAACGAAATTTTACCCAGCTTAAAAATGTCTGATATCGATGATACTCGGCACTATTATGAAAACAAACATCATTTTGATTATAATAGCTGTGGCAGAAAGCGCGATTTCGAATGTCGACATTGAGAATTTTTCCAAGTCCGAGAATTCAACGAAATTTTACCCAGCTTAAAAATGTCTGATATCGATGATACTCGGCACTATTATGAAAACAAACATCATTTTGATTATAATAGCTGTGGCAGAAAGCGCGATTTCGAATGTCGACATTGAAAATTTTTCTGAAAATTTTTCCAAGTCCGAGAATTCAACGAAATTTTACCCAGCTTAAAAATGTCTGATATCGATGATACTCGGCACTATTATGAAAACAAACATCATTTTGATTATAATAGCTGTGGCAGAAAGCGCGTTTTCGAATGTCGATATTAGAGAATTTTCAGAGTCGTTAGTTCAACGAGATTTTTTACCCAGCTTAAAAATGTCTGATATCGATGATACTCGGCACTATTATGAAAACAAACATCATTTTGATTATAATAGCTGTGGCAGAAAGCGCGATTTCGAATGTCGACATTGAAAATTTTTCCAAGTCCGAGAATTCAACGAAATTTTACCCAGCTTAAAAATGTCTGATATCGATGATACTCGGCACTATTATGAAAACAAACATCATTTTGTTTATAATAGCTGTAGCAGAAAGCGCGATTTCGAATGTCGACATTGAAAATTTTTCCAAGTCCGAGAATTCAACGAAATTTTACCCAGCTTAAAAATGTCTGATATCGATGATACTCGGCAGTATTATGAAAACAAACATCATTTTGATTATAATAGCTGAGGCAGAAAGCGCGATTTCGAATGTCGACATTGAAAATTTTTCTGAAAATTTTTCCAAGTCCGAGAATTCAACGAAATTTTACCCAGCTTAAAAATGTCTGATATCGATGATACTCGACACTATTATGAAAACAAACATCATTTTGATTATAATAGCTGTGGCAGAAAGCGCGTTTTCGAATGTCGATATTAGAGAATTTTCAGAGTCGTTAGTTCAACGAGATTTTTAACCCAGCTTAAAAATGTCTGATATCGATGATACTCGGCACTATTATGAAAACAAACATCATTTTGATTATAATAGCTGTGGCAGAAAGCGCGATTTCGAATGTCGACATTGAAAATTTTTCTGAAAATTTTTCCAAGTCCGAGAATTCAACGAAATTTTACCCAGCTTAAAAATGTCTTATATCGATGATACTCGGCACTATTATGAAAACAAACATCATTTTGATTATAATAGCTGTGGCAGAAAGCGCGTTTTCGAATGTCGATATTAGAGAATTTTCAGAGTCGTTAGTTCAACGAGATTTTTAACCCAGCTTAAAAATGTCTGATATCGATGATACTCGGCACTATTATGAAAACAAACATCATTTTGATTATAATAGCTGTGGCAGAAAGCGCGTTTTCGAATGTCGATATTAGAGAATTTTCAGAGTCGTTAGTTCAACGAGATTTTTAACCCAGCTTAAAAATGTTTGATATCGATGATACTCGGCACTATTATGAAAACAAACATCATTTTGATTATAATAGCTGCGGCAGAAAGCGCGATTTCGAATGTCGACATTGAAAATTTTTCCAAGTCCGAGAATTCAACGAAATTTTACCCAGCTTAAAAATGTCTGATATCGATGATACTCGGCACTATTATGAAAACAAACATCATTTTGATTATAATAGCTGTGGCAGAAAGCGCGATTTCGAATGTCGACATTGAGAATTTTTCCAAGTCCGAGAATTCAACGAAATTTTACCCAGCTTAAAAATGTCTGATATCGATGATACTCGGCACTATTATGAAAACAAACATCATTTTGATTATAATAGCTGTGGCAGAAAGGGCGTTTTCGAATGTCGATATTAGAGAATTTTCAGAGTCGTTAGTTCAACGAGATTTTTAACCCAGCTTAAAAATGTCTGATATCGATGATACTCGGCACTATTATGAAAACAAACATCATTTTGATTATAATAGCTGAGGCAGAAAGCGCGATTTCGAATGTCGACATTGAAAATTTTTCTGAAAATTTTTCCAAGTCCGAGAATTCAACGAAATTTTACCCAGCTTAAAAATGTCTGATATCGATGATACTCGACACTATTATGAAAACAAACATCAATTTGATTATAATAGCTGTGGCAGAAAGCGCGTTTTCGAATGTCGATATTAGAGAATTTTCAGAGTCGTTAGTTCAACGAGATTTTTAACCCAGCTTAAAAATGTCTGATATCGATGATACTCGGCACTATTATGAAAACAAACATCATTTTGATTATAATAGCTGAGGCAGAAAGCGCGATTTCGAATGTCGACATTGAAAATTTTTCTGAAAATTTTTCCAAGTCCGAGAATTCAACGAAATTTTACCCAGCTTAAAAATGTCTGATATCGATGATACTCGGCACTATTATGAAAACAAACATCATTTTGATTATAATAGCTGTGGCAGAAAGCGCGTTTTCGAATGTCGATATTAGAGAATTTTCAGAGTCGTTAGTTCAACGAGATTTTTAACCCAGCTTAAAAATGTCTGATATCGATGATACTCGGCACTATTATGAAAACAAACATCATTTTGATTATAATAGCTGTGGCAGAAAGCGCGTTTTCGAATGTCGATATTAGAGAATTTTCAGAGTCGTTAGTTCAACGAGATTTTTAACCCAGCTTAAAAATGTCTGATATCGATGATACTCGGCACTATTATGAAAACAAACATCATTTTGATTATAATAGCTGTGGCAGAAAGCGCGATTTCGAATGTCGACATTGAGAATTTTTCCAAGTCCGAGAATTCAACGAAATTTTACCCAGCTTAAAAATGTCTGATATCGATGATACTCGGCACTATTATGAAAACAAACATCATTTTGATTATAATAGCTGTGGCAGAAAGCGCGATTTCGAATGTCGACATTGAGAATTTTTCCAAGTCCGAGAATTCAACGAAATTTTACCCAGCTTAAAAATGTCTGATATCGATGATACTCGGCACTATTATGAAAACAAACATCATTTTGATTATAATAGCTGTGGCAGAAAGCGCGATTTCGAATGTCGACATTGAAAATTTTTCTGAAAATTTTTCCAAGTCCGAGAATTCAACGAAATTTTACCCAGCTTAAAAATGTCTGATATCGATGATACTCGGCACTATTATGAAAACAAACATCATTTTGATTATAATAGCTGTGGCAGAAAGCGCGTTTTCGAATGTCGATATTAGAGAATTTTCAGAGTCGTTAGTTCAACGAGATTTTTAACCCAGCTTAAAAATGTCTGATATCGATGATACTCGGCACTATTATGAAAACAAACATCATTTTGATTATAATAGCTGTGGCAGAAAGCGCGATTTCGAATGTCGACATTGAAAATTTTTCCAAGTCCGAGAATTCAACGAAATTTTACCCAGCTTAAAAATGTCTGATATCGATGATACTCGGCACTATTATGAAAACAAACATCATTTTGATTATAATAGCTGTGGCAGAAAGCGCGTTTTCGAATGTCGATATTAGAGAATTTTCAGAGTCGTTAGTTCAACGAGATTTTTAACCCAGCTTAAAAATGTCTGATATCGATGATACTCGGCACTATTATGAAAACAAACATCATTTTGATTATAATAGCTGTGGCAGAAAGCGCGATTTCGAATGTCGACATTGAAAATTTTTCCAAGTCCGAGAATTCAACGAAATTTTACCCAGCTTAAAAATGTCTGATATCGATGATACTCGGCACTATTATGAAAACAAACATCATTTTGATTATAATAGCTGTGGCAGAAAGGGCGTTTTCGAATGTCGATATTAGAGAATTTTCAGAGTCGTTAGTTCAACGAGATTTTTAACCCAGCTTAAAAATGTCTGATATCGATGATACTCGGCACTATTATGAAAACAAACATCATTTTGATTATAATAGCTGTGGCAGAAAGCGCGATTTCGAATGTCGACATTGAAAATTTTTCTGAAAATTTTTCCAAATCCGAGAATTCAACGAAATTTTAACCGGCTTAAAAATGTCTGATGTCGATGAAACTCGGCACTATTATGAAAACAAACATCATTTTGATTATAATAGCTGTGGCAGAAAGCGCGTTTTCGAATGTCGATATTAGAGAATTTTCAGAGTCGTTAGTTCAACGAGATTTTTAACCCAGCTTAAAAATGTCTGATATCGATGATACTCGGCACTATTATGAAAACAAACATCATTTTGATTATAATAGCTGTGGCAGAAAGCGCGATTTCGAATGTCGACATTGAAAATTTTTCTGAAAATTTTTCCAAGTCCGAGAATTCAACGAAATTTTACCCAGCTTAAAAATGTCTGATATCGATGATACTCGGCACTATTATGAAAACAAACATCATTTTGATTATAATAGCTGTGTCAGAAAGCGCGATTTCGAATGTCGACATTGAAAATTTTTCCAAGTCCGAGAATTCAACGAAATTTTACCCAGCTTAAAAATGTCTGATATCGATGATACTCGACACTATTATGAAAACAAACATCATTTTGATTATAATAGCTGTGGCAGAAAGCGCGTTTTCGAATGTCGATATTAGAGAATTTTCAGAGTCGTTAGTTCAACGAGATTTTTAACCCAGCTTAAAAATGTCTGATATCGATGATACTCGGCACTATTATGAAAACAAACATCATTTTGATTATAATAGCTGTGGCAGAAAGCGCGATTTCGAATGTCGACATTGAAAATTTTTCTGAAAATTTTTCCAAGTCCGAGAATTCAACGAAATTTTACCCAGCTTAAAAATGTCTTATATCGATGATACTCGGCACTATTATGAAAACAAACATCATTTTGATTATAATAGCTGTGGCAGAAAGCGCGTTTTCGAATGTCGATATTAGAGAATTTTCAGAGTCGTTAGTTCAACGAGATTTTTAACCCAGCTTAAAAATGTCTGATATCGATGATACTCGGCACTATTATGAAAACAAACATCATTTTGATTATAATAGCTGTGGCAGAAAGGGCGTTTTCGAATGTCGATATTAGAGAATTTTCAGAGTCGTTAGTTCAACGAGATTTTTAACCCAGCTTAAAAATGTCTGATATCGATGATACTCGGCACTATTATGAAAACAAACATCATTTTGATTATAATAGCTGTGGCAGAAAGCGCGATTTCGAATGTCGACATTGAAAATTTTTCCAAGTCCGAGAATTCAACGAAATTTTACCCAGCTTAAAAATGTCTGATATCGATGATACTCGGCACTATTATGAAAACAAACATCATTTTGATTATAATAGCTGTGGCAGAAAGCGCGATTTCGAATGTCGACATTGAAAATTTTTCTGAAAATTTTTCCAAGTCCGAGAATTCAACGAAATTTTACCCAGCTTAAAAATGTCTGATATCGATGATACTCGGCACTATTATGAAAACAAACATCATTTTGATTATAATAGCTGTGGCAGAAAGCGCGTTTTCGAATGTCGATATTAGAGAATTTTCAGAGTCGTTAGTTCAACGACATTTTTAACCCAGCTTAAAAATGTCTGATATCGATGATACTCGGCACTATTATGAAAACAAACATCATTTTGATTATAATAGCTGTGGCAGAAAGCGCGATTTCGAATGTCGACATTGAGAATTTTTCCAAGTCCGAGAATTCAACGAAATTTTACCCAGCTTAAAAATATCTGATATCGATGATACTCGGCACTATTATGAAAACAAACATCATTTTGATTATAATAGCTGTGGCAGAAAGCGCGATTTCGAATGTCGACATTGAAAATTTTTCCAAGTCCGAGAATTCAACGAAATTTTACCCAGCTTAAAAATGTTTGATATCGATGATACTCGGCACTATTATGAAAACAAACATCATTTTGATTATAATAGCTGTGGCAGAAAGCGCGTTTTCGAATGTCGATATTAGAGAATTTTCAGAGTCGTTAGTTCAACGAGATTTTTAACCCAGCTTAAAAATGTCTGATATCGATGATACTCGGCACTATTATGAAAACAAACATCATTTTGATTATAATAGCTGTGGCAGAATGCGCGATTTCGAATGTCGACATTGAAAATTTTTCCAAGTCCGAGAATTCAACGAAATTTTACCCAGCTTAAAAATGTCTGATATCGATGATACTCGGCACTATTATGAAAACAAACATCATTTTGATTATAATAGCTGTGGAAGAAAGCGCGATTTCGAATGTCGACATTGAAAATTTTTCTGAAAATTTTTCCAAGTCCGAGAATTCAACGAAATTTTACCCAGCTTAAAAATGTCTGATATCGATGATACTCGGCACTATTATGAAAACAAACATCATTTTGATTATAATAGCTGTGGCAGAAAGCTCGTATTCGAATGTCGATATTAGAGAATTTTCAGAGTCGTTAGTTCAACGAGATTTTTAACCCAGCTTAAAAATGTCTGATATCGATGATACTCGGCACTATTATGAAAACAAACATCATTTTGATTATAATAGCTGTGGCAGAAAGCGCGATTTCGAATGTCGACATTGAAAATTTTTCCAAGTCCGAGAATTCAACGAAATTTTACCCAGCTTAAAAATGTCTGATATCAATGATACTCGGCACTATTATGAAAACAAACATCATTTTGATTATAATAGCTGTGGCAGAAAGCGCGATTTCGAATGTCGACATTGAAAATTTTTCCAAGTCCGAGAATTCAACGAAATTTTACCCAGCTTAAAAATGTCTGATATCGATGATACTCGGCACTATTATGAAAACAAACATCATTTTGTTTATAATAGCTGTGGCAGAAAGCGCGATTTCGAATGTCGACATTGAAAATTTTTCCAAGTCCGAGAATTCAACGAAATTTTACCCAGCTTAAAAATGTCTGATATCGATGATACTCGGCACTATTATGAAAACAAACATCATTTTGATTATAATAGCTGAGGCAGAAAGCGCGATTTCGAATGTCGACATTGAAAATTTTTCTGAAAATTTTTCCAAGTCCGAGAATTCAACGAAATTTTACCCAGCTTAAAAATGTCTGATATCGATGATACTCGACACTATTATGAAAACAAACATCATTTTGATTATAATAGCTGTGGCAGAAAGCGCGTTTTCGAATGTCGATATTAGAGAATTTTCAGAGTCGTTAGTTCAACGAGATTTTTAACCCAGCTTAAAAATGTCTGATATCGATGATACTCGGCACTATTATGAAAACAAACATCATTTTGATTATAATAGCTGTGGCAGAAAGCGCGATTTCGAATGTCGACATTGAAAATTTTTCTGAAAATTTTTCCAAGTCCGAGAATTCAACGAAATTTTACCCAGCTTAAAAATGTCTTATATCGATGATACTCGGCACTATTATGAAAACAAACATCATTTTGATTATAATAGCTGTGGCAGAAAGGGCGTTTTCGAATGTCGATATTAGAGAATTTTCAGAGTCGTTAGTTCAACGAGATTTTTAACCCAGCTTAAAAATGTCTGATATCGATGATACTCGGCACTATTATGAAAACAAACATCATTTTGATTATAATAGCTGTGGCAGAAAGCGCGTTTTCGAATGTCGATATTAGAGAATTTTCAGAGTCGTTAGTTCAACGAGATTTTTAACCCAGCTTAAAAATGTCTGATATCGATGATACTCGGCACTATTATGAAAACAAACTTCATTTTGATTATAATAGCTGCGGCAGAAAGCGCGATTTCGAATGTCGACATTGAAAATTTTTCCAAGTCCGAGAATTCAACGAAATTTTACCCAGCTTAAAAATGTCTGATATCGATGATACTCGGCACTATTATGAAAACAAACATCATTTTGATTATAATAGCTGTGGCAGAAAGCGCGATTTCGAATGTCGACATTGAGAATTTTTCCAAGTCCGAGAATTCAACGAAATTTTACCCAGCTTAAAAAAGTCTGATATCGATGATACTCGGCACTATTATGAAAACAAACATCATTTTGATTATAATAGCTGTGGCAGAAAGGGCGTTTTCGAATGTCGATATTAGAGAATTTTCAGAGTCGTTAGTTCAACGAGATTTTTAACCCAGCTTAAAAATGTCTGATATCGATGATACTCGGCACTATTATGAAAACAAACATCATTTTGATTATAATAGCTGAGGCAGAAAGCGCGATTTCGAATGTCGACATTGAAAATTTTTCTGAAAATTTTTCCAAGTCCGAGAATTCAACGAAATTTTACCCAGCTTAAAAATGTCTGATATCGATGATACTCGACACTATTATGAAAACAAACATCAATTTGATTATAATAGCTGTGGCAGAAAGCGCGTTTTCGAATGTCGATATTAGAGAATTTTCAGAGTCGTTAGTTCAACGAGATTTTTAACCCAGCTTAAAAATGTCTGATATCGATGATACTCGGCACTATTATGAAAACAAACATCATTTTGATTATAATAGCTGAGGCAGAAAGCGCGATTTCGAATGTCGACATTGAAAATTTTTCTGAAAATTTTTCCAAGTCCGAGAATTCAACGAAATTTTACCCAGCTGAAAAATGTCTGATATCGATGATACTCGGCACTATTATGAAAACAAACATCATTTTGATTATAATAGCTGTGGCAGAAAGCGCGTTTTCGAATGTCGATATTAGAGAATTTTCAGAGTCGTTAGTTCAACGAGATTTTTAACCCAGCTTAAAAATGTCTGATATCGATGATACTCGGCACTATTATGAAAACAAACATCATTTTGATTATAATAGCTGTGGCAGAAAGCGCGTTTTCGAATGTCGATATTAGAGAATTTTCAGAGTCGTTAGTTCAACGAGATTTTTAACCCAGCTTAAAAATGTCTGATATCGATGATACTCGGCACTATTATGAAAACAAACATCATTTTGATTATAATAGCTGTGGCAGAAAGCGCGATTTCGAATGTCGTCATTGAGAATTTTTCCAAGTCCGAGAATTCAACGAAATTTTACCCAGCTTAAAAATGTCTGATATCGATGATACTCGGCACTATTATGAAAACAAACATCATTTTGATTATAATAGCTGTGGCAGAAAGCGCGATTTCGAATGTCGACATTGAAAATTTTTCTGAAAATTTTTCCAAGTCCGAGAATTCAACGAAATTTTACCCAGCTTAAAAATGTCTGATATCGATGATACTCGGCACTATTATGAAAACAAACATCATTTTGATTATAATAGCTGTGGCAGAAAGCGCGTTTTCGAATGTCGATATTAGAGAATTTTCAGAGTCGTTAGTTCAACGAGATTTTTAACCCAGCTTAAAAATGTCTGATATCGATGATACTCGGCACTATTATGAAAACAAACATCATTTTGATTATAATAGCTGTGGCAGAAAGCGCGATTTCGAATGTCGACATTGAGAATTTTTCCAAGTCCGAGAATTCAACGAAATTTTACCCAGCTTAAAAATGTCTGATATCGATGATACTCGGCACTATTATGAAAACAAACATCATTTTGATTATAATAGCTGTGGCAGAAAGCGCGTTTTCGAATGTCGATATTAGAGAATTTTCAGAGTCGTTAGTTCAACGAGATTTTTAACCCAGCTTAAAAATGTCTGATATCGATGATACTCGGCACTATTATGAAAACAAACATCATTTTGATTATAATAGCTGTGGCAGAAAGCGCGATTTCGTATGTCGACATTGAAAATTTTTCTGAAAATTTTTCCAAGTCCGAGAATTCAACGAAATTTTACCCAGCTTAAAAATGTCTGATATCGATGATACTCGACACTATTATGAAAACAAACATCTATTTGATTATAATAGCTGTGGCAGAAAGCGCGTTTTCGAATGTCGATATTAGAGAATTTTCAGAGTCGTTAGTTCAACGAGATTTTTAACCCAGCTTAAAAATGTCTGATATCGATGATACTCGGCACTATTATGAAAACAAACATCATTTTGATTATAATAGCTGTGGCAGAAAGCGCGTTTTCGAATGTCGATATTAGAGAATTTTCAGAGTCGTTAGTTCAACGAGATTTTTAACCCAGCTTAAAAATGTCTGATATCGATGATACTCGACACTATTATGAAAACAAACATCATTTTGATTATAATAGCTGTGGCAGAAAGCGCGTTTTCGAATGTCGATATTAGAGAATTTTCAGAGTCGTTAGTTCAACGAGATTTTTAACCCAGCTTAAAAATGTCTGATATCGATGATACTCGGCACTATTATGAAAACAAACATCATTTTGATTATAATAGCTGTGGCAGAAAGCGCGATTTCGAATGTCGACATTGAAAATTTTTCCAAGTCCGAGAATTCAACGAAATTTTACCCAGCTTAAAAATGTCTGATATCGATGATACTCGGCACTATTATGAAAACAAACATCATTTTGATTATAATAGCTGTGGCAGAAAGGGCGTTTTCGAATGTCGATATTAGAGAATTTTCAGAGTCGTTAGTTCAACGAGATTTTTAACCCAGCTTAAAAATGTCTGATATCGATGATACTCGGCACTATTATGAAAACAAACATCATTTTGATTATAATAGATGTGGCAGAAAGCGCGATTTCGAATGTCGACATTGAAAATTTTTCTGAAATTTTTTCCAAATCCGAGAATTCAACGAAATTTTAACCGGCTTAAAAATGTCTGATGTCGATGATACTCGGCACTATTATGAAAACAAACATCATTTTGATTATAATAGCTGTGGCAGAAAGCGCGTTTTCGAATGTCGATATTAGAGAATTTTCAGAGTCGTTAGTTCAACGAGATTTTTAACCCAGCTTAAAAATGTCTGATATCGATGATACTCGGCACTATTATGAAAACAAACATCATTTTGATTATAATAGCTGTGGCAGAAAGCGCGATTTCGAATGTCGACATTGAAAATTTTTCTGAAAATTTTTCCAAGACCGAGAATTCAACGAAATTTTACCCAGCTTAAAAATGTCTGATATCGATGATACTCGGCACTATTATGAAAACAAACATCATTTTGATTATAATAGCTGTGGCAGAAAGCGCGATTTCGAATGTCGACATTGAAAATTTTTCTGAAAATTTTTCCAAGACCGAGAATTCAACGAAATTTTACCCAGCTTAAAAATGTCTGATATCGATGATACTCGACACTATTATGAAAACAAACATCATTTTGATTATAATAGCTGTGGCAGAAAGCGCGTTTTCGAATGTCGATATTAGAGAATTCTCAGAGTCGTTAGTTCAACGAGATTTTTAACCCAGCTTAAAAATGTCTGATATCGATGATACTCGGCACTATTATGAAAACAAACATCATTTTGATTATAATAGCTGTGGCAGAAAGCGCGTTTTCGAATGTCGATATTAGAGAATTTTCAGAGTCGTTAGTTCAACGAGATTTTTAACCCAGCTTAAAAATGTCTGATATCGATGATACTCGGCACTATTATGAAAACAAACATCATTTTGATTATAATAGCTGTGGCAGAAAGCGCGATTTCGAATGTCGACATTGAAAATTTTTCTGAAAATTTTTCCAAGTCCGAGAATTCAACGAAATTTTATCCAGCTTAAAAATGTCTGATATCGATGATACTCGGCACTATTATGAAAACAAACATCATTTTGATTATAATAGCTGTGGCAGAAAGCGCGATTTCGAATGTCGACATTGAAAATTTTTCCAAGTCCGAGAATTCAACGAAATTTTACCCCGCTTAAAAATGTCTGATATCGATGATACTCGGCACATTATGAAAACAAACATCATTTTGATTATAATAGCTGTGGCAGAAAGCGCGTTTTCGAATGTCGATATTAGAGAATTTTCAGAGTCGTTAGTTCAACGAGATTTTTAACCCAGCTTAAAAATGTCTGATATCGATGATACTCGGCACTATTATGAAAACAAACATCATTTTGATTATAATAGCTGTGGCAGAAAGCGCGATTTCGAATGTCGACATTGAAAATTTTTCCAAGTCCGAGAATTCAACGAAATTTTACCCAGCTTAAAAATGTCTGATATCGATGATACTCGGCACTATTATGAAAACAAACATCGTTTTGATTATAATAGCTGTGGCAGAAAGAGCGTTTTCGAATGTCGATATTAGAGAATTTTCAGAGTCGTTAGTTCAACGAGATTTTTAACCCAGCTTAAAAATGTCTGATATCGATGATACTCGGCACTATTATGAAAACAAACATCATTTTGATTATAATAGCTGTGGCAGAAAGCGCGTTTTCGAATGTCGATATTAGAGAATTTTCAGAGTCGTTAGTTCAACGAGATTTTTAACCCAGCTTAAAAATGTCTGATATCGATGATACTCGGCACTATTATGAAAACAAACATCATTTTGATTATAATAGCTGTGGCAGAAAGCGCGATTTCGAATGTCGACATTGAAAATTTTTCTGAAAATTTTTCCAAGACCGAGAATTCAACGAAATTTTACCCAGCTTAAAAATGTCTGATATCGATGATACTCGGCACTATTATGAAAACAAACATCATTTTGATTATAATAGCTGTGGCAGAAAGCGCGATTTCGAATGTCGACATTGAAAATTTTTCTGAAAATTTTTCCAAGACCGAGAATTCAACGAAATTTTACCCAGCTTAAAAATGTCTGATATCGATGATACTCGACACTATTATGAAAACAAACATCATTTTGATTATAATAGCTGTGGCAGAAAGCGCGTTTTCGAATGTCGATATTAGAGAATTCTCAGAGTCGTTAGTTCAACGAGATTTTTAACCCAGCTTAAAAATGTCTGATATCGATGATACTCGGCACTATTATGAAAACAAACATCATTTTGATTATAATAGCTGTGGCAGAAAGCGCGTTTTCGAATGTCGATATTAGAGAATTTTCAGAGTCGTTAGTTCAACGAGATTTTTAACCCAGCTTAAAAATGTCTGATATCGATGATACTCGGCACTATTATGAAAACAAACATCATTTTGATTATAATAGCTGTGGCAGAAAGCGCGATTTCGAATGTCGACATTGAAAATTTTTCTGAAAATTTTTCCAAGTCCGAGAATTCAACGAAATTTTATCCAGCTTAAAAATGTCTGATATCGATGATACTCGGCACTATTATGAAAACAAACATCATTTTGATTATAATAGCTGTGGCAGAAAGCGCGATTTCGAATGTCGACATTGAAAATTTTTCCAAGTCCGAGAATTCAACGAAATTTTACCCCGCTTAAAAATGTCTGATATCGATGATACTCGGCACATTATGAAAACAAACATCATTTTGATTATAATAGCTGTGGCAGAAAGCGCGTTTTCGAATGTCGATATTAGAGAATTTTCAGAGTCGTTAGTTCAACGAGATTTTTAACCCAGCTTAAAAATGTCTGATATCGATGATACTCGGCACTATTATGAAAACAAACATCATTTTGATTATAATAGCTGTGGCAGAAAGCGCGATTTCGAATGTCGACATTGAAAATTTTTCCAAGTCCGAGAATTCAACGAAATTTTACCCAGCTTAAAAATGTCTGATATCGATGATACTCGGCACTATTATGAAAACAAACATCGTTTTGATTATAATAGCTGTGGCAGAAAGAGCGTTTTCGAATGTCGATATTAGAGAATTTTCAGAGTCGTTAGTTCAACGAGATTTTTAACCCAGCTTAAAAATGTCTGATATCGATGATACTCGGCACTATTATGAAAACAAACATCATTTTGATTATAATAGCTGTGGCAGAAAGCGCGTTTTCGAATGTCGATATTAGAGAATTTTCAGAGTCGTTAGTTCAACGAGATTTTTAACCCAGCTTAAAAATGTCTGATATCGATGATACTCGGCACTATTATGAAAACAAACATCATTTTGATTATAATAGCTGTGGCAGAAAGCGCGATTTCGAATGTCGACATTGAAAATTTTTCTGAAAATTTTTCCAAGTCCGAGAATTCAACGAAATTTTACCCAGCTTAAAAATGTCTGATATCGATGATACTCGGCACTATTATGAAAACAAACATCATTTTGATTATAATAGCTGTGGCAGAAAGCGCGTTTTCGAATTTTATATTAGAGAATTTTCAGAGTCGTTAGTTCAACGAGATTTTTAACCCAGCTTAAAAATGTCTGATATCGATGATACTCGACACTATTATGAAAACAAACATCATTTTGATTATAATAGCTGTGGCAGAAAGCGCGTTTTCGAATGTCGATATTAGAGAATTTTCAGAGTCGTTAGTTCAACGAGATTTTTAACCCAGCTTAAAAATGTCTGATATCGATGATACTCGGCACTATTATGAAAACAAACATCATTTTGATTATAATAGATGTGGCAGAAAGCGCGATTTCGAATGTCGACATTGAAAATTTTTCCAAGTCCGAGAATTCAACGAAATTTTACCCAGCTTAAAAATGTCTGATATCGATGATACTCGGCACTATTATGAAAACAAACATCATTTTGATTATAATAGCTGTGGCAGAAAGCGCGATTTCGAATGTCGACATTGAAACTTTTTCCAAGTCCGAGAATTCAACGAAATTTTACCCAGCTTAAAAATGTCTGATATCGATGATACTCGGCACTATTATGAAAACAAACATCATTTTGATTATAATAGCTGTGGCAGAAAGGGCGTTTTCGAATGTCGATATTAGAGAATTTTCAGAGTCGTTAGTTCAACGAGATTTTTAACCCAGCTTAAAAATGTCTGATATCGATGATACTCGGCACTATTATGAAAACAAACATCATTTTGATTATAATAGATGTGGCAGAAAGCGCGATTTCGAATGTCGACATTGAAAATTTTTCTGAAATTTTTTCCAAATCCGAGAATTCAACGAAATTTTAACCGGCTTAAAAATGTCTGATGTCGATGATACTCGGCACTATTATGAAAACAAACATCATTTTGATTATAATAGCTGTGGCAGAAAGCGCGTTTTCGAATGTCGATATTAGAGAATTTTCAGAGTCGTTAGTTCAACGAGATTTTTAACCCAGCTTAAAAATGTCTGATATCGATGATACTCGGCACTATTATGAAAACAAACATCATTTTGATTATAATAGCTGTGGCAGAAAGCGCGATTTCGAATGTCGACATTGAAAATTTTTCTGAAAATTTTTCCAAGACCGAGAATTCAACGAAATTTTACCCAGCTTAAAAATGTCTGATATCGATGATACTCGGCACTATTATGAAAACAAACATCATTTTGATTATAATAGCTGTGGCAGAAAGCGCGATTTCGAATGTCGACATTGAAAATTTTTCTGAAAATTTTTCCAAGACCGAGAATTCAACGAAATTTTACCCAGCTTAAAAATGTCTGATATCGATGATACTCGACACTATTATGAAAACAAACATCATTTTGATTATAATAGCTGTGGCAGAAAGCGCGTTTTCGAATGTCGATATTAGAGAATTCTCAGAGTCGTTAGTTCAACGAGATTTTTAACCCAGCTTAAAAATGTCTGATATCGATGATACTCGGCACTATTATGAAAACAAACATCATTTTGATTATAATAGCTGTGGCAGAAAGCGCGTTTTCGAATGTCGATATTAGAGAATTTTCAGAGTCGTTAGTTCAACGAGATTTTTAACCCAGCTTAAAAATGTCTGATATCGATGATACTCGGCACTATTATGAAAACAAACATCATTTTGATTATAATAGCTGTGGCAGAAAGCGCGATTTCGAATGTCGACATTGAAAATTTTTCTGAAAATTTTTCCAAGTCCGAGAATTCAACGAAATTTTACCCAGCTTAAAAATGTCTGATATCGATGATACTCGGCACTATTATGAAAACAAACATCATTTTGATTATAATAGCTGTGGCAGAAAGCGCGTTTTCGAATTTTATATTAGAGAATTTTCAGAGTCGTTAGTTCAACGAGATTTTTAACCCAGCTTAAAAATGTCTGATATCGATGATACTCGACACTATTATGAAAACAAACATCATTTTGATTATAATAGCTGTGGCAGAAAGCGCGTTTTCGAATGTCGATATTAGAGAATTTTCAGAGTCGTTAGTTCAACGAGATTTTTAACCCAGCTTAAAAATGTCTGATATCGATGATACTCGGCACTATTATGAAAACAAACATCATTTTGATTATAATAGCTGTGGCAGAAAGCGCGATTTTGAATGTCGACATTGAGAATTTTTCCAAGTCCGAGAATTCAACGAAATTTTACCCAGCTTAAAAATGTCTGATATCGATGATACTCGGCACTATTATGAAAACAAACATCATTTTGATTATAATAGCTGTGGCAGAAAGGGCGTTTTCGAATGTCGATATTAGAGAATTTTCAGAGTCGTTAGTTCAACGAGATTTTTAACCCAGCTTAAAAATGTCTGATATCGATGATACTCGGCACTATTATGAAAACAAACATCATTTTGATTATAATAGCTGAGGCAGAAAGCGCGATTTCGAATGTCGACATTGAAAATTTTTCTGAAAATTTTTCCAAGTCCGAGAATTCAACGAAATTTTACCCAGCTTAAAAATGTCTGATATCGATGATACTCGACACTATTATGAAAAAAAACATCAATTTGATTATAATAGCTGTGGCAGAAAGCGCGTTTTCGAATGTCGATATTAGAGAATTTTCAGAGTCGTTAGTTCAACGAGATTTTTAACCCAGCTTAAAAATGTCTGATATCGATGATACTCGGCACTATTATGAAAACAAACATCATTTTGATTATAATAGCTGAGGCAGAAAGCGCGATTTCGAATGTCGACATTGAAAATTTTTCTGAAAATTTTTCCAAGTCCGAGAATTCAACGAAATTTTACCCAGCTTAAAAATGTCTGATATCGATGATACTCGGCACTATTATGAAAACAAACATCATTTTGATTATAATAGCTGTGGCAGAAAGCGCGTTTTCGAATGTCGATATTAGAGAATTTTCAGAGTCGTTAGTTCAACGAGATTTTTAACCCAGCTTAAAAATGTCTGATATCGATGATACTCGGCACTATTATGAAAACAAACATCATTTTGATTATAATAGATGTGGCAGAAAGCGCGATTTCGAATGTCGACATTGAAAATTTTTCTGAAATTTGAAATTTTTTCCAAATCCGAGAATTCAACGAAATTTTAACCGGCTTAAAAATGTCTGATGTCGATGATACTCGGCACTATTATGAAAACAAACATCATTTTGATTATAATAGCTGTGGCAGAAAGCGCGTTTTCGAATGTCGATATTAGAGAATTTTCAGAGTCGTTAGTTCAACGAGATTTTTAACCCAGCTTAAAAATGTCTGATATCGATGATACTCGGCACTATTATGAAAACAAACATCATTTTGATTATAATAGCTGTGGCAGAAAGCGCGATTTCGAATGTCGACATTGAAAATTTTTCTGAAAATTTTTCCAAGACCGAGAATTCAACGAAATTTTACCCAGCTTAAAAATGTCTGATATCGATGATACTCGGCACTATTATGAAAACAAACATCATTTTGATTATAATAGCTGTGGCAGAAAGCGCGATTTCGAATGTCGACATTGAAAATTTTTCTGAAAATTTTTCCAAGACCGAGAATTCAACGAAATTTTACCCAGCTTAAAAATGTCTGATATCGATGATACTCGACACTATTATGAAAACAAACATCATTTTGATTATAATAGCTGTGGCAGAAAGCGCGTTTTCGAATGTCGATATTAGAGAATTCTCAGAGTCGTTAGTTCAACGAGATTTTTAACCCAGCTTAAAAATGTCTGATATCGATGATACTCGGCACTATTATGAAAACAAACATCATTTTGATTATAATAGCTGTGGCAGAAAGCGCGATTTCGAATGTCGACATTGAAAATTTTTCTGAAAATTTTTCCAAATCCGAGAATTCAACGAAATTTTAACCAGCTTAAAAATGTCTGATATCGATGATACTCGGCACTATTATGAAAACAAACATCATTTTGATTATAATAGCTGTGGCAGAAAGCGCGTTTTCGAATGTCGATATTAGAGAATTTTCAGAGTCGTTAGTTCAACGAGATTTTTAACCCAGCTTAAAAATGTCTGATATCGATGATACTCGGCACTATTATGAAAACAAACATCATTTTGATTATAATAGCTGTGGCAGAAAGCGCGATTTCGAATGTCGACATTGAAAATTTTTCTGAAAATTTTTCCAAGTCCGAGAATTCAACGAAATTTTATCCAGCTTAAAAATGTCTGATATCGATGATACTCGGCACTATTATGAAAACAAACATCATTTTGATTATAATAGCTGTGGCAGAAAGCGCGATTTCGAATGTCGACATTGAAAATTTTTCCAAGTCCGAGAATTCAACGAAATTTTACCCAGCTTAAAAATGTCTGATATCGATGATACTCGGCACATTATGAAAACAAACATCATTTTGATTATAATAGCTGTGGCAGAAAGCGCGTTTTCGAATGTCGATATTAGAGAATTTTCAGAGTCGTTAGTTCAACGAGATTTTTAACCCAGCTTAAAAATGTCTGATATCGATGATACTCGGCACTATTATGAAAACAAACATCATTTTGATTATAATAGCTGTGGCAGAAAGCACGATTTCGAATGTCGACATTGAAAATTTTTCCAAGTCCGAGAATTCAACGAAATTTTACCCAGCTTAAAAATGTCTGATATCGATGATACTCGGCACTATTATGAAAACAAACATCATTTTGATTATAATAGCTGTGGCAGAAAGAGCGTTTTCGAATGTCGATATTAGAGAATTTTCAGAGTCGTTAGTTCAACGAGATTTTTAACCCAGCTTAAAAATGTCTGATATCGATGATACTCGGCACTATTATGAAAACAAACATCATTTTGATTATAATAGCTGTGGCAGAAAGCGCGTTTTCGAATGTCGATATTAGAGAATTTTCTGAGTCGTTAGTTCAACGAGATTTTTAACCCAGCTTAAAAATGTCTGATATCGATGATACTCGGCACTATTATGAAAACAAACATCATTTTGATTATAATAGCTGTGGCAGAAAGCGCGATTTCGAATGTCGACATTGAAAATTTTTCTGAAAATTTTTCCAAGTCCGAGAATTCAACGAAATTTTACCCAGCTTAAAAATGTCTGATATCGATGATACTCGGCACTATTATGAAAACAAACATCATTTTGATTATAATAGCTGTGGCAGAAAGCGCGTTTTCGAATTTTATATTAGAGAATTTTCAGAGTCGTTAGTTCAACGAGATTTTTAACCCAGCTTAAAAATGTCTGATATCGATGATACTCGACACTATTATGAAAACAAACATCATTTTGATTATAATAGCTGTGGCAGAAAGCACGATTTCGAATGTCGACATTGAAAATTTTTCCAAGTCCGAGAATTCAACGAAATTTTACCCAGCTTAAAAATGTCTGATATCGATGATACTCGACACTATTATGAAAACAAACATCAATTTGATTATAATAGCTGTGGCAGAAAGCGCGTTTTCGAATGTCGATATTAGAGAATTTTCAGAGTCGTTAGTTCAACGAGATTTTTAACCCAGCTTAAAAATGTCTGATATCGATGATACTCGGCACTATTATGAAAACAAACATCATTTTGATTATAATAGCTGTGGCAGAAAGCGCGTTTTCGAATGTCGATATTAGAGAATTTTCAGAGTCGTTAGTTCAACGAGATTTTTAACCCAGCTTAAAAATGTCTGATATCGATGATACTCGACACTATTATGAAAACAAACATCATTTTGATTATAATAGCTGTGGCAGAAAGCGCGTTTTCGAATGTCGATATTAGAGAATTTTCAGAGTCGTTAGTTCAACGAGATTTTTAACCCAGCTTAAAAATGTCTGATATCGATGATACTCGGCACTATTATGAAAACAAACATCATTTTGATTATAATAGCTGTGGCAGAAAGCGCGATTTCGAATGTCGACATTGAAAATTTTTCTGAAAATTTTTCCAAGTCCGAGAATTCAACGAAATTTTACCCAGCTTAAAAATGTCTTATATCGATGATACTCGGCACTATTATGAAAACAAACATCATTTTGATTATAATAGCTGTGGCAGAAAGCGCGTTTTCGAATGTCGATATTAGAGAATTTTCAGAGTCGTTAGTTCAACGAGATTTTTAACCCAGCTTAAAAATGTCTGATATCGATGATACTCGGCACTATTATGAAAACAAACATCATTTTGATTATAATAGCTGTGGCAGAAAGCGCGTTTTCGAATGTCGATATTAGAGAATTTTCAGAGTCGTTAGTTCAACGAGATTTTTAACCCAGCTTAAAAATGTCTGATATCGATGATACTCGGCACTATTATGAAAACAAACATCATTTTGATTATAATAGCTGTGGCAGAAAGCGCGATTTCGAATGTCGACATTGAAAATTTTTCCAAGTCCGAGAATTCAACGAAATTTTACCCAGCTTAAAAATGTCTGATATCGATGATACTCGGCACTATTATGAAAACAAACATCATTTTGATTATAATAGCTGTGGCAGAAAGGGCGTTTTCGAATGTCGATATTAGAGAATTTTCAGAGTCGTTAGTTCAACGAGATTTTTAACCCAGCTTAAAAATGTCTGATATCGATGATACTCGGCACTATTATGAAAACAAACATCATTTTGATTATAATAGCTGTGGCAGAAAGCGCGATTTCGAATGTCGACATTGAAAATTTTTCTGAAAATTTTTCCAAGTCCGAGAATTCAACGAAATTTTACCCAGCTTAAAAATGTCTTATATCGATGATACTCGGCACTATTATGAAAACAAACATCATTTTGATTATAATAGCTGTGGCAGAAAGCGCGTTTTCGAATGTCGATATTAGAGAATTTTCAGAGTCGTTAGTTCAACGAGATTTTTAACCCAGCTTAAAAATGTCTGATATCGATGATACTCGGCACTATTATGAAAACAAACATCATTTTGATTATAATAGCTGTGGCAGAAAGCGCGTTTTCGAATGTCGATATTAGAGAATTTTCAGAGTCGTTAGTTCAACGAGATTTTTAACCCAGCTTAAAAATGTCTGATATCGATGATACTCGGCACTATTATGAAAACAAACATCATTTTGATTATAATAGCTGTGGCAGAAAGCGCGATTTCGAATGTCGACATTGAAAATTTTTCCAAGTCCGAGAATTCAACGAAATTTTACCCAGCTTAAAAATGTCTGATATCGATGATACTCGGCACTATTATGAAAACAAACATCATTTTGATTATAATAGCTGTGGCAGAAAGGGCGTTTTCGAATGTCGATATTAGAGAATTTTCAGAGTCGTTAGTTCAACGAGATTTTTAACCCAGCTTAAAAATGTCTGATATCGATGATACTCGGCACTATTATGAAAACAAACATCATTTTGATTATAATAGCTGTGGCAGAAAGCGCGATTTCGAATGTCGACATTGAAAATTTTTCCAAGTCCGAGAATTCAACGAAATTTTACCCAGCTTAAAAATGTCTGATATCGATGATACTCGGCACTATTATGAAAACAAACATCATTTTGATTATAATAGCTGTGGCAGAAAGGGCGTTTTCGAATGTCGATATTAGAGAATTTTCAGAGTCGTTAGTTCAACGAGATTTTTAACCCAGCTTAAAAATGTCTGATATCGATGATACTCGGCACTATTATGAAAACAAACATCATTTTGATTATAATAGCTGTGGCAGAAAGCGCGATTTCGAATGTCGACATTGAAAATTTTTCCAAGTCCGAGAACTCAACGAAATTTTACCCAGCTTAAAAATGTCTGATATCGATGATACTCGGCACTATTATGAAAACAAACATCATTTTGATTATAATAGATGTGGCAGAAAGCGCGATTTCGAATGTCGACATTGAAAATTTTTCTGAAATTTGAAATTTTTTCCAAATCCGAGAATTCAACGAAATTTTAACCGGCTTAAAAATGTCTGATGTCGATGATACTCGGCACTATTATGAAAACAAACATCATTTTGATTATAATAGCTGTGGCAGAAAGCGCGTTTTCGAATGTCGATATTAGAGAATTTTCAGAGTCGTTAGTTCAACGAGATTTTTAACCCAGCTTAAAAATGTCTGATATCGATGATACTCGGCACTATTATGAAAACAAACATCATTTTGATTATAATAGCTGTGGCAGAAAGCGCGTTTTCGAATGTCGATATTAGAGAATTTTCAGAGTCGTTAGTTCAACGAGATTTTTAACCCAGCTTAAAAATGTCTGATATCGATGATACTCGGCACTATTATGAAAACAAACATCATTTTGATTATAATAGCTGTGGCAGAAAGCGCGTTTTCGAATTTTATATTAGAGAATTTTCAGAGTCGTTAGTTCAACGAGATTTTTAACCCAGCTTAAAAATGTCTGATATCGATGATACTCGACACTATTATGAAAACAAACATCATTTTGATTATAATAGCTGTGGCAGAAAGCGCGTTTTCGAATGTCGATATTAGAGAATTTTCAGAGTCGTTAGTTCAACGAGATTTTTAACCCAGCTTAAAAATGTCTGATATCGATGATACTCGGCACTATTATGAAAACAAACATCATTTTGATTATAATAGCTGTGGCAGAAAGCGCGATTTTGAATGTCGACATTGAGAATTTTTCCAAGTCCGAGAATTCAACGAAATTTTACCCAGCTTAAAAATGTCTGATATCGATGATACTCGGCACTATTATGAAAACAAACATCATTTTGATTATAATAGCTGTGGCAGAAAGGGCGTTTTCGAATGTCGATATTAGAGAATTTTCAGAGTCGTTAGTTCAACGAGATTTTTAACCCAGCTTAAAAATGTCTGATATCGATGATACTCGGCACTATTATGAAAACAAACATCATTTTGATTATAATAGCTGAGGCAGAAAGCGCGATTTCGAATGTCGACATTGAAAATTTTTCTGAAAATTTTTCCAAGTCCGAGAATTCAACGAAATTTTACCCAGCTTAAAAATGTCTGATATCGATGATACTCGACACTATTATGAAAACAAACATCAATTTGATTATAATAGCTGTGGCAGAAAGCGCGTTTTCGAATGTCGATATTAGAGAATTTTCAGAGTCGTTAGTTCAACGAGATTTTTAACCCAGCTTAAAAATGTCTGATATCGATGATACTCGGCACTATTATGAAAACAAACATCATTTTGATTATAATAGCTGTGGCAGAAAGCGCGTTTTCGAATGTCGATATTAGAGAATTTTCAGAGTCGTTAGTTCAACGAGATTTTTAACCCAGCTTAAAAATGTCTGATATCGATGATACTCGACACTATTATGAAAACAAACATCATTTTGATTATAATAGCTGTGGCAGAAAGCGCGTTTTCGAATGTCGATATTAGAGAATTTTCAGAGTCGTTAGTTCAACGAGATTTTTAACCCAGCTTAAAAATGTCTGATATCGATGATACTCGGCACTATTATGAAAACAAACATCATTTTGATTATAATAGCTGTGGCAGAAAGCGCGATTTCGAATGTCGACATTGAAAATTTTTCTGAAAATTTTTCCAAGTCCGAGAATTCAACGAAATTTTACCCAGCTTAAAAATGTCTTATATCGATGATACTCGGCACTATTATGAAAACAAACATCATTTTGATTATAATAGCTGTGGCAGAAAGCGCGTTTTCGAATGTCGATATTAGAGAATTTTCAGAGTCGTTAGTTCAACGAGATTTTTAACCCAGCTTAAAAATGTCTGATATCGATGATACTCGGCACTATTATGAAAACAAACATCATTTTGATTATAATAGCTGTGGCAGAAAGCGCGTTTTCGAATGTCGATATTAGAGAATTTTCAGAGTCGTTAGTTCAACGAGATTTTTAACCCAGCTTAAAAATGTCTGATATCGATGATACTCGGCACTATTATGAAAACAAACATCATTTTGATTATAATAGCTGTGGCAGAAAGCGCGATTTCGAATGTCGACATTGAAAATTTTTCCAAGTCCGAGAATTCAACGAAATTTTACCCAGCTTAAAAATGTCTGATATCGATGATACTCGGCACTATTATGAAAACAAACATCATTTTGATTATAATAGCTGTGGCAGAAAGGGCGTTTTCGAATGTCGATATTAGAGAATTTTCAGAGTCGTTAGTTCAACGAGATTTTTAACCCAGCTTAAAAATGTCTGATATCGATGATACTCGGCACTATTATGAAAACAAACATCATTTTGATTATAATAGCTGTGGCAGAAAGCGCGATTTCGAATGTCGACATTGAAAATTTTTCTGAAAATTTTTCCAAGTCCGAGAATTCAACGAAATTTTACCCAGCTTAAAAATGTCTTATATCGATGATACTCGGCACTATTATGAAAACAAACATCATTTTGATTATAATAGCTGTGGCAGAAAGCGCGTTTTCGAATGTCGATATTAGAGAATTTTCAGAGTCGTTAGTTCAACGAGATTTTTAACCCAGCTTAAAAATGTCTGATATCGATGATACTCGGCACTATTATGAAAACAAACATCATTTTGATTATAATAGCTGTGGCAGAAAGCGCGTTTTCGAATGTCGATATTAGAGAATTTTCAGAGTCGTTAGTTCAACGAGATTTTTAACCCAGCTTAAAAATGTCTGATATCGATGATACTCGGCACTATTATGAAAACAAACATCATTTTGATTATAATAGCTGTGGCAGAAAGCGCGATTTCGAATGTCGACATTGAAAATTTTTCCAAGTCCGAGAATTCAACGAAATTTTACCCAGCTTAAAAATGTCTGATATCGATGATACTCGGCACTATTATGAAAACAAACATCATTTTGATTATAATAGCTGTGGCAGAAAGGGCGTTTTCGAATGTCGATATTAGAGAATTTTCAGAGTCGTTAGTTCAACGAGATTTTTAACCCAGCTTAAAAATGTCTGATATCGATGATACTCGGCACTATTATGAAAACAAACATCATTTTGATTATAATAGCTGTGGCAGAAAGCGCGATTTCGAATGTCGACATTGAAAATTTTTCCAAGTCCGAGAATTCAACGAAATTTTACCCAGCTTAAAAATGTCTGATATCGATGATACTCGGCACTATTATGAAAACAAACATCATTTTGATTATAATAGCTGTGGCAGAAAGGGCGTTTTCGAATGTCGATATTAGAGAATTTTCAGAGTCGTTAGTTCAACGAGATTTTTAACCCAGCTTAAAAATGTCTGATATCGATGATACTCGGCACTATTATGAAAACAAACATCATTTTGATTATAATAGCTGTGGCAGAAAGCGCGATTTCGAATGTCGACATTGAAAATTTTTCCAAGTCCGAGAACTCAACGAAATTTTACCCAGCTTAAAAATGTCTGATATCGATGATACTCGGCACTATTATGAAAACAAACATCATTTTGATTATAATAGATGTGGCAGAAAGCGCGATTTCGAATGTCGACATTGAAAATTTTTCTGAAATTTGAAATTTTTTCCAAATCCGAGAATTCAACGAAATTTTAACCGGCTTAAAAATGTCTGATGTCGATGATACTCGGCACTATTATGAAAACAAACATCATTTTGATTATAATAGCTGTGGCAGAAAGCGCGTTTTCGAATGTCGATATTAGAGAATTTTCAGAGTCGTTAGTTCAACGAGATTTTTAACCCAGCTTAAAAATGTCTGATATCGATGATACTCGGCACTATTATGAAAACAAACATCATTTTGATTATAATAGCTGAGGCAGAAAGCGCGATTTCGAATGTCGACATTGAAAATTTTTCTGAAAATTTTTCCAAGTCCGAGAATTCAACGAAATTTTACCCAGCTTAAAAATGTCTGATATCGATGATACTCGACACTATTATGAAAACAAACATCAATTTGATTATAATAGCTGTGGCAGAAAGCGCGTTTTCGAATGTCGATATTAGAGAATTTTCAGAGTCGTTAGTTCAACGAGATTTTTAACCCAGCTTAAAAATGTCTGATATCGATGATACTCGGCACTATTATGAAAACAAACATCATTTTGATTATAATAGCTGTGGCAGAAAGCGCGTTTTCGAATGTCGATATTAGAGAATTTTCAGAGTCGTTAGTTCAACGAGATTTTTAACCCAGCTTAAAAATGTCTGATATCGATGATACTCGACACTATTATGAAAACAAACATCATTTTGATTATAATAGCTGTGGCAGAAAGCGCGTTTTCGAATGTCGATATTAGAGAATTTTCAGAGTCGTTAGTTCAACGAGATTTTTAACCCAGCTTAAAAATGTCTGATATCGATGATACTCGGCACTATTATGAAAACAAACATCATTTTGATTATAATAGCTGTGGCAGAAAGCGCGATTTCGAATGTCGACATTGAAAATTTTTCTGAAAATTTTTCCAAGTCCGAGAATTCAACGAAATTTTACCCAGCTTAAAAATGTCTTATATCGATGATACTCGGCACTATTATGAAAACAAACATCATTTTGATTATAATAGCTGTGGCAGAAAGCGCGTTTTCGAATGTCGATATTAGAGAATTTTCAGAGTCGTTAGTTCAACGAGATTTTTAACCCAGCTTAAAAATGTCTGATATCGATGATACTCGGCACTATTATGAAAACAAACATCATTTTGATTATAATAGCTGTGGCAGAAAGCGCGTTTTCGAATGTCGATATTAGAGAATTTTCAGAGTCGTTAGTTCAACGAGATTTTTAACCCAGCTTAAAAATGTCTGATATCGATGATACTCGGCACTATTATGAAAACAAACATCATTTTGATTATAATAGCTGTGGCAGAAAGCGCGATTTCGAATGTCGACATTGAAAATTTTTCCAAGTCCGAGAATTCAACGAAATTTTACCCAGCTTAAAAATGTCTGATATCGATGATACTCGGCACTATTATGAAAACAAACATCATTTTGATTATAATAGCTGTGGCAGAAAGGGCGTTTTCGAATGTCGATATTAGAGAATTTTCAGAGTCGTTAGTTCAACGAGATTTTTAACCCAGCTTAAAAATGTCTGATATCGATGATACTCGGCACTATTATGAAAACAAACATCATTTTGATTATAATAGCTGTGGCAGAAAGCGCGATTTCGAATGTCGACATTGAAAATTTTTCTGAAAATTTTTCCAAGTCCGAGAATTCAACGAAATTTTACCCAGCTTAAAAATGTCTTATATCGATGATACTCGGCACTATTATGAAAACAAACATCATTTTGATTATAATAGCTGTGGCAGAAAGCGCGTTTTCGAATGTCGATATTAGAGAATTTTCAGAGTCGTTAGTTCAACGAGATTTTTAACCCAGCTTAAAAATGTCTGATATCGATGATACTCGGCACTATTATGAAAACAAACATCATTTTGATTATAATAGCTGTGGCAGAAAGCGCGTTTTCGAATGTCGATATTAGAGAATTTTCAGAGTCGTTAGTTCAACGAGATTTTTAACCCAGCTTAAAAATGTCTGATATCGATGATACTCGGCACTATTATGAAAACAAACATCATTTTGATTATAATAGCTGTGGCAGAAAGCGCGATTTCGAATGTCGACATTGAAAATTTTTCCAAGTCCGAGAATTCAACGAAATTTTACCCAGCTTAAAAATGTCTGATATCGATGATACTCGGCACTATTATGAAAACAAACATCATTTTGATTATAATAGCTGTGGCAGAAAGGGCGTTTTCGAATGTCGATATTAGAGAATTTTCAGAGTCGTTAGTTCAACGAGATTTTTAACCCAGCTTAAAAATGTCTGATATCGATGATACTCGGCACTATTATGAAAACAAACATCATTTTGATTATAATAGCTGTGGCAGAAAGCGCGATTTCGAATGTCGACATTGAAAATTTTTCCAAGTCCGAGAATTCAACGAAATTTTACCCAGCTTAAAAATGTCTGATATCGATGATACTCGGCACTATTATGAAAACAAACATCATTTTGATTATAATAGCTGTGGCAGAAAGGGCGTTTTCGAATGTCGATATTAGAGAATTTTCAGAGTCGTTAGTTCAACGAGATTTTTAACCCAGCTTAAAAATGTCTGATATCGATGATACTCGGCACTATTATGAAAACAAACATCATTTTGATTATAATAGCTGTGGCAGAAAGCGCGATTTCGAATGTCGACATTGAAAATTTTTCCAAGTCCGAGAACTCAACGAAATTTTACCCAGCTTAAAAATGTCTGATATCGATGATACTCGGCACTATTATGAAAACAAACATCATTTTGATTATAATAGATGTGGCAGAAAGCGCGATTTCGAATGTCGACATTGAAAATTTTTCTGAAATTTGAAATTTTTTCCAAATCCGAGAATTCAACGAAATTTTAACCGGCTTAAAAATGTCTGATGTCGATGATACTCGGCACTATTATGAAAACAAACATCATTTTGATTATAATAGCTGTGGCAGAAAGCGCGTTTTCGAATGTCGATATTAGAGAATTTTCAGAGTCGTTAGTTCAACGAGATTTTTAACCCAGCTTAAAAATGTCTGATATCGATGATACTCGGCACTATTATGAAAACAAACATCATTTTGATTATAATAGCTGTGGCAGAAAGCGCGATTTCGAATGTCGACATTGAAAATTTTTCTGAAAATTTTTCCAAGACCGAGAATTCAACGAAATTTTACCCAGCTTAAAAATGTCTGATATCGATGATACTCGGCACTATTATGAAAACAAACATCATTTTGATTATAATAGCTGTGGCAGAAAGCGCGATTTCGAATGTCGACATTGAAAATTTTTCTGAAAATTTTTCCAAGACCGAGAATTCAACGAAATTTTACCCAGCTTAAAAATGTCTGATATCGATGATACTCGACACTATTATGAAAACAAACATCATTTTGATTATAATAGCTGTGGCAGAAAGCGCGTTTTCGAATGTCGATATTAGAGAATTCTCAGAGTCGTTAGTTCAACGAGATTTTTAACCCAGCTTAAAAATGTCTGATATCGATGATACTCGGCACTATTATGAAAACAAACATCATTTTGATTATAATAGCTGTGGCAGAAAGCGCGATTTCGAATGTCGACATTGAAAATTTTTCTGAAAATTTTTCCAAATCCGAGAATTCAACGAAATTTTAACCAGCTTAAAAATGTCTGATATCGATGATACTCGGCACTATTATGAAAACAAACATCATTTTGATTATAATAGCTGTGGCAGAAAGCGCGTTTTCGAATGTCGATATTAGAGAATTTTCAGAGTCGTTAGTTCAACGAGATTTTTAACCCAGCTTAAAAATGTCTGATATCGATGATACTCGGCACTATTATGAAAACAAACATCATTTTGATTATAATAGCTGTGGCAGAAAGCGCGATTTCGAATGTCGACATTGAAAATTTTTCTGAAAATTTTTCCAAGTCCGAGAATTCAACGAAATTTTATCCAGCTTAAAAATGTCTGATATCGATGATACTCGGCACTATTATGAAAACAAACATCATTTTGATTATAATAGCTGTGGCAGAAAGCGCGATTTCGAATGTCGACATTGAAAATTTTTCCAAGTCCGAGAATTCAACGAAATTTTACCCAGCTTAAAAATGTCTGATATCGATGATACTCGGCACATTATGAAAACAAACATCATTTTGATTATAATAGCTGTGGCAGAAAGCGCGTTTTCGAATGTCGATATTAGAGAATTTTCAGAGTCGTTAGTTCAACGAGATTTTTAACCCAGCTTAAAAATGTCTGATATCGATGATACTCGGCACTATTATGAAAACAAACATCATTTTGATTATAATAGCTGTGGCAGAAAGCACGATTTCGAATGTCGACATTGAAAATTTTTCCAAGTCCGAGAATTCAACGAAATTTTACCCAGCTTAAAAATGTCTGATATCGATGATACTCGGCACTATTATGAAAACAAACATCATTTTGATTATAATAGCTGTGGCAGAAAGAGCGTTTTCGAATGTCGATATTAGAGAATTTTCAGAGTCGTTAGTTCAACGAGATTTTTAACCCAGCTTAAAAATGTCTGATATCGATGATACTCGGCACTATTATGAAAACAAACATCATTTTGATTATAATAGCTGTGGCAGAAAGCGCGTTTTCGAATGTCGATATTAGAGAATTTTCTGAGTCGTTAGTTCAACGAGATTTTTAACCCAGCTTAAAAATGTCTGATATCGATGATACTCGGCACTATTATGAAAACAAACATCATTTTGATTATAATAGCTGTGGCAGAAAGCGCGATTTCGAATGTCGACATTGAAAATTTTTCTGAAAATTTTTCCAAGTCCGAGAATTCAACGAAATTTTACCCAGCTTAAAAATGTCTGATATCGATGATACTCGGCACTATTATGAAAACAAACATCATTTTGATTATAATAGCTGTGGCAGAAAGCGCGTTTTCGAATTTTATATTAGAGAATTTTCAGAGTCGTTAGTTCAACGAGATTTTTAACCCAGCTTAAAAATGTCTGATATCGATGATACTCGACACTATTATGAAAACAAACATCATTTTGATTATAATAGCTGTGGCAGAAAGCACGATTTCGAATGTCGACATTGAAAATTTTTCCAAGTCCGAGAATTCAACGAAATTTTACCCAGCTTAAAAATGTCTGATATCGATGATACTCGACACTATTATGAAAACAAACATCAATTTGATTATAATAGCTGTGGCAGAAAGCGCGTTTTCGAATGTCGATATTAGAGAATTTTCAGAGTCGTTAGTTCAACGAGATTTTTAACCCAGCTTAAAAATGTCTGATATCGATGATACTCGGCACTATTATGAAAACAAACATCATTTTGATTATAATAGCTGTGGCAGAAAGCGCGTTTTCGAATGTCGATATTAGAGAATTTTCAGAGTCGTTAGTTCAACGAGATTTTTAACCCAGCTTAAAAATGTCTGATATCGATGATACTCGACACTATTATGAAAACAAACATCATTTTGATTATAATAGCTGTGGCAGAAAGCGCGTTTTCGAATGTCGATATTAGAGAATTTTCAGAGTCGTTAGTTCAACGAGATTTTTAACCCAGCTTAAAAATGTCTGATATCGATGATACTCGGCACTATTATGAAAACAAACATCATTTTGATTATAATAGCTGTGGCAGAAAGCGCGATTTCGAATGTCGACATTGAAAATTTTTCTGAAAATTTTTCCAAGTCCGAGAATTCAACGAAATTTTACCCAGCTTAAAAATGTCTTATATCGATGATACTCGGCACTATTATGAAAACAAACATCATTTTGATTATAATAGCTGTGGCAGAAAGCGCGTTTTCGAATGTCGATATTAGAGAATTTTCAGAGTCGTTAGTTCAACGAGATTTTTAACCCAGCTTAAAAATGTCTGATATCGATGATACTCGGCACTATTATGAAAACAAACATCATTTTGATTATAATAGCTGTGGCAGAAAGCGCGTTTTCGAATGTCGATATTAGAGAATTTTCAGAGTCGTTAGTTCAACGAGATTTTTAACCCAGCTTAAAAATGTCTGATATCGATGATACTCGGCACTATTATGAAAACAAACATCATTTTGATTATAATAGCTGTGGCAGAAAGCGCGATTTCGAATGTCGACATTGAAAATTTTTCCAAGTCCGAGAATTCAACGAAATTTTACCCAGCTTAAAAATGTCTGATATCGATGATACTCGGCACTATTATGAAAACAAACATCATTTTGATTATAATAGCTGTGGCAGAAAGGGCGTTTTCGAATGTCGATATTAGAGAATTTTCAGAGTCGTTAGTTCAACGAGATTTTTAACCCAGCTTAAAAATGTCTGATATCGATGATACTCGGCACTATTATGAAAACAAACATCATTTTGATTATAATAGCTGTGGCAGAAAGCGCGATTTCGAATGTCGACATTGAAAATTTTTCTGAAAATTTTTCCAAGTCCGAGAATTCAACGAAATTTTACCCAGCTTAAAAATGTCTTATATCGATGATACTCGGCACTATTATGAAAACAAACATCATTTTGATTATAATAGCTGTGGCAGAAAGCGCGTTTTCGAATGTCGATATTAGAGAATTTTCAGAGTCGTTAGTTCAACGAGATTTTTAACCCAGCTTAAAAATGTCTGATATCGATGATACTCGGCACTATTATGAAAACAAACATCATTTTGATTATAATAGCTGTGGCAGAAAGCGCGTTTTCGAATGTCGATATTAGAGAATTTTCAGAGTCGTTAGTTCAACGAGATTTTTAACCCAGCTTAAAAATGTCTGATATCGATGATACTCGGCACTATTATGAAAACAAACATCATTTTGATTATAATAGCTGTGGCAGAAAGCGCGATTTCGAATGTCGACATTGAAAATTTTTCCAAGTCCGAGAATTCAACGAAATTTTACCCAGCTTAAAAATGTCTGATATCGATGATACTCGGCACTATTATGAAAACAAACATCATTTTGATTATAATAGCTGTGGCAGAAAGGGCGTTTTCGAATGTCGATATTAGAGAATTTTCAGAGTCGTTAGTTCAACGAGATTTTTAACCCAGCTTAAAAATGTCTGATATCGATGATACTCGGCACTATTATGAAAACAAACATCATTTTGATTATAATAGCTGTGGCAGAAAGCGCGATTTCGAATGTCGACATTGAAAATTTTTCCAAGTCCGAGAATTCAACGAAATTTTACCCAGCTTAAAAATGTCTGATATCGATGATACTCGGCACTATTATGAAAACAAACATCATTTTGATTATAATAGCTGTGGCAGAAAGGGCGTTTTCGAATGTCGATATTAGAGAATTTTCAGAGTCGTTAGTTCAACGAGATTTTTAACCCAGCTTAAAAATGTCTGATATCGATGATACTCGGCACTATTATGAAAACAAACATCATTTTGATTATAATAGCTGTGGCAGAAAGCGCGATTTCGAATGTCGACATTGAAAATTTTTCCAAGTCCGAGAACTCAACGAAATTTTACCCAGCTTAAAAATGTCTGATATCGATGATACTCGGCACTATTATGAAAACAAACATCATTTTGATTATAATAGATGTGGCAGAAAGCGCGATTTCGAATGTCGACATTGAAAATTTTTCTGAAATTTGAAATTTTTTCCAAATCCGAGAATTCAACGAAATTTTAACCGGCTTAAAAATGTCTGATGTCGATGATACTCGGCACTATTATGAAAACAAACATCATTTTGATTATAATAGCTGTGGCAGAAAGCGCGTTTTCGAATGTCGATATTAGAGAATTTTCAGAGTCGTTAGTTCAACGAGATTTTTAACCCAGCTTAAAAATGTCTGATATCGATGATACTCGGCACTATTATGAAAACAAACATCATTTTGATTATAATAGCTGTGGCAGAAAGCGCGATTTCGAATGTCGACATTGAAAATTTTTCTGAAAATTTTTCCAAGACCGAGAATTCAACGAAATTTTACCCAGCTTAAAAATGTCTGATATCGATGATACTCGGCACTATTATGAAAACAAACATCATTTTGATTATAATAGCTGTGGCAGAAAGCGCGATTTCGAATGTCGACATTGAAAATTTTTCTGAAAATTTTTCCAAGACCGAGAATTCAACGAAATTTTACCCAGCTTAAAAATGTCTGATATCGATGATACTCGACACTATTATGAAAACAAACATCATTTTGATTATAATAGCTGTGGCAGAAAGCGCGTTTTCGAATGTCGATATTAGAGAATTCTCAGAGTCGTTAGTTCAACGAGATTTTTAACCCAGCTTAAAAATGTCTGATATCGATGATACTCGGCACTATTATGAAAACAAACATCATTTTGATTATAATAGCTGTGGCAGAAAGCGCGATTTCGAATGTCGACATTGAAAATTTTTCTGAAAATTTTTCCAAATCCGAGAATTCAACGAAATTTTAACCAGCTTAAAAATGTCTGATATCGATGATACTCGGCACTATTATGAAAACAAACATCATTTTGATTATAATAGCTGTGGCAGAAAGCGCGTTTTCGAATGTCGATATTAGAGAATTTTCAGAGTCGTTAGTTCAACGAGATTTTTAACCCAGCTTAAAAATGTCTGATATCGATGATACTCGGCACTATTATGAAAACAAACATCATTTTGATTATAATAGCTGTGGCAGAAAGCGCGATTTCGAATGTCGACATTGAAAATTTTTCTGAAAATTTTTCCAAGTCCGAGAATTCAACGAAATTTTATCCAGCTTAAAAATGTCTGATATCGATGATACTCGGCACTATTATGAAAACAAACATCATTTTGATTATAATAGCTGTGGCAGAAAGCGCGATTTCGAATGTCGACATTGAAAATTTTTCCAAGTCCGAGAATTCAACGAAATTTTACCCAGCTTAAAAATGTCTGATATCGATGATACTCGGCACATTATGAAAACAAACATCATTTTGATTATAATAGCTGTGGCAGAAAGCGCGTTTTCGAATGTCGATATTAGAGAATTTTCAGAGTCGTTAGTTCAACGAGATTTTTAACCCAGCTTAAAAATGTCTGATATCGATGATACTCGGCACTATTATGAAAACAAACATCATTTTGATTATAATAGCTGTGGCAGAAAGCACGATTTCGAATGTCGACATTGAAAATTTTTCCAAGTCCGAGAATTCAACGAAATTTTACCCAGCTTAAAAATGTCTGATATCGATGATACTCGGCACTATTATGAAAACAAACATCATTTTGATTATAATAGCTGTGGCAGAAAGAGCGTTTTCGAATGTCGATATTAGAGAATTTTCAGAGTCGTTAGTTCAACGAGATTTTTAACCCAGCTTAAAAATGTCTGATATCGATGATACTCGGCACTATTATGAAAACAAACATCATTTTGATTATAATAGCTGTGGCAGAAAGCGCGTTTTCGAATGTCGATATTAGAGAATTTTCTGAGTCGTTAGTTCAACGAGATTTTTAACCCAGCTTAAAAATGTCTGATATCGATGATACTCGGCACTATTATGAAAACAAACATCATTTTGATTATAATAGCTGTGGCAGAAAGCGCGATTTCGAATGTCGACATTGAAAATTTTTCTGAAAATTTTTCCAAGTCCGAGAATTCAACGAAATTTTACCCAGCTTAAAAATGTCTGATATCGATGATACTCGGCACTATTATGAAAACAAACATCATTTTGATTATAATAGCTGTGGCAGAAAGCGCGTTTTCGAATTTTATATTAGAGAATTTTCAGAGTCGTTAGTTCAACGAGATTTTTAACCCAGCTTAAAAATGTCTGATATCGATGATACTCGACACTATTATGAAAACAAACATCATTTTGATTATAATAGCTGTGGCAGAAAGCGCGTTTTCGAATGTCGATATTAGAGAATTTTCAGAGTCGTTAGTTCAACGAGATTTTTAACCCAGCTTAAAAATGTCTGATATCGATGATACTCGGCACTATTATGAAAACAAACATCATTTTGATTATAATAGCTGTGGCAGAAAGCGCGATTTTGAATGTCGACATTGAGAATTTTTCCAAGTCCGAGAATTCAACGAAATTTTACCCAGCTTAAAAATGTCTGATATCGATGATACTCGGCACTATTATGAAAACAAACATCATTTTGATTATAATAGCTGTGGCAGAAAGGGCGTTTTCGAATGTCGATATTAGAGAATTTTCAGAGTCGTTAGTTCAACGAGATTTTTAACCCAGCTTAAAAATGTCTGATATCGATGATACTCGGCACTATTATGAAAACAAACATCATTTTGATTATAATAGCTGAGGCAGAAAGCGCGATTTCGAATGTCGACATTGAAAATTTTTCTGAAAATTTTTCCAAGTCCGAGAATTCAACGAAATTTTACCCAGCTTAAAAATGTCTGATATCGATGATACTCGACACTATTATGAAAACAAACATCAATTTGATTATAATAGCTGTGGCAGAAAGCGCGTTTTCGAATGTCGATATTAGAGAATTTTCAGAGTCGTTAGTTCAACGAGATTTTTAACCCAGCTTAAAAATGTCTGATATCGATGATACTCGGCACTATTATGAAAACAAACATCATTTTGATTATAATAGCTGAGGCAGAAAGCGCGATTTCGAATGTCGACATTGAAAATTTTTCTGAAAATTTTTCCAAGTCCGAGAATTCAACGAAATTTTACCCAGCTTAAAAATGTCTGATATCGATGATAATCGGCACTATTATGAAAACAAACATCATTTTGATTATAATAGCTGTGGCAGAAAGCGCGTTTTCGAATGTCGATATTAGAGAATTTTCAGAGTCGTTAGTTCAACGAGATTTTTAACCCAGCTTAAAAATGTCTGATATCGATGATACTCGGCACTATTATGAAAACAAACATCATTTTGATTATAATAGCTGTGGCAGAAAGCGCGTTTTCGAATGTCGATATTAGAGAATTTTCAGAGTCGTTAGTTCAACGAGATTTTTAACCCAGCTTAAAAATGTCTGATATCGATGATACTCGGCACTATTATGAAAACAAACATCATTTTGATTATAATAGCTGTGGCAGAAAGCGCGATTTCGAATGTCGACATTGAAAATTTTTCCAAGTCCGAGAATTCAACGAAATTTTACCCAGCTTAAAAATGTCTGATATCAATGATACTCGGCACTATTATGAAAACAAACATCATTTTGATTATAATAGCTGTGGCAGAAAGCGCGATTTCGAATGTCGACATTGAGAATTTTTCCAAGTCCGAGAATTCAACGAAATTTTACCCAGCTTAAAAATGTCTGATATCGATGATACTCGGTACTATTATGAAAACAAACATCATTTTGATTATAAAAGCTGTGGCAGAAAGGGCGTTTTCGAATGTCGATATTAGAGAATTTTCAGAGTCGTTAGTTCAACGAGATTTTTAACCCAGCTTAAAAATGTCTGATATCGATGATACTCGGCACTATTATGAAAACAAACATCATTTTGATTATAATAGCTGTGGCAGAAAGCGCGATTTCGAATGTCGACATTGAAAATTTTTCTGAAAATTTTTCCAAGTCCGAGAATTCAACGAAATTTTACCCAGCTTAAAAATGTCTGATATCGATGATACTCGACACTATTATGAAAACAAACATCAATTTGATTATAATAGCTGTGGCAGAAAGCGCGTTTTCGAATGTCGATATTAGAGAATTTTCAGAGTCGTTAGTTCAACGAGATTTTTAACCCAGCTTAAAAATGTCTGATATCGATGATACTCGGCACTATTATGAAAACAAACATCATTTTGATTATAATAGCTGAGGCAGAAAGCGCGATTTCGAATGTCGACATTGAAAATTTTTCTGAAAATTTTTCCAAGTCCGAGAATTCAACGAAATTTTACCCAGCTTAAAAATGTCTGATATCGATGATACTCGGCACTATTATGAAAACAAACATCATTTTGATTATAATAGCTGTGGCAGAAAGCGCGTTTTCGAATGTCGATATTAGAGAATTTTCAGAGTCGTTAGTTCAACGAGATTTTTAACCCAGCTTAAAAATGTCTGATATCGATGATACTCGGCACTATTATGAAAACAAACATCATTTTGATTATAATAGCTGTGGCAGAAAGCGCGTTTTCGAATGTCGATATTAGAGAATTTTCAGAGTCGTTAGTTCAACGAGATTTTTAACCCAGCTTAAAAATGTCTGATATCGATGATACTCGGCACTATTATGAAAACAAACATCATTTTGATTATAATAGCTGTGGCAGAAAGCGCGATTTCGAATGTCGACATTGAAAATTTTTCTGAAAATTTTTCCAAGTCCGAGAATTCAACGAAATTTTACCCAGCTTAAAAATGTCTGATATCGATGATACTCGGCACTATTATGAAAACAAACATCATTTTGATTATAATAGCTGTGGCAGAAAGCGCGTTTTCGAATGTCGATATTAGAGAATTTTCAGAGTCGTTAATTCAACGAGATTTTTAACCCAGCTTAAAAATGTCTGATATCGATGATACTCGGCACTATTATGAAAACAAATATCATTTTGATTATAATAGCTGTGGCAGAAAGCGCGATTTCGAATGTCGACATTGAAAATTTTTCTGAAAATTTTTCCAAGTCCGAGAATTCAACGAAATTTTACCCAGCTTAAAAATGTCTGATATCGATGATACTCGGCACTATTATGAAAACAAACATGATTTTGATTATAATAGCTGTGGCAGAAAGCGCGATTTCGAATGTCGACATTGAAAATTTTTCTGAAAATTTTTCCAAGTCCGAGAATTCAACGAAATTTTACCCAGCTTAAAAATGTCTGATATCGATGATACTCGGCACTATTATGAAAACAAACATCATCTTGTTTATAATAGCTGTGGCAGAAAGCGCGTTTTCGAATGCCGATATTAGAGAATTTTCAGAGTCGTTAGTTCAACGAGATTTTTAACCCAGCTTAAAAATGTCTGATATCGATGATACTCGGCACTATTATGAAAACAAACATCTTTTTGATTATAATAGCTGTGGCAGAAAGCGCGATTTCGAATGTCGACATTGAGAATTTTTCCAAGTCCGAGAATTCAACGAAATTTTACCCAGCTTAAAAATGTCTGATATCGATGATACTCGGTACTATTATGAAAACAAACATCATTTTGATTATAATAGCTGTGGCAGAAAGGGCGTTTTCGAATGTCGATATTAGAGAATTTTCAGAGTCGTTAGTTCAACGAGATTTTTAACCCAGCTTAAAAATGTCTGATATCGATGATACTCGACACTATTATGAAAACAAACATCAATTTGATTATAATAGCTGTGGCAGAAAGCGCGTTTTCGAATGTCGATATCAGAGAATTTTCAGAGTCGTTAGTTCAACGAGATTTTTAATCCAGCTTAAAAATGTCTGATATCGATGATACTCGGCACTATTATGAAAACAAACATCATTTTGTTTATAATAGCTGTGGCAGAAAGCGCGATTTCGAATGTCGACATTGAAAATTTTTCCAAGTCCGAGAATTCAACGAAATTTTACCCAGCTTAAAAATGTCTGATATCGATGATACTCGGCACTATTATGAAAACAAACATCATTTTGATTATAATAGCTGAGGCAGAAAGCGCGATTTCGAATGTCGACATTGAAAATTTTTCTGAAAATTTTTCCAAGTCCGAGAATTCAACGAAATTTTACCCAGCTTAAAAATGTCTGATATCGATGATACTCGGCACTATTATGAAAACAAACATCATTTTGATTATAATAGCTGTGGCAGAAAGCGCGTTTTCGAATGTCGATATTAGAGAATTTTCAGAGTCGTTAGTTCAACGAGATTTTTAACCCAGCTTAAAAATGTCTGATATCGATGATACTCGGCACTATTATGAAAACAAACATCATTTTGATTATAATAGCTGTGGCAGAAAGCGCGTTTTCGAATGTCGATATTAGAGAATTTTCAGAGTCGTTAGTTCAACGAGATTTTTAACCCAGCTTAAAAATGTCTGATATCGATGATACTCGGCACTATTATGAAAACAAACATCATTTTGATTATAATAGCTGTGGCAGAAAGCGCGATTTCGAATGTCGACATTGAAAATTTTTCTGAAAATTTTTCCAAGTCCGAGAATTCAACGAAATTTTACCCAGCTTAAAAATGTCTGATATCGATGATACTCGGCACTATTATGAAAACAAACATCATTTTGATTATAATAGCTGTGGCAGAAAGCGCATTTTCGAATGTCGATATTAGAGAATTTTCAGAGTCGTTAGTTCAACGAGATTTTTAACCCAGCTTAAAAATGTCTGATATCGATGATACTCGGCACTATTATGAAAACAAACATCATTTTGATTATAATAGCTGTGGCAGAAAGCGCGATTTCGAATGTCGACATTGAAAATTTTTCTGAACATTTTTCCAAGTCCGAGAATTCAACGAAATTTTACCCAGCTTAAAAATGTCTGATATCGATGATACTCGGCACTATTATGAAAACAAACATCATTTTGATTATAATAGCTGTGGCAGAAAGCGCGTTTTCGAATGTCGATATTAGAGAATTTTCAGAGTCGTTAGTTCAACGAGATTTTTAACCCAGCTTAAAAATGTCTGATATCGATGATACTCGGCACTATTATGAAAACAAACATCATTTTGATTATAATAGCTGAGGCAGAAAGCGCGATTTCGAATGTCGACATTGAAAATTTTTCTGAAAATTTTTCCAAGTCCGAGAATTCAACGAAATTTTACCCAGCTTAAAAATGTCTGATATCGATGATACTCGGCACTATTATGAAAACAAACATCATTTTGATTATAATAGCTGTGGCAGAAAGCGCGATTTCGAATGTCGACATTGAAAATTTTTCTGAAAATTTTTCCAAGTCCGAGAATTCAACGAAATTTTACCCAGCTTAAAAATGTCTGATATCGATGATACTCGGCACTATTATGAAAACAAACATCATTTTGATTATAATAGCTGTGGCAGAAAGCGCGATTTCGAATGTCGACATTGAAAATTTTTCTGAAAATTTTTCCAAGTCCGAGAATTCAACGAAATTTTACCCAGCTTAAAAATGTCTGATATCGATGATACTCGGCACTATTATGAAAACAAACATGATTTTGATTATAATAGCTGTGGCAGAAAGCGCGATTTCGAATGTCGACATTGAAAATTTTTCTGAAAATTTTTCCAAGTCCGAGAATTCAACGAAATTTTACCCAGCTTAAAAATGTCTGATATCGATGATACTCGGCACTATTATGAAAACAAACATCATCTTGTTTATAATAGCTGTGGCAGAAAGCGCGTTTTCGAATGCCGATATTAGAGAATTTTCAGAGTCGTTAGTTCAACGAGATTTTTAACCCAGCTTAAAAATGTCTGATATCGATGATACTCGGCACTATTATGAAAACAAACATCATTTTGATTATAATAGCTGTGGCAGAAAGCGCGATTTCGAATGTCGACATTGAGAATTTTTCCAAGTCCGAGAATTCAACGAAATTTTACACAGCTTAAAAATGTCTGATATCGATGATACTCGGTACTATTATGAAAACAAACATCATTTTGATTATAATAGCTGTGGCAGAAAGGGCGTTTTCGAATGTCGATATTAGAGAATTTTCAGAGTCGTTAGTTCAACGAGATTTTTAACCCAGCTTAAAAATGTCTGATATCGATGATACTCGGCACTATTATGAAAACAAACATCATTTTGATTATAATAGCTGTGGCAGAAAGCGCGTTTTCGAATGTCGATATTAGAGAATTTTCAGAGTCGTTAGTTCAACGAGATTTTTAACGCAGCTTAAAAATGTCTGATATCGATGATACTCGGCACTATTATGAAAACAAACATCATTTTGATTATAATAGCTGTGGCAGAAAGCGCGATTTTGAATGTCGACATTGAGAATTTTTCCAAGTCCGAGAATTCAACGAAATTTTACCCAGCTTAAAAATGTCTGATATCGATGATACTCGGCATTATTATGAAAACAAACATCATTTTGATTATAATAGCTGTGGCAGAAAGGGCGTTTTCGAATGTCGATATTAGAGAATTTTCAGAGTCGTTAGTTCAACGAGATTTTTAACCCAGCTTAAAAATGTCTGATATCGATGATACTCGGCACTATTATGAAAACAAACATCATTTTGATTATAATAGCTGAGGCAGAAAGCGCGATTTCGAATGTCGACATTGAAAATTTTTCTGAAAATTTTTCCAAGTCCGAGAATTCAACGAAATTTTACCCAGCTTAAAAATGTCTGATATCGATGATACTCGACACTATTATGAAAACAAACATCAATTTGATTATAATAGCTGTGGCAGAAAGCGCGTTTTCGAATGTCGATATTAGAGAATTTTCAGAGTCGTTAGTTCAACGAGATTTTTAACCCAGCTTAAAAATGTCTGATATCGATGATACTCGGCACTATTATGAAAACAAACATCATTTTGATTATAATAGCTGAGGCAGAAAGCGCGATTTCGAATGTCGACATTGAAAATTTTTCTGAAAATTTTTCCAAGTCCGAGAATTCAACGAAATTTTACCCAGCTTAAAAATGTCTGATATCGATGATACTCGGCACTATTATGAAAACAAACATCATTTTGATTATAGTAGCTGTGGCAGAAAGCGCGTTTTCGAATGTCGATATTAGAGAATTTTCAGAGTCGTTAGTTCAACGAGATTTTTAACCCAGCTTAAAAATGTCTGATATCGATGATACTCGGCACTATTATGAAAACAAACATCATTTTGATTATAATAGCTGTGGCAGAAAGCGCGTTTTCGAATGTCGATATTAGAGAATTTTCAGAGTCGTTAGTTCAACGAGATTTTTAACCCAGCTTAAAAATGTCTGATATCGATGATACTCGGCACTATTATGAAAACAAACATCATTTTGATTATAATAGCTGTGGCAGAAAGCGCGATTTCGAATGTCGACATTGAAAATTTTTCCAAGTCCGAGAATTCAACGAAATTTTACCCAGCTTAAAAATGTCTGATATCAATGATACTCGGCACTATTATGAAAACAAACATCATTTTGATTATAATAGCTGTGGCAGAAAGCGCGATTTCGAATGTCGACATTGAGAATTTTTCCAAGTCCGAGAATTCAACGAAATTTTACCCAGCTTAAAAATGTCTGATATCGATGATACTCGGTACTATTATGAAAACAAACATCATTTTGATTATAAAAGCTGTGGCAGAAAGGGCGTTTTCGAATGTAGATATTAGAGAATTTTCAGAGTCGTTAGTTCAACGAGATTTTTAACCCAGCTTAAAAATGTCTGATATCGATGATACTCGGCACTATTATGAAAACAAACATCATTTTGATTATAATAGCTGAGGCAGAAAGCGCGATTTCGAATGTCGACATTGAAAATTTTTCTGAAAATTTTTCCAAGTCCGAGAATTCAACGAAATTTTACCCAGCTTAAAAATGTCTGATATCGATGATACTCGGCACTATTATGAAAACAAACATCATTTTGATTATAATAGCTGTGGCAGAAAGCGCATTTTCGAATGTCGATATTAGAGAATTTTCAGAGTCGTTAGTTCAACGAGATTTTTAACCCAGCTTAAAAATGTCTGATATCGATGATACTCGGCACTATTATGAAAACAATCATCATTTTGATTATAATAGCTGTGGCAGAAAGCGCGATTTCGAATGTCGACATTGAAAATTTTTCTGAAAATTTTTCCAAGTCCGAGAATTCAACGAAATTTTACCCAGCTTAAAAATGTCTGATATCGATGATACTCGGCACTATTATGAAAACAAACATCATTTTGATTATAATAGCTGTGGCAGAAAGCGCGATTTCGAATGTCGACATTGAAAATTTTTCCAAGTCCGAGAATTCAACGAAATTTTACCCAGCTTAAAAATGTCTGATATCGATGATACTCGGCACTATTATGAAAACAAACATCATTTTGATTATAATAGCTGTGGCAGAAAGCGCGTTTTCGAATGTCGATATTAGAGAATTTTCAGAGTCGTTAGTTCAACGAGATTTTTAACCCAGCTTAAAAATGTCTGATATCGATGATACTCGGCACTATTATGAAAACAATCATCATTTTGATTATAATAGCTGTGGCAGAAAGCGCGATTTCGAATGTCGACATTGAAAATTTTTCTGAAAATTTTTCCAAGTCCGAGAATTCAACGAAATTTTACCCAGCTTAAAAATGTCTGATATCGATGATACTCGGCACTATTATGAAAACAAACATCATTTTGATTATAATAGCTGTGGCAGAAAGCGCGATTTCGAATGTCGACATTGAAAATTTTTCTGAAAATTTTTCCAAGTCCGAGAATTCAACGAAATTTTACCCAGCTTAAAAATGTCTTATATCGATGATACTCGGCACTATTATGAAAACAAACATCATTTTGATTATAATAGCTGTGGCAGAAAGCGCGATTTCGAATGTCGACATTGAAAATTTTTCTGAAAATTTTTCCAAGTCCGAGAATTCAACGAAATTTTACCCAGCTTAAAAATGTCTGATATCGATGATACTCGGCACTATTATGAAAACAAACATTATTTTGATTATAATAGCTGTGGCAGAAAGCGCGTTTTCGAATGTCGATATTAGAGAATTTTCAGAGTCGTTAGTTCAACGAGATTTTTAACCCAGCTTAAAAATGTCTGATATCGATGATACTCGGCACTATTATGAAAACAAACATCATTTTGATTATAATAGCTGTGGCAGAAAGCGCGATTTCGAATGTCGACATTGAAAATTTTTCTGAAAATTTTTCCAAGTCCGAGAATTCAACGAAATTTTACCCTGCTTAAAAATGTCTGATATCGATGATACTCGGCACTATTATGAAAACAAACATCATCTTGTTTATAATAGCTGTGGCAGAAAGCGCGTTTTCGAATGCCGATATTAGAGAATTTTCAGAGTCGTTAGTTCAACGAGATTTTTAACCCAGCTTAAAAATGTCTGATATCGATGATACTCGGCACTATTATGAAAACAAATATCATTTTGATTATAATAGCTGTGGCAGAAAGCGCGATTTCGAATGTCGACATTGAAAATTTTTCTGAAAATTTTTCCAAGTCCGAGAATTCAACGAAATTTTACCCAGCTTAAAAATGTCTGATATCGATGATACTCGGCACTATTATGAAAACAAACATGATTTTGATTATAATAGCTGTGGCAGAAAGCGCGATTTCGAATGTCGACATTGAAAATTTTTCTGAAAATTTTTCCAAGTCCGAGAATTCAACGAAATTTTACCCAGCTTAAAAATGTCTGATATCGATGATACTCGGCACTATTATGAAAACAAACATCATCTTGTTTATAATAGCTGTGGCAGAAAGCGCGTTTTCGAATGCCGATATTAGAGAATTTTCAGAGTCGTTAGTTCAACGAGATTTTTAACCCAGCTTAAAAATGTCTGATATCGATGATACTCGGCACTATTATGAAAACAAACATCATTTTGATTATAATAGCTGTGGCAGAAAGCGCGATTTCGAATGTCGACATTGAGAATTTTTCCAAGTCCGAGAATTCAACGAAATTTTACCCAGCTTAAAAATGTCTGATATCGATGATACTCGGTACTATTATGAAAACAAACATCATTTTGATTATAATAGCTGTGGCAGAAAGGGCGTTTTCGAATGTCGATATTAGAGAATTTTCAGAGTCGTTAGTTCAACGAGATTTTTAACCCAGCTTAAAAATGTCTGATATCGATGATACTCGACACTATTATGAAAACAAACATCAATTTGATTATAATAGCTGTGGCAGAAAGCGCGTTTTCGAATGTCGATATCAGAGAATTTTCAGAGTCGTTAGTTCAACGAGATTTTTAATCCAGCTTAAAAATGTCTGATATCGATGATACTCGGCACTATTATGAAAACAAACATCATTTTGTTTATAATAGCTGTGGCAGAAAGCGCGATTTCGAATGTCGACATTGAAAATTTTTCCAAGTCCGAGAATTCAACGAAATTTTACCCAGCTTAAAAATGTCTGATATCGATGATACTCGGCACTATTATGAAAACAAACATCATTTTGATTATAATAGCTGAGGCAGAAAGCGCGATTTCGAATGTCGACATTGAAAATTTTTCTGAAAATTTTTCCAAGTCCGAGAATTCAACGAAATTTTACCCAGCTTAAAAATGTCTTATATCGATGATACTCGGCACTATTATGAAAACAAACATCATTTTGATTATAATAGCTGTGGCAGAAAGCGCGTTTTCGAATGTCGATATTAGAGAATTTTCAGAGTCGTTAGTTCAACGAGATTTTTAACCCAGCTTAAAAATGTCTGATATCGATGATACTCGGCACTATTATGAAAACAAACATCATTTTGATTATAATAGCTGTGGCAGAAAGCGCGTTTTCGAATGTCGATATTAGAGAATTTTCAGAGTCGTTAGTTCAACGAGATTTTTAACCCAGCTTAAAAATGTCTGATATCGATGATACTCGGCACTATTATGAAAACAAACATCATTTTGATTATAATAGCTGTGGCAGAAAGCGCGATTTCGAATGTCGACATTGAAAATTTTTCCAAGTACGAGAATTCAACGAAATTTTACCCAGCTTAAAAATGTCTGATATCGATGATACTCGGCATTATTATGAAAACAAACATCATTTTGATTATAATAGCTGTGGCAGAAAGCGCGATTTCGAATGTCGACATTGAGAATTTTTCCAAGTCCGAGAATTCAACGAAATTTTACCCAGCTTAAAAATGTCTGATATCGATGATACTCGGCACTATTATGAAAACAAACATCATTTTGATTATAATAGCTGTGGCAGAAAGGGCATTTTCGAATGTCGATATTAGAGAATTTTCAGAGTCGTTAGTTCAACGAGATTTTTAACCCAGCTTAAAAATGTCTGATATCGATGATACTCGGCACTATTATGAAAACAAACATCATTTTGATTATAATAGCTGAGGCAGAAAGCGCGATTTCGAATGTCGACATTGAAAATTTTTCTGAAAATTTTTCCAAGTCCGAGAATTCAACGAAATTTTACCCAGCTTAAAAATGTCTGATATCGATGATACTCGGCACTATTATGAAAACAAACATCATTTTGATTATAATAGCTGTGGCAGAAAGCGCGATTTCGAATGTCGACATTGAGAATTTTTCCAAGTCCGAGAATTCAACGAAATTTTACCCAGCTTAAAAATGTCTGATATCGATGATACTCGGCACTATTATGAAAACAAACATCATTTTGATTATAATAGCTGTGGCAGAAAGCGCGATTTCGAATGTCGACATTGAAAATTTTTCCAAGTCCGAGAATTCAACGAAATTTTACCCGGCTTAAAAATGTCTGATATCGATGATACTCGGCACTATTATGAAAACAAACATCATTTTGATTATAATAGCTGTGGCAGAAAGCGCGTTTTCGTATGTCGATATTAGAGAATTTTCAGAGTCGTTAGTTCAACGAGATTTTTAACCCAGCTTAAAAATGTCTGATATCGATGATACTCGGCACTATTATGAAAACAAACATCATTTTGATTATAATAGCTGTGGCAGAAAGCGCGATTTCGAATGTCGACATTGAAAATTTTTCCAAGTCCGAGAATTCAACGAAATTTTACCCAGCTTAAAAATGTCTGATATCGATGATACTCGGCACTATTATGAAAACAAACATCATTTTGATTATAATAGCTGTGGCAGAAAGGGCGTTTTCGAATGTCGATATTAGAGAATTTTCAGAGTCGTTAGTTCAACGAGATTTTTAACCCAGCTTAAAAATGTCTGATATCGATGATACTCGGCACTATTATGAAAACAAACATCATTTTGATTATAATAGATGTGGCAGAAAGCGCGATTACGAATGTCGACATTGAAAATTTTTCTGAAAATTTTTCCAAATCCGAGAATTCAACGAAATTTTAACCGGCTTAAAAATGTCTGATGTCGATGATACTCGGCACTATTATGAAAACAAACATCATTTTGATTATAATAGCTGTGGCAGAAAGCGCGTTTTCGAATGTCGATATTAGAGAATTTTCAGAGTCGTTAGTTCAACGAGATTTTTAACCCAGCTTAAAAATGTCTGATATCGATGATACTCGGCACTATTATGAAAACAAACATCATTTTGATTATAATAGCTGTGGCAGAAAGCGCGATTTTGAATGTCGACATTGAGAATTTTTCCAAGTCCGAGAATTCAACGAAATTTTACCCAGCTTAAAAATGTCTGATATCGATGATACTCGGCACTATTATGAAAACAAACATCATTTTGATTATAATAGCTGTGGCAGAAAGCGCGATTTCGAATGTCGACATTGAGAATTTTTCCAAGTCCGAGAATTCAACGAAATTTTACCCAGCTTAAAAATGTCTGATATCGATGATACTCGGCACTATTATGAAAACAAACATCATTTTGATTATAATAGCTGTGGCAGAAAGCGCGATTTTGAATGTCGACATTGAGAATTTTTCCAAGTCCGAGAATTCAACGAAATTTTACCCAGCTTAAAAATGTCTTATATCGATGATACTCGGCACTATTATGAAAACAAACATCATTTTGATTATAATAGCTGTGGCAGAAAGCGCGTTTTCGAATGTCGATATTAGAGAATTTTCAGAGTCGTTAGTTCAACGAGATTTTTAACCCAGCTTAAAAATGTCTGATATCGATGATACTCGGCACTATTATGAAAACAAACATCATTTTGATTATAATAGATGTGGCAGAAAGCGCGATTTCGAATGTCGACATTGAAAATTTTTCTGAAAATTTTTCCAAATCCGAGAATTCAACGAAATTTTAACCGGCTTAAAAATTTTGATTATAATAGCTGTGGCAGAAAGCGCGATTTCGAATGTCGACATTGAAAATTTTTCTGAAAATTTTTCCAAGACCGAGAATTCAACGAAATTTTACCCAGCTTAAAAATGTCTGATATCGATGATACTCGACACTATTATGAAAACAAACATCATTTTGATTATAATAGCTGTGGCAGAAAGCGCGTTTTCGAATGTCGATATTAGAGAATTCTCAGAGTCGTTAGTTCAACGAGATTTTTAACCCAGCTTAAAAATGTCTGATATCGATGATACTCGGCACTATTATGAAAACAAACATCATTTTGATTATAATAGCTGTGGCAGAAAGCGCGATTTCGAATGTAGACATAGAAAATTTTTCTGAAAATTTTTCCAAATCCGAGAATTCAACGAAATTTTAACCAGCTTAAAAATGTCTGATATCGATGATACTCGGCACTATTATGAAAACAAACATCATTTTGATTATAATAGCTGTGGCAGAAAGCGCGATTTCGAATGTCGACATTGAAAATTTTTCTGAAAATTTTTCCAAGACCGAGAATTCAACGAAATTTTACCCAGCTTAAAAATGTCTGATATCGATGATACTCGGCACTATTATGAAAACAAACATCATTTTGATTATAATAGCTGTGGCAGAAAGCGCGATTTCGAATGTCGACATTGAAAATTTTTCTGAAAATTTTTCCAAGACCGAGAATTCAACGAAATTTTACCCAGCTTAAAAATGTCTGATATCGATGATACTCGACACTATTATGAAAACAAACATCATTTTGATTATAATAGCTGTGGCAGAAAGCGCGTTTTCGAATGTCGATATTAGAGAATTCTCAGAGTCGTTAGTTCAACGAGATTTTTAACCCAGCTTAAAAATGTCTGATATCGATGATACTCGGCACTATTATGAAAACAAACATCATTTTGATTATAATAGCTGTGGCAGAAAGCGCGATTTCGAATGTCGACATTGAAAATTTTTCCAAGTCCGAGAATTCAACGAAATTTTACCCAGCTTAAAAGTGTCTGATATCGATGATACTCGGCACATTATGAAAACAAACATCATTTTGATTATAATAGCTGTGGCAGAAAGCGCGTTTTCGAATGTCGATATTAGAGAATTTTCAGAGTCGTTAGTTCAACGAGATTTTTAACCCAGCTTAAAAATGTCTGATATCGATGATACTCGGCACTATTATGAAAACAAACATCATTTTGATTATAATAGCTGTGGCAGAAAGCGCGTTTTCGAATGTCGATATTAGAGAATTTTCAGAGTCGTTAGTTCAACGAGATTTTTAACCCAGCTTAAAAATGTCTGATATCGATGATACTCGGCACTATTATGAAAACAAACATCATTTTGATTATAATAGCTGTGGCAGAAAGCGCGATTTCGAATGTCGACATTGAAAATTTTTCTGAAAATTTTTCCAAGTCCGAGAATTTAACGAAATTTTACCCAGCTTAAAAATGTCTGATATCGATGATACTCGGCACTATTATGAAAACAAACATCATTTTGATTATAATAGCTGTGGCAGAAAGCGCGTTTTCGAATTTTATATTAGAGAATTTTCAGAGTCGTTAGTTCAACGAGATTTTTAACCCAGCTTAAAAATGTCTGATATCGATGATACTCGACACTATTATGAAAACAAACATCATTTTGATTATAATAGCTGTGGCAGAAAGCGCGTTTTCGAATGTCGATATTAGAGAATTTTCAGAGTCGTTAGTTCAACGAGATTTTTAACCCAGCTTAAAAATGTCTGATATCGATGATACTCGGCACTATTATGAAAACAAACATCATTTTGATTATAATAGCTGTGGCAGAAAGCGCGATTTCGAATGTCGACATTGAAAATTTTTCTGAAAATTTTTCCAAGTCCGAGAATTCAACGAAATTTTACCCAGCTTAAAAATGTCTTATATCGATGATACTCGGCACTATTATGAAAACAAACATCATTTTGATTATAATAGCTGTGGCAGAAAGCGCGTTTTCGAATGTCGATATTAGAGAATTTTCAGAGTCGTTAGTTCAACGAGATTTTTAACCCAGCTTAAAAATGTCTGATATCGATGATACTCGGCACTATTATGAAAACAAACATCATTTTGATTATAATAGCTGTGGCAGAAAGCGCGTTTTCGAATGTCGATATTAGAGAATTTTCAGAGTCGTTAGTTCAACGAGATTTTTAACCCAGCTTAAAAATGTCTGATATCGATGATACTCGGCACTATTATGAAAACAAACATCATTTTGATTATAATAGCTGTGGCAGAAAGCGCGATTTTGAATGTCGACATTGAGAATTTTTCCAAGTCCGAGAATTCAACGAAATTTTACCCAGCTTAAAAATGTCTGATATCGATGATACTCGGCACTATTATGAAAACAAACATCATTTTGATTATAATAGCTGTGGCAGAAAGCGCGTTTTCGAATGTCGATATTAGAGAATTTTCAGAGTCGTTAGTTCAACGAGATTTTTAACCCAGCTTAAAAATGTCTGATATCGATGATACTCGGCACTATTATGAAAACAAACATCATTTTGATTATAATAGCTGTGGCAGAAAGCGCGTTTTCGAATGTCGATATTAGAGAATTTTCAGAGTCGTTAGTTCAACGAGATTTTTAACCCAGCTTAAAAATGTCTGATATCGATGATACTCGGCACTATTATGAAAACAAACATCATTTTGATTATAATAGCTGTGGCAGAAAGCGCGATTTTGAATGTCGACATTGAGAATTTTTCCAAGTCCGAGAATTCAACGAAATTTTACCCAGCTTAAAAATGTCTGATATCGATGATACTCGGCACTATTATGAAAACAAACATCATTTTGATTATAATAGCTGTGGCAGAAAGCGCGATTTCGAATGTCGACATTGAGAATTTTTCCAAGTCCGAGAATTCAACGAAATTTTACCCAGCTTAAAAATGTCTGATATCGATGATACTCGGCACTATTATGAAAACAAACATCATTTTGATTATAATAGCTGTGGCAGAAAGCGCGATTTTGAATGTCGACATTGAGAATTTTTCCAAGTCCGAGAATTCAACGAAATTTTACCCAGCTTAAAAATGTCTTATATCGATGATACTCGGCACTATTATGAAAACAAACATCATTTTGATTATAATAGCTGTGGCAGAAAGCACGTTTTCGAATGTCGATATTAGAGAATTTTCAGAGTCGTTAGTTCAACGAGATTTTTAACCCAGCTTAAAAATGTCTGATATCGATGATACTCGGCACTATTATGAAAACAAACATCATTTTGATTATAATAGATGTGGCAGAAAGCGCGATTTCGAATGTCGACATTGAAAATTTTTCTGAAAATTTTTCCAAATCCGAGAATTCAACGAAATTTTAACCGGCTTAAAAATGTCTGATGTCGATGATACTCGGCACTATTATGAAAACAAACATCATTTTGATTATAATAGCTGTGGCAGAAAGCGCGTTTTCGAATGTCGATATTAGAGAATTTTCAGAGTCGTTAGTTCAACGAGATTTTTAACCCAGCTTAAAAATGTCTGATATCGATGATACTCGGCACTATTATGAAAACAAACATCATTTTGATTATAATAGCTGTGGCAGAAAGCGCGATTTCGAATGTCGACATTGAAAATTTTTCTGAAAATTTTTCCAAGACCGAGAATTCAACGAAATTTTACCCAGCTTAAAAATGTCTGATATCGATGATACTCGGCACTATTATGAAAACAAACATCATTTTGATTATAATAGCTGTGGCAGAAAGCGCGATTTCGAATGTCGACATTGAAAATTTTTCTGAAAATTTTTCCAAGACCGAGAATTCAACGAAATTTTACCCAGCTTAAAAATGTCTGATATCGATGATACTCGACACTATTATGAAAACAAACATCATTTTGATTATAATAGCTGTGGCAGAAAGCGCGTTTTCGAATGTCGATATTAGAGAATTCTCAGAGTCGTTAGTTCAACGAGATTTTTAACCCAGCTTAAAAATGTCTGATATCGATGATACTCGGCACTATTATGAAAACAAACATCATTTTGATTATAATAGCTGTGGCAGAAAGCGCGATTTCGAATGTAGACATAGAAAATTTTTCTGAAAATTTTTCCAAATCCGAGAATTCAACGAAATTTTAACCAGCTTAAAAATGTCTGATATCGATGATACTCGGCACTATTATGAAAACAAACATCATTTTGATTATAATAGCTGTGGCAGAAAGCGCGTTTTCGAATGTCGATATTAGAGAATTTTCAGAGTCGTTAGTTCAACGAGATTTTTAACCCAGCTTAAAAATGTCTGATATCGATGATACTCGGCACTATTATGAAAACAAACGTCATTTTGATTATAATAGCTGTGGCAGAAAGCGCGATTTCGAATGTCGACATTGAAAATTTTTCTGAAAATTTTTCCAAGTCCGAGAATTCAACGAAATTTTACCCAGCTTAAAAATGTCTGATATCGATGATACTCGGCACTATTATGAAAACAAACATCATTTTGATTATAATAGCTGTGGCAGAAAGCGCGATTTCGAATGTCGACATTGAAAATTTTTCTGAAAATTTTTCCAAGTCCGAGAATTCAACGAAATTTTACCCAGCTTAAAAATGTCTGATATCGATGATACTCGGCACTATTATGAAAACAAACATCATTTTGATTATAATAGCTGTGGCAGAAAGCGCGTTTTCGAATGTCGATATTAGAGAATTTTCAGAGTCGTTAGTTCAACGAGATTTTTAACCCAGCTTAAAAATGTCTGATATCGATGATACTCGGCACTATTATGAAAACAAACATCATTTTGATTATAATAGCTGTGGCAGAAAGCGCGTTTTCGAATGTCGATATTAGAGAATTCTCAGAGTCGTTAGTTCAACGAGATTTTTAACCCAGCTTAAAAATGTCTGATATCGATGATACTCGGCACTATTATGAAAACAAACATCATTTTGATTATAATAGCTGTGGCAGAAAGCGCGATTTTGAATGTCGACATTGAGAATTTTTCCAAGTCCGAGAATTCAACGAAATTTTACCCAGCTTAAAAATGTCTGATATCGATGATACTCGGCACTATTATGAAAACAAACATCATTTTGATTATAATAGCTGTGGCAGAAAGCGCGTTTTCGAATGTCGATATTAGAGAATTTTCAGAGTCGTTAGTTCAACGAGATTTTTAACCCAGCTTAAAAATGTCTGATATCGATGATACTCGGCACTATTATGAAAACAAACATCATTTTGATTATAATAGCTGTGGCAGAAAGCGCGATTTCGAATGTCGACATTGAAAATTTTTCCAAGTCCGAGAATTCAACGAAATTTTACCCAGCTTAAAAGTGTCTGATATCGATGATACTCGGCACATTATGAAAACAAACATCATTTTGATTATAATAGCTGTGGCAGAAAGCGCGTTTTCGAATGTCGATATTAGAGAATTTTCAGAGTCGTTAGTTCAACGAGATTTTTAACCCAGCTTAAAAATGTCTGATATCGATGATACTCGGCACTATTATGAAAACAAACATCATTTTGATTATAATAGCTGTGGCAGAAAGCGCGTTTTCGAATGTCGATATTAGAGAATTTTCAGAGTCGTTAGTTCAACGAGATTTTTAACCCAGCTTAAAAATGTCTGATATCGATGATACTCGGCACTATTATGAAAACAAACATCATTTTGATTATAATAGCTGTGGCAGAAAGCGCGATTTCGAATGTCGACATTGAAAATTTTTCTGAAAATTTTTCCAAGTCCGAGAATTTAACGAAATTTTATCCAGCTTAAAAATGTCTGATATCGATGATACTCGGCACTATTATGAAAACAAACATCATTTTGATTATAATAGCTGTGGCAGAAAGCGCGTTTTCGAATTTTATATTAGAGAATTTTCAGAGTCGTTAGTTCAACGAGATTTTTAACCCAGCTTAAAAATGTCTGATATCGATGATACTCGACACTATTATGAAAACAAACATCATTTTGATTATAATAGCTGTGGCAGAAAGCGCGTTTTCGAATGTCGATATTAGAGAATTTTCAGAGTCGTTAGTTCAACGAGATTTTTAACCCAGCTTAAAAATGTCTGATATCGATGATACTCGGCACTATTATGAAAACAAACATCATTTTGATTATAATAGCTGTGGCAGAAAGCGCGATTTCGAATGTCGACATTGAAAATTTTTCTGAAAATTTTTCCAAGTCCGAGAATTCAACGAAATTTTACCCAGCTTAAAAATGTCTTATATCGATGATACTCGGCACTATTATGAAAACAAACATCATTTTGATTATAATAGCTGTGGCAGAAAGCGCGTTTTCGAATGTCGATATTAGAGAATTTTCAGAGTCGTTAGTTCAACGAGATTTTTAACCCAGCTTAAAAATGTCTGATATCGATGATACTCGGCACTATTATGAAAACAAACATCATTTTGATTATAATAGCTGTGGCAGAAAGCGCGATTTTGAATGTCGACATTGAGAATTTTTCCAAGTCCGAGAATTCAACGAAATTTTACCCAGCTTAAAAATGTCTGATATCGATGATACTCGGCACTATTATGAAAACAAACATCATTTTGATTATAATAGCTGTGGCAGAAAGCGCGATTTCGAATGTCGACATTGAAAATTTTTCTGAAAATTTTTCCAAGACCGAGAATTCAACGAAATTTTACCCAGCTTAAAAATGTCTGATATCGATGATACTCGACACTATTATGAAAACAAACATCATTTTGATTATAATAGCTGTGGCAGAAAGCGCGTTTTCGAATGTCGATATTAGAGAATTCTCAGAGTCGTTAGTTCAACGAGATTTTTAACCCAGCTTAAAAATGTCTGATATCGATGATACTCGGCACTATTATGAAAACAAACATCATTTTGATTATAATAGCTGTGGCAGAAAGCGCGATTTCGAATGTAGACATAGAAAATTTTTCTGAAAATTTTTCCAAATCCGAGAATTCAACGAAATTTTAACCAGCTTAAAAATGTCTGATATCGATGATACTCGGCACTATTATGAAAACAAACATCATTTTGATTATAATAGCTGTGGCAGAAAGCGCGTTTTCGAATGTCGATATTAGAGAATTTTCAGAGTCGTTAGTTCAACGAGATTTTTAACCCAGCTTAAAAATGTCTGATATCGATGATACTCGGCACTATTATGAAAACAAACGTCATTTTGATTATAATAGCTGTGGCAGAAAGCGCGATTTCGAATGTCGACATTGAAAATTTTTCTGAAAATTTTTCCAAGTCCGAGAATTCAACGAAATTTTACCCAGCTTAAAAATGTCTGATATCGATGATACTCGGCACTATTATGAAAACAAACATCATTTTGATTATAATAGCTGTGGCAGAAAGCGCGATTTCGAATGTCGACATTGAAAATTTTTCTGAAAATTTTTCCAAGTCCGAGAATTCAACGAAATTTTACCCAGCTTAAAAATGTCTGATATCGATGATACTCGGCACTATTATGAAAACAAACATCATTTTGATTATAATAGCTGTGGCAGAAAGCGCGTTTTCGAATGTCGATATTAGAGAATTTTCAGAGTCGTTAGTTCAACGAGATTTTTAACCCAGCTTAAAAATGTCTGATATCGATGATACTCGGCACTATTATGAAAACAAACATCATTTTGATTATAATAGCTGTGGCAGAAAGCGCGTTTTCGAATGTCGATATTAGAGAATTCTCAGAGTCGTTAGTTCAACGAGATTTTTAACCCAGCTTAAAAATGTCTGATATCGATGATACTCGGCACTATTATGAAAACAAACATCATTTTGATTATAATAGCTGTGGCAGAAAGCGCGATTTTGAATGTCGACATTGAGAATTTTTCCAAGTCCGAGAATTCAACGAAATTTTACCCAGCTTAAAAATGTCTGATATCGATGATACTCGGCACTATTATGAAAACAAACATCATTTTGATTATAATAGCTGTGGCAGAAAGCGCGTTTTCGAATGTCGATATTAGAGAATTTTCAGAGTCGTTAGTTCAACGAGATTTTTAACCCAGCTTAAAAATGTCTGATATCGATGATACTCGGCACTATTATGAAAACAAACATCATTTTGATTATAATAGCTGTGGCAGAAAGCGCGATTTCGAATGTCGACATTGAAAATTTTTCCAAGTCCGAGAATTCAACGAAATTTTACCCAGCTTAAAAGTGTCTGATATCGATGATACTCGGCTCATTATGAAAACAAACATCATTTTGATTATAATAGCTGTGGCAGAAAGCGCGTTTTCGAATGTCGATATTAGAGAATTTTCAGAGTCGTTAGTTCAACGAGATTTTTAACCCAGCTTAAAAATGTCTGATATCGATGATACTCGGCACTATTATGAAAACAAACATCATTTTGATTATAATAGCTGTGGCAGAAAGCGCGTTTTCGAATGTCGATATTAGAGAATTTTCAGAGTCGTTAGTTCAACGAGATTTTTAACCCAGCTTAAAAATGTCTGATATCGATGATACTCGGCACTATTATGAAAACAAACATCATTTTGATTATAATAGCTGTGGCAGAAAGCGCGATTTCGAATGTCGACATTGAAAATTTTTCTGAAAATTTTTCCAAGTCCGAGAATTCAACGAAATTTTACCCAGCTTAAAAATGTCTTATATCGATGATACTCGGCACTATTATGAAAACAAACATCATTTTGATTATAATAGCTGTGGCAGAAAGCGCGTTTTCGAATTTTATATTAGAGAATTTTCAGAGTCGTTAGTTCAACGAGATTTTTAACCCAGCTTAAAAATGTCTGATATCGATGATACTCGACACTATTATGAAAACAAACATCATTTTGATTATAATAGCTGTGGCAGAAAGCGCGTTTTCGAATGTCGATATTAGAGAATTTTCAGAGTCGTTAGTTCAACGAGATTTTTAACCCAGCTTAAAAATGTCTGATATCGATGATACTCGGCACTATTATGAAAACAAACATCATTTTGATTATAATAGCTGTGGCAGAAAGCGCGATTTCGAATGTCGACATTGAAAATTTTTCTGAAAATTTTTCCAAGTCCGAGAATTCAACGAAATTTTACCCAGCTTAAAAATGTCTTATATCGATGATACTCGGCACTATTATGAAAACAAACATCATTTTGATTATAATAGCTGTGGCAGAAAGCGCGTTTTCGAATGTCGATATTAGAGAATTTTCAGAGTCGTTAGTTCAACGAGATTTTTAACCCAGCTTAAAAATGTCTGATATCGATGATACTCGGCACTATTATGAAAACAAACATCATTTTGATTATAATAGCTGTGGCAGAAAGCGCGATTTTGAATGTCGACATTGAGAATTTTTCCAAGTCCGAGAATTCAACGAAATTTTACCCAGCTTAAAAATGTCTGATATCGATGATACTCGGCACTATTATGAAAACAAACATCATTTTGATTATAATAGCTGTGGCAGAAAGCGCGATTTCGAATGTCGACATTGAAAATTTTTCTGAAAATTTTTCCAAGTCCGAGAATTCAACGAAATTTTACCCAGCTTAAAAATGTCTTATATCGATGATACTCGGCACTATTATGAAAACAAACATCATTTTGATTATAATAGCTGTGGCAGAAAGCGCGTTTTCGAATGTCGATATTAGAGAATTTTCAGAGTCGTTAGTTCAACGAGATTTTTAACCCAGCTTAAAAATGTCTGATATCGATGATACTCGGCACTATTATGAAAACAAACATCATTTTGATTATAATAGCTGTGGCAGAAAGCGCGATTTTGAATGTCGACATTGAGAATTTTTCCAAGTCCGAGAATTCAACGAAATTTTACCCAGCTTAAAAATGTCTGATATCGATGATACTCGGCACTATTATGAAAACAAACATCATTTTGATTATAATAGCTGTGGCAGAAAGCGCGATTTTGAATGTCGACATTGAGAATTTTTCCAAGTCCGAGAATTCAACGAAATTTTACCCAGCTTAAAAATGTCTGATATCGATGATACTCGGCACTATTATGAAAACAAACATCAATTTGATTATAATAGCTGTGGCAGAAAGCGTGTTTTCGAATGTCGATATTAGAGAATTTTCAGAGTCGTTAGTTCAACGAGATTTTTAACCCAGCTTAAAAATGTCTGATATCGATGATACTCGGCACTATTATGAAAACAAACATCATTTTGATTATAATAGCTGAGGCAGAAAGCGCGATTTCGAATGTCGACATTGAAAATTTTAATGAAAATTTTTCCAAGTCCGAGAATTCAACGAAATTTTACCCAGCTTAAAAATGTCTGATATCGATGATACTCGACACTATTATGAAAACAAACATCAATTTGATTATAATAGCTGTGGCAGAAAGCGCGTTTTCGAATGTCGATATTAGAGAATTTTCAGAGTCGTTAGTTCAACGAGATTTTTAACCCAGCTTAAAAATGTCTGATATCGATGATACTCGGCACTATTATGAAAACAAACATCATTTTGATTATAATAGCTGAGGCAGAAAGCGCGATTTCGAATGTCGACATTGAAAATTTTTCTGAAAATTTTTCCAAGTCCGAGAATTCAACGAAATTTTACCCAGCTTAAAAATGTCTGATATCGATGATACTCGGCACTGTTATGAAAACAAACATCATTTTGATTATAATAGCTGTGGCAGAAAGCGCGTTTTCGAATGTCGATATTAGAGAATTTTCAGAGTCGTTAGTTCAACGAGATTTTTAACCCAGCTTAAAAATGTCTGATATCGATGATACTCGGCACTATTATGAAAACAAACATCATTTTGATTATAATAGCTGTGGCAGAAAGCGCGTTTTCGAATGTCGATATTAGAGAATTTTCAGAGTCGTTAGTTCAACGAGATTTTTAACCCAGCTTAAAAATGTCTGATATCGATGATACTCGGCACTATTATGAAAACAAACATCATTTTGATTATAATAGCTGTGGCAGAAAGCGCGATTTCGAATGTCGACATTGAAAATTTTTCTGAAAATTTTTCCAAGTCCGAGAATTCAACGAAATTTTACCCAGCTTAAAAATGTCTGATATCGATGATACTCGGCACTATTATGAAAACAAACATCATTTTGATTAAAATAGCTGTGGCAGAATGCGCGTTTTCGAATGTCGATATTAGAGAATTTTCAGAGTCGTTAGTTCAACGAGATTTTTAACCCAGCTTAAAAATGTCTGATATCGATGATACTCGGCACTATTATGAAAACAAACATCATTTTGATTATAATAGCTGTGGCAGAAAGCGCGATTTCGAATGTCGACATTGAAAATTTTTCTGAACATTTTTCCAAGTCCGAGAATTCAACGAAATTTTACCCAGCTTAAAAATGTCTGATATCGATGATACTCGGCACTATTATGAAAACAAACATCATTTTGATTAAAATAGCTGTGGCAGAATGCGCGTTTTCGAATGTCGATATTAGAGAATTTTCAGAGTCGTTAGTTCAACGAGATTTTTAACCCAGCTTAAAAATGTCTGATATCGATGATACTCGGCACTATTATGAAAACAAACATCATTTTGATTAAAATAGCTGTGGCAGAATGCGCGTTTTCGAATGTCGATATTAGAGAATTTTCAGAGTCGTTAGTTCAACGAGATTTTTAACCCAGCTTAAAAATGTCTGATATCGATGATACTCGGCACTATTATGAAAACAAACATCATTTTGATTATAATAGCTGTGGCAGAAAGCGCGATTTCGAATGTCGACATTGAAAATTTTTCTGAACATTTTTCCAAGTCCGAGAATTCAACGAAATTTTACCCAGCTTAAAAATGTCTGATATCGATGATACTCGGCACTATTATGAAAACAAACATCATTTTGATTATAATAGCTGTGGCAGAAAGCGCGTTTTCGAATGTCGATATTAGAGAATTTTCAGAGTCGTTAGTTCAACGAGATTTTTAACCCAGCTTAAAAATGTCTGATATCGATGATACTCGGCACTATTATGAAAACAAACATCATTTTGATTATAATAGCTGTGGCAGAAAGCGCGATTTCGAATGTCGACATTGAAAATTTTTCCAAGTCCGAGAATTCAACGAAATTTTACCCAGCTTAAAAGTGTCTGATATCGATGATACTCGGCACATTATGAAAACAAACATCATTTTGATTATAATAGCTGTGGCAGAAAGCGCGTTTTCGAATGTCGATATTAGAGAATTTTCAGAGTCGTTAGTTCAACGAGATTTTTAACCCAGCTTAAAAATGTCTGATATCGATGATACTCGGCACTATTATGAAAACAAACATCATTTTGATTATAATAGCTGTGGCAGAAAGCGCGTTTTCGAATGTCGATATTAGAGAATTTTCAGAGTCGTTAGTTCAACGAGATTTTTAACCCAGCTTAAAAATGTCTGATATCGATGATACTCGGCACTATTATGAAAACAAACATCATTTTGATTATAATAGCTGTGGCAGAAAGCGCGATTTCGAATGTCGACATTGAAAATTTTTCTGAAAATTTTTCCAAGTCCGAGAATTTAACGAAATTTTACCCAGCTTAAAAATGTCTGATATCGATGATACTCGGCACTATTATGAAAACAAACATCATTTTGATTATAATAGCTGTGGCAGAAAGCGCGTTTTCGAATTTTATATTAGAGAATTTTCAGAGTCGTTAGTTCAACGAGATTTTTAACCCAGCTTAAAAATGTCTGATATCGATGATACTCGACACTATTATGAAAACAAACATCATTTTGATTATAATAGCTGTGGCAGAAAGCGCGTTTTCGAATGTCGATATTAGAGAATTTTCAGAGTCGTTAGTTCAACGAGATTTTTAACCCAGCTTAAAAATGTCTGATATCGATGATACTCGGCACTATTATGAAAACAAACATCATTTTGATTATAATAGCTGTGGCAGAAAGCGCGATTTCGAATGTCGACATTGAAAATTTTTCTGAAAATTTTTCCAAGTCCGAGAATTCAACGAAATTTTACCCAGCTTAAAAATGTCTTATATCGATGATACTCGGCACTATTATGAAAACAAACATCATTTTGATTATAATAGCTGTGGCAGAAAGCGCGTTTTCGAATGTCGATATTAGAGAATTTTCAGAGTCGTTAGTTCAACGAGATTTTTAACCCAGCTTAAAAATGTCTGATATCGATGATACTCGGCACTATTATGAAAACAAACATCATTTTGATTATAATAGCTGTGGCAGAAAGCGCGTTTTCGAATGTCGATATTAGAGAATTTTCAGAGTCGTTAGTTCAACGAGATTTTTAACCCAGCTTAAAAATGTCTGATATCGATGATACTCGGCACTATTATGAAAACAAACATCATTTTGATTATAATAGCTGTGGCAGAAAGCGCGATTTTGAATGTCGACATTGAGAATTTTTCCAAGTCCGAGAATTCAACGAAATTTTACCCAGCTTAAAAATGTCTGATATCGATGATACTCGGCACTATTATGAAAACAAACATCATTTTGATTATAATAGCTGTGGCAGAAAGCGCGTTTTCGAATGTCGATATTAGAGAATTTTCAGAGTCGTTAGTTCAACGAGATTTTTAACCCAGCTTAAAAATGTCTGATATCGATGATACTCGGCACTATTATGAAAACAAACATCATTTTGATTATAATAGCTGTGGCAGAAAGCGCGTTTTCGAATGTCGATATTAGAGAATTTTCAGAGTCGTTAGTTCAACGAGATTTTTAACCCAGCTTAAAAATGTCTGATATCGATGATACTCGGCACTATTATGAAAACAAACATCATTTTGATTATAATAGCTGTGGCAGAAAGCGCGATTTTGAATGTCGACATTGAGAATTTTTCCAAGTCCGAGAATTCAACGAAATTTTACCCAGCTTAAAAATGTCTGATATCGATGATACTCGGCACTATTATGAAAACAAACATCATTTTGATTATAATAGCTGTGGCAGAAAGCGCGATTTCGAATGTCGACATTGAGAATTTTTCCAAGTCCGAGAATTCAACGAAATTTTACCCAGCTTAAAAATGTCTGATATCGATGATACTCGGCACTATTATGAAAACAAACATCATTTTGATTATAATAGCTGTGGCAGAAAGCGCGATTTTGAATGTCGACATTGAGAATTTTTCCAAGTCCGAGAATTCAACGAAATTTTACCCAGCTTAAAAATGTCTTATATCGATGATACTCGGCACTATTATGAAAACAAACATCATTTTGATTATAATAGCTGTGGCAGAAAGCACGTTTTCGAATGTCGATATTAGAGAATTTTCAGAGTCGTTAGTTCAACGAGATTTTTAACCCAGCTTAAAAATGTCTGATATCGATGATACTCGGCACTATTATGAAAACAAACATCATTTTGATTATAATAGATGTGGCAGAAAGCGCGATTTCGAATGTCGACATTGAAAATTTTTCTGAAAATTTTTCCAAATCCGAGAATTCAACGAAATTTTAACCGGCTTAAAAATGTCTGATGTCGATGATACTCGGCACTATTATGAAAACAAACATCATTTTGATTATAATAGCTGTGGCAGAAAGCGCGTTTTCGAATGTCGATATTAGAGAATTTTCAGAGTCGTTAGTTCAACGAGATTTTTAACCCAGCTTAAAAATGTCTGATATCGATGATACTCGGCACTATTATGAAAACAAACATCATTTTGATTATAATAGCTGTGGCAGAAAGCGCGATTTCGAATGTCGACATTGAAAATTTTTCTGAAAATTTTTCCAAGACCGAGAATTCAACGAAATTTTACCCAGCTTAAAAATGTCTGATATCGATGATACTCGGCACTATTATGAAAACAAACATCATTTTGATTATAATAGCTGTGGCAGAAAGCGCGATTTCGAATGTCGACATTGAAAATTTTTCTGAAAATTTTTCCAAGACCGAGAATTCAACGAAATTTTACCCAGCTTAAAAATGTCTGATATCGATGATACTCGACACTATTATGAAAACAAACATCATTTTGATTATAATAGCTGTGGCAGAAAGCGCGTTTTCGAATGTCGATATTAGAGAATTCTCAGAGTCGTTAGTTCAACGAGATTTTTAACCCAGCTTAAAAATGTCTGATATCGATGATACTCGGCACTATTATGAAAACAAACATCATTTTGATTATAATAGCTGTGGCAGAAAGCGCGATTTCGAATGTAGACATAGAAAATTTTTCTGAAAATTTTTCCAAATCCGAGAATTCAACGAAATTTTAACCAGCTTAAAAATGTCTGATATCGATGATACTCGGCACTATTATGAAAACAAACATCATTTTGATTATAATAGCTGTGGCAGAAAGCGCGTTTTCGAATGTCGATATTAGAGAATTTTCAGAGTCGTTAGTTCAACGAGATTTTTAACCCAGCTTAAAAATGTCTGATATCGATGATACTCGGCACTATTATGAAAACAAACGTCATTTTGATTATAATAGCTGTGGCAGAAAGCGCGATTTCGAATGTCGACATTGAAAATTTTTCTGAAAATTTTTCCAAGTCCGAGAATTCAACGAAATTTTACCCAGCTTAAAAATGTCTGATATCGATGATACTCGGCACTATTATGAAAACAAACATCATTTTGATTATAATAGCTGTGGCAGAAAGCGCGATTTCGAATGTCGACATTGAAAATTTTTCTGAAAATTTTTCCAAGTCCGAGAATTCAACGAAATTTTACCCAGCTTAAAAATGTCTGATATCGATGATACTCGGCACTATTATGAAAACAAACATCATTTTGATTATAATAGCTGTGGCAGAAAGCGCGTTTTCGAATGTCGATATTAGAGAATTTTCAGAGTCGTTAGTTCAACGAGATTTTTAACCCAGCTTAAAAATGTCTGATATCGATGATACTCGGCACTATTATGAAAACAAACATCATTTTGATTATAATAGCTGTGGCAGAAAGCGCGTTTTCGAATGTCGATATTAGAGAATTCTCAGAGTCGTTAGTTCAACGAGATTTTTAACCCAGCTTAAAAATGTCTGATATCGATGATACTCGGCACTATTATGAAAACAAACATCATTTTGATTATAATAGCTGTGGCAGAAAGCGCGATTTTGAATGTCGACATTGAGAATTTTTCCAAGTCCGAGAATTCAACGAAATTTTACCCAGCTTAAAAATGTCTGATATCGATGATACTCGGCACTATTATGAAAACAAACATCATTTTGATTATAATAGCTGTGGCAGAAAGCGCGTTTTCGAATGTCGATATTAGAGAATTTTCAGAGTCGTTAGTTCAACGAGATTTTTAACCCAGCTTAAAAATGTCTGATATCGATGATACTCGGCACTATTATGAAAACAAACATCATTTTGATTATAATAGCTGTGGCAGAAAGCGCGATTTCGAATGTCGACATTGAAAATTTTTCCAAGTCCGAGAATTCAACGAAATTTTACCCAGCTTAAAAGTGTCTGATATCGATGATACTCGGCACATTATGAAAACAAACATCATTTTGATTATAATAGCTGTGGCAGAAAGCGCGTTTTCGAATGTCGATATTAGAGAATTTTCAGAGTCGTTAGTTCAACGAGATTTTTAACCCAGCTTAAAAATGTCTGATATCGATGATACTCGGCACTATTATGAAAACAAACATCATTTTGATTATAATAGCTGTGGCAGAAAGCGCGTTTTCGAATGTCGATATTAGAGAATTTTCAGAGTCGTTAGTTCAACGAGATTTTTAACCCAGCTTAAAAATGTCTGATATCGATGATACTCGGCACTATTATGAAAACAAACATCATTTTGATTATAATAGCTGTGGCAGAAAGCGCGATTTCGAATGTCGACATTGAAAATTTTTCTGAAAATTTTTCCAAGTCCGAGAATTTAACGAAATTTTATCCAGCTTAAAAATGTCTGATATCGATGATACTCGGCACTATTATGAAAACAAACATCATTTTGATTATAATAGCTGTGGCAGAAAGCGCGTTTTCGAATTTTATATTAGAGAATTTTCAGAGTCGTTAGTTCAACGAGATTTTTAACCCAGCTTAAAAATGTCTGATATCGATGATACTCGACACTATTATGAAAACAAACATCATTTTGATTATAATAGCTGTGGCAGAAAGCGCGTTTTCGAATGTCGATATTAGAGAATTTTCAGAGTCGTTAGTTCAACGAGATTTTTAACCCAGCTTAAAAATGTCTGATATCGATGATACTCGACACTATTATGAAAACAAACATCATTTTGATTATAATAGCTGTGGCAGAAAGCGCGTTTTCGAATGTCGATATTAGAGAATTCTCAGAGTCGTTAGTTCAACGAGATTTTTAACCCAGCTTAAAAATGTCTGATATCGATGATACTCGGCACTATTATGAAAACAAACATCATTTTGATTATAATAGCTGTGGCAGAAAGCGCGATTTCGAATGTAGACATAGAAAATTTTTCTGAAAATTTTTCCAAATCCGAGAATTCAACGAAATTTTAACCAGCTTAAAAATGTCTGATATCGATGATACTCGGCACTATTATGAAAACAAACATCATTTTGATTATAATAGCTGTGGCAGAAAGCGCGTTTTCGAATGTCGATATTAGAGAATTTTCAGAGTCGTTAGTTCAACGAGATTTTTAACCCAGCTTAAAAATGTCTGATATCGATGATACTCGGCACTATTATGAAAACAAACGTCATTTTGATTATAATAGCTGTGGCAGAAAGCGCGATTTCGAATGTCGACATTGAAAATTTTTCTGAAAATTTTTCCAAGTCCGAGAATTCAACGAAATTTTACCCAGCTTAAAAATGTCTGATATCGATGATACTCGGCACTATTATGAAAACAAACATCATTTTGATTATAATAGCTGTGGCAGAAAGCGCGATTTCGAATGTCGACATTGAAAATTTTTCTGAAAATTTTTCCAAGTCCGAGAATTCAACGAAATTTTACCCAGCTTAAAAATGTCTGATATCGATGATACTCGGCACTATTATGAAAACAAACATCATTTTGATTATAATAGCTGTGGCAGAAAGCGCGTTTTCGAATGTCGATATTAGAGAATTTTCAGAGTCGTTAGTTCAACGAGATTTTTAACCCAGCTTAAAAATGTCTGATATCGATGATACTCGGCACTATTATGAAAACAAACATCATTTTGATTATAATAGCTGTGGCAGAAAGCGCGTTTTCGAATGTCGATATTAGAGAATTCTCAGAGTCGTTAGTTCAACGAGATTTTTAACCCAGCTTAAAAATGTCTGATATCGATGATACTCGGCACTATTATGAAAACAAACATCATTTTGATTATAATAGCTGTGGCAGAAAGCGCGATTTTGAATGTCGACATTGAGAATTTTTCCAAGTCCGAGAATTCAACGAAATTTTACCCAGCTTAAAAATGTCTGATATCGATGATACTCGGCACTATTATGAAAACAAACATCATTTTGATTATAATAGCTGTGGCAGAAAGCGCGTTTTCGAATGTCGATATTAGAGAATTTTCAGAGTCGTTAGTTCAACGAGATTTTTAACCCAGCTTAAAAATGTCTGATATCGATGATACTCGGCACTATTATGAAAACAAACATCATTTTGATTATAATAGCTGTGGCAGAAAGCGCGATTTCGAATGTCGACATTGAAAATTTTTCCAAGTCCGAGAATTCAACGAAATTTTACCCAGCTTAAAAGTGTCTGATATCGATGATACTCGGCACATTATGAAAACAAACATCATTTTGATTATAATAGCTGTGGCAGAAAGCGCGTTTTCGAATGTCGATATTAGAGAATTTTCAGAGTCGTTAGTTCAACGAGATTTTTAACCCAGCTTAAAAATGTCTGATATCGATGATACTCGGCACTATTATGAAAACAAACATCATTTTGATTATAATAGCTGTGGCAGAAAGCGCGTTTTCGAATGTCGATATTAGAGAATTTTCAGAGTCGTTAGTTCAACGAGATTTTTAACCCAGCTTAAAAATGTCTGATATCGATGATACTCGGCACTATTATGAAAACAAACATCATTTTGATTATAATAGCTGTGGCAGAAAGCGCGATTTCGAATGTCGACATTGAAAATTTTTCTGAAAATTTTTCCAAGTCCGAGAATTCAACGAAATTTTACCCAGCTTAAAAATGTCTTATATCGATGATACTCGGCACTATTATGAAAACAAACATCATTTTGATTATAATAGCTGTGGCAGAAAGCGCGTTTTCGAATTTTATATTAGAGAATTTTCAGAGTCGTTAGTTCAACGAGATTTTTAACCCAGCTTAAAAATGTCTGATATCGATGATACTCGACACTATTATGAAAACAAACATCATTTTGATTATAATAGCTGTGGCAGAAAGCGCGTTTTCGAATGTCGATATTAGAGAATTTTCAGAGTCGTTAGTTCAACGAGATTTTTAACCCAGCTTAAAAATGTCTGATATCGATGATACTCGGCACTATTATGAAAACAAACATCATTTTGATTATAATAGCTGTGGCAGAAAGCGCGATTTCGAATGTCGACATTGAAAATTTTTCTGAAAATTTTTCCAAGTCCGAGAATTCAACGAAATTTTACCCAGCTTAAAAATGTCTTATATCGATGATACTCGGCACTATTATGAAAACAAACATCATTTTGATTATAATAGCTGTGGCAGAAAGCGCGTTTTCGAATGTCGATATTAGAGAATTTTCAGAGTCGTTAGTTCAACGAGATTTTTAACCCAGCTTAAAAATGTCTGATATCGATGATACTCGGCACTATTATGAAAACAAACATCATTTTGATTATAATAGCTGTGGCAGAAAGCGCGATTTTGAATGTCGACATTGAGAATTTTTCCAAGTCCGAGAATTCAACGAAATTTTACCCAGCTTAAAAATGTCTGATATCGATGATACTCGGCACTATTATGAAAACAAACATCATTTTGATTATAATAGCTGTGGCAGAAAGCGCGATTTCGAATGTCGACATTGAAAATTTTTCTGAAAATTTTTCCAAGTCCGAGAATTCAACGAAATTTTACCCAGCTTAAAAATGTCTTATATCGATGATACTCGGCACTATTATGAAAACAAACATCATTTTGATTATAATAGCTGTGGCAGAAAGCGCGTTTTCGAATGTCGATATTAGAGAATTTTCAGAGTCGTTAGTTCAACGAGATTTTTAACCCAGCTTAAAAATGTCTGATATCGATGATACTCGGCACTATTATGAAAACAAACATCATTTTGATTATAATAGCTGTGGCAGAAAGCGCGATTTTGAATGTCGACATTGAGAATTTTTCCAAGTCCGAGAATTCAACGAAATTTTACCCAGCTTAAAAATGTCTGATATCGATGATACTCGGCACTATTATGAAAACAAACATCATTTTGATTATAATAGCTGTGGCAGAAAGCGCGATTTTGAATGTCGACATTGAGAATTTTTCCAAGTCCGAGAATTCAACGAAATTTTACCCAGCTTAAAAATGTCTGATATCGATGATACTCGGCACTATTATGAAAACAAACATCAATTTGATTATAATAGCTGTGGCAGAAAGCGTGTTTTCGAATGTCGATATTAGAGAATTTTCAGAGTCGTTAGTTCAACGAGATTTTTAACCCAGCTTAAAAATGTCTGATATCGATGATACTCGGCACTATTATGAAAACAAATATCATTTTGATTATAATAGCTGAGGCAGAAAGCGCGATTTCGAATGTCGACATTGAAAATTTTAATGAAAATTTTTCCAAGTCCGAGAATTCAACGAAATTTTACCCAGCTTAAAAATGTCTGATATCGATGATACTCGACACTATTATGAAAACAAACATCAATTTGATTATAATAGCTGTGGCAGAAAGCGCGTTTTCGAATGTCGATATTAGAGAATTTTCAGAGTCGTTAGTTCAACGAGATTTTTAACCCAGCTTAAAAATGTCTGATATCGATGATACTCGGCACTATTATGAAAACAAACATCATTTTGATTATAATAGCTGAGGCAGAAAGCGCGATTTCGAATGTCGACATTGAAAATTTTTCTGAAAATTTTTCCAAGTCCGAGAATTCAACGAAATTTTACCCAGCTTAAAAATGTCTGATATCGATGATACTCGGCACTGTTATGAAAACAAACATCATTTTGATTATAATAGCTGTGGCAGAAAGCGCGTTTTCGAATGTCGATATTAGAGAATTTTCAGAGTCGTTAGTTCAACGAGATTTTTAACCCAGCTTAAAAATGTCTGATATCGATGATACTCGGCACTATTATGAAAACAAACATCATTTTGATTATAATAGCTGTGGCAGAAAGCGCGTTTTCGAATGTCGATATTAGAGAATTTTCAGAGTCGTTAGTTCAACGAGATTTTTAACCCAGCTTAAAAATGTCTGATATCGATGATACTCGGCACTATTATGAAAACAAACATCATTTTGATTATAATAGCTGTGGCAGAAAGCGCGATTTCGAATGTCGACATTGAAAATTTTTCTGAAAATTTTTCCAAGTCCGAGAATTCAACGAAATTTTACCCAGCTTAAAAATGTCTGATATCGATGATACTCGGCACTATTATGAAAACAAACATCATTTTGATTAAAATAGCTGTGGCAGAATGCGCGTTTTCGAATGTCGATATTAGAGAATTTTCAGAGTCGTTAGTTCAACGAGATTTTTAACCCAGCTTAAAAATGTCTGATATCGATGATACTCGGCACTATTATGAAAACAAACATCATTTTGATTATAATAGCTGTGGCAGAAAGCGCGATTTCGAATGTCGACATTGAAAATTTTTCTGAACATTTTTCCAAGTCCGAGAATTCAACGAAATTTTACCCAGCTTAAAAATGTCTGATATCGATGATACTCGGCACTATTATGAAAACAAACATCATTTTGATTAAAATAGCTGTGGCAGAATGCGCGTTTTCGAATGTCGATATTAGAGAATTTTCAGAGTCGTTAGTTCAACGAGATTTTTAACCCAGCTTAAAAATGTCTGATATCGATGATACTCGGCACTATTATGAAAACAAACATCATTTTGATTAAAATAGCTGTGGCAGAATGCGCGTTTTCGAATGTCGATATTAGAGAATTTTCAGAGTCGTTAGTTCAACGAGATTTTTAACCCAGCTTAAAAATGTCTGATATCGATGATACTCGGCACTATTATGAAAACAAACATCATTTTGATTATAATAGCTGTGGCAGAAAGCGCGATTTCGAATGTCGACATTGAAAATTTTTCTGAACATTTTTCCAAGTCCGAGAATTCAACGAAATTTTACCCAGCTTAAAAATGTCTGATATCGATGATACTCGGCACTATTATGAAAACAAACATCATTTTGATTATAATAGCTGTGGCAGAAAGCGCGTTTTCGAATGTCGATATTAGAGAATTTTCAGAGTCGTTAGTTCAACGAGATTTTTAACCCAGCTTAAAAATGTCTGATATCGATGATACTCGGCACTATTATGAAAACAAACATCATTTTGATTATAATAGCTGTGGCAGAAAGCGCGATTTCGAATGTCGACATTGAAAATTTTTCCAAGTCCGAGAATTCAACGAAATTTTACCCAGCTTAAAAATGTCTGATATCGATGATACTCGGCACTATTATGAAAACAAACATCATTTTGATTATAATAGCTGTGGCAGAAAGCGCGTTTTCGAATGTCGATATTAGAGAATTTTCAGAGTCGTTAGTTCAACGAGATTTTTAACCCAGCTTAAAAATGTCTGATATCGATGATACTCGGCACTATTATGAAAACAATCATCATTTTGATTATAATAGCTGTGGCAGAAAGCGCGATTTCGAATGTCGACATTGAAAATTTTTCTGAAAATTTTTCCAAGTCCGAGAATTCAACGAAATTTTACCCAGCTTAAAAATGTCTGATATCGATGATACTCGGCACTATTATGAAAACAAACATCATTTTGATTATAATAGCTGTGGCAGAAAGCGCGATTTCGAATGTCGACATTGAAAATTTTTCTGAAAATTTTTCCAAGTCCGAGAATTCAACGAAATTTTACCCAGCTTAAAAATGTCTTATATCGATGATACTCGGCACTATTATGAAAACAAACATCATTTTGATTATAATAGCTGTGGCAGAAAGCGCGTTTTCGAATGTCGATATTAGAGAATTTTCAGAGTCGTTAGTTCAACGAGATTTTTAACCCAGCTTAAAAATGTCTGATATCGATGATACTCGGCACTATTATGAAAACAAACATCATTTTGATTATAATAGCTGTGGCAGAAAGCGCGATTTTGAATGTCGACATTGAGAATTTTTCCAAGTCCGAGAATTCAACGAAATTTTACCCAGCTTAAAAATGTCTGATATCGATGATACTCGGCACTATTATGAAAACAAACATCATTTTGATTATAATAGCTGTGGCAGAAAGCGCGATTTCGAATGTCGACATTGAAAATTTTTCTGAAAATTTTTCCAAGTCCGAGAATTCAACGAAATTTTACCCAGCTTAAAAATGTCTTATATCGATGATACTCGGCACTATTATGAAAACAAACATCATTTTGATTATAATAGCTGTGGCAGAAAGCGCGTTTTCGAATGTCGATATTAGAGAATTTTCAGAGTCGTTAGTTCAACGAGATTTTTAACCCAGCTTAAAAATGTCTGATATCGATGATACTCGGCACTATTATGAAAACAAACATCATTTTGATTATAATAGCTGTGGCAGAAAGCGCGATTTTGAATGTCGACATTGAGAATTTTTCCAAGTCCGAGAATTCAACGAAATTTTACCCAGCTTAAAAATGTCTGATATCGATGATACTCGGCACTATTATGAAAACAAACATCATTTTGATTATAATAGCTGTGGCAGAAAGCGCGATTTTGAATGTCGACATTGAGAATTTTTCCAAGTCCGAGAATTCAACGAAATTTTACCCAGCTTAAAAATGTCTGATATCGATGATACTCGGCACTATTATGAAAACAAACATCATTTTGATTATAATAGCTGTGGCAGAAAGCGCGTTTTCGAATGTCGATATTAGAGAATTTTCAGAGTCGTTAGTTCAACGAGATTTTTAACCCAGCTTAAAAATGTCTGATATCGATGATACTCGGCACTATTATGAAAACAAACATCATTTTGATTATAATAGCTGTGGCAGAAAGCGCGTTTTCGAATGTCGATATTAGAGAATTTTCAGAGTCGTTAGTTCAACGAGATTTTTAACCCAGCTTAAAAATGTCTGATATCGATGATACTCGGCACTATTATGAAAACAAACATCATTTTGATTATAATAGCTGTGGCAGAAAGCGCGATTTCGAATGTCGACATTGAAAATTTTTCTGAAAATTTTTCCAAGTCCGAGAATTCAACGAAATTTTACCCAGCTTAAAAATGTCTGATATCGATGATACTCGGCACTATTATGAAAACAAACATCATTTTGATTATAATAGCTGTGGCAGAAAGCGCATTTTCGAATGTCGATATTAGAGAATTTTCAGAGTCGTTAGTTCAACGAGATTTTTAACCCAGCTTAAAAATGTCTGATATCGATGATACTCGGCACTATTATGAAAACAAACATCATTTTGATTATAATAGCTGTGGCAGAAAGCGCGATTTCGAATGTCGACATTGAAAATTTTTCTGAACATTTTTCCAAGTCCGAGAATTCAACGAAATTTTACCCAGCTTAAAAATGTCTGATATCGATGATACTCGGCACTATTATGAAAACAAACATCATTTTGATTATAATAGCTGTGGCAGAAAGCGCGTTTTCGAATGTCGATATTAGAGAATTTTCAGAGTCGTTAGTTCAACGAGATTTTTAACCCAGCTTAAAAATGTCTGATATCGATGATACTCGGCACTATTATGAAAACAAACATCATTTTGATTATAATAGCTGAGGCAGAAAGCGCGATTTCGAATGTCGACATTGAAAATTTTTCTGAAAATTTTTCCAAGTCCGAGAATTCAACGAAATTTTACCCAGCTTAAAAATGTCTGATATCGATGATACTCGGCACTATTATGAAAACAAACATCATTTTGATTATAATAGCTGTGGCAGAAAGCGCGATTTCGAATGTCGACATTGAAAATTTTTCTGAAAATTTTTCCAAGTCCGAGAATTCAACGAAATTTTACCCAGCTTAAAAATGTGTGATATCGATGATACTCGGCACTATTATGAAAACAAACATCATTTTGATTATAATAGCTGTGGCAGAAAGCGCGATTTCGAATGTCGACATTGAAAATTTTTCTGAAAATTTTTCCAAGTCCGAGAATTCAACGAAATTTTACCCAGCTTAAAAATGTCTGATATCGATGATACTCGGCACTATTATGAAAACAAACATTATTTTGATTATAATAGCTGTGGCAGAAAGCGCGTTTTCGAATGTCGATATTAGAGAATTTTCAGAGTCGTTAGTTCAACGAGATTTTTAACCCAGCTTAAAAATGTCTGATATCGATGATACTCGGCACTATTATGAAAACAAACATCATTTTGATTATAATAGCTGTGGCAGAAAGCGCGATTTCGAATGTCGACATTGAAAATTTTTCTGAAAATTTTTCCAAGTCCTAGAATTCAACGAAATTTTACCCAGCTTAAAAATGTCTGATATCGATGATACTCGGCACTATTATGAAAACAAACATGATTTTGATTATAATAGCTGTGGCAGAAAGCGCGATTTCGAATGTCGACATTGAAAATTTTTCTGAAAATTTTTCCAAGTCCGAGAATTCAACGAAATTTTACCCAGCTTAAAAATGTCTGATATCGATGATACTCGGCACTATTATGAAAACAAACATGATTTTGATTATAATAGCTGTGGCAGAAAGCGCGATTTCGAATGTCGACATTGAAAATTTTTCTGAAAATTTTTCCAAGTCCGAGAATTCAACGAAATTTTACCCAGCTTAAAAATGTCTGATATCGATGATACTCGGCACTATTATGAAAACAAACATCATCTTGTTTATAATAGCTGTGGCAGAAAGCGCGTTTTCGAATGCCGATATTAGAGAATTTTCAGAGTCGTTAGTTCAACGAGATTTTTAACCCAGCTTAAAAATGTCTGATATCGATGATACTCGGCACTATTATGAAAACAAACATCATTTTGATTATAATAGCTGTGGCAGAAAGCGCGATTTCGAATGTCGACATTGAGAATTTTTCCAAGTCCGAGAATTCAACGAAATTTTACCCAGCTTAAAAATGTCTGATATCGATGATACTCGGTACTATTATGAAAACAAACATCATTTTGATTATAATAGCTGTGGCAGAAAGGGCGTTTTCGAATGTCGATATTAGAGAATTTTCAGAGTCGTTAGTTCAACGAGATTTTTAACCCAGCTTAAAAATGTCTGATATCGATGATACTCGGCACTATTATGAAAACAAACATCATTTTGATTATAATAGCTGTGGCAGAAAGCGCGTTTTCGAATGTCGATATTAGAGAATTTTCAGAGTCGTTAGTTCAACGAGATTTTTAACGCAGCTTAAAAATGTCTGATATCGATGATACTCGGCACTATTATGAAAACAAACATCATTTTGATTATAATAGCTGTGGCAGAAAGCGCGATTTTGAATGTCGACATTGAGAATTTTTCCAAGTCCGAGAATTCAACGAAATTTTACCCAGCTTAAAAATGTCTGATATCGATGATACTCGGCACTATTATGAAAACAAACATCATTTTGATTATAATAGCTGTGGCAGAAAGGGCGTTTTCGAATGTCGATATTAGAGAATTTTCAGAGTCGTTAGTTCAACGAGATTTTTAACCCAGCTTAAAAATGTCTGATATCGATGATACTCGGCACTATTATGAAAACAAACATCATTTTGATTATAATAGCTGAGGCAGAAAGCGCGATTTCGAATGTCGACATTGAAAATTTTTCTGAAAATTTTTCCAAGTCCGAGAATTCAACGAAATTTTACCCAGCTTAAAAATGTCTGATATCGATGATACTCGACACTATTATGAAAACAAACATCAATTTGATTATAATAGCTGTGGCAGAAAGCGCGTTTTCGAATGTCGATATTAGAGAATTTTCAGAGTCGTTAGTTCAACGAGATTTTTAACCCAGCTTAAAAATGTCTGATATCGATGATACTCGGCACTATTATGAAAACAAACATCATTTTGATTATAATAGCTGAGGCAGAAAGCGCGATTTCGAATGTCGACATTGAAAATTTTTCTGAAAATTTTTCCAAGTCCGAGAATTCAACGAAATTTTACCCAGCTTAAAAATGTCTGATATCGATGATACTCGGCACTATTATGAAAACAAACATCATTTTGATTATAGTAGCTGTGGCAGAAAGCGCGTTTTCGAATGTCGATATTAGAGAATTTTCAGAGTCGTTAGTTCAACGAGATTTTTAACCCAGCTTAAAAATGTCTGATATCGATGATACTCGGCACTATTATGAAAACAAACATCATTTTGATTATAATAGCTGTGGCAGAAAGCGCGTTTTCGAATGTCGATATTAGAGAATTTTCAGAGTCGTTAGTTCAACGAGATTTTTAACCCAGCTTAAAAATGTCTGATATCGATGATACTCGGCACTATTATGAAAACAAACATCATTTTGATTATAATAGCTGTGGCAGAAAGCGCGATTTCGAATGTCGACATTGAAAATTTTTCCAAGTCCGAGAATTCAACGAAATTTTACCCAGCTTAAAAATGTCTGATATCGATGATACTCGGCACTATTATGAAAACAAACATCATTTTGATTATAATAGCTGAGGCAGAAAGCGCGATTTCGAATGTCGACATTGAAAATTTTTCTGAAAATTTTTCCAAGTCCGAGAATTCAACGAAATTTTACCCAGCTTAAAAATGTCTGATATCGATGATACTCGGCACTATTATGAAAACAAACATCATTTTGATTATAATAGCTGTGGCAGAAAGCGCGTTTTCGAATGTCGATATTAGAGAATTTTCAGAGTCGTTAGTTCAACGAGATTTTTAACCCAGCTTAAAAATGTCTGATATCGATGATACTCGGCACTATTATGAAAACAAACATCATTTTGATTATAATAGCTGTGGCAGAAAGCGCGTTTTCGAATGTCGATATTAGAGAATTTTCAGAGTCGTTAGTTCAACGAGATTTTTAACCCAGCTTAAAAATGTCTGATATCGATGATACTCGGCACTATTATGAAAACAAACATCATTTTGATTATAATAGCTGTGGCAGAAAGCGCGATTTCGAATGTCGACATTGAAAATTTTTCTGAAAATTTTTCCAAGTCCGAGAATTCAACGAAATTTTACCCAGCTTAAAAATGTCTGATATCGATGATACTCGGCACTATTATGAAAACAAACATCATTTTGATTATAATAGCTGTGGCAGAAAGCGCGTTTTCGAATGTCGATATTAGAGAATTTTCAGAGTCGTTAGTTCAACGAGATTTTTAACCCAGCTTAAAAATGTCTGATATCGATGATACTCGGCACTATTATGAAAACAAACATCATTTTGATTATAATAGCTGTGGCAGAAAGCGCGTTTTCGAATGTCGATATTAGAGAATTTTCAGAGTCGTTAGTTCAACGAGATTTTTAACCCAGCTTAAAAATGTCTGATATCGATGATACTCGGCACTATTATGAAAACAAACATCATTTTGATTATAATAGCTGTGGCAGAAAGCGCGATTTCGAATGTCGACATTGAAAATTTTTCCAAGTCCGAGAATTCAACGAAATTTTACCCAGCTTAAAAATGTCTGAAATCGATGATACTCGGCACTATTATGAAAACAAACATCATTTTGATTATAATAGCTGTGGCAGAAAGCGCGTTTTCGAATGTCGATATTAGAGAATTTTCAGAGTCGTTAGTTCAACGAGATTTTTAACCCAGCTTAAAAATGTCTGATATCGATGATACTCGGCACTATTATGAAAACAATCATCATTTTGATTATAATAGCTGTGGCAGAAAGCGCGATTTCGAATGTCGACATTGAAAATTTTTCTGAAAATTTTTCCAAGTCCGAGAATTCAACGAAATTTTACCCAGCTTAAAAATGTCTGATATCGATGATACTCGGCACTATTATGAAAACAAACATCATTTTGATTATAATAGCTGTGGCAGAAAGCGCGATTTTGAATGTCGACATTGAGAATTTTTCCAAGTCCGAGAATTCAACGAAATTTTACCCAGCTTAAAAATGTCTGATATCGATGATACTCGGCACTATTATGAAAACAAACATCATTTTGATTATAATAGCTGTGGCAGAAAGCGCGTTTTCGAATGTCGATATTAGAGAATTTTCAGAGTCGTTAGTTCAACGAGATTTTTAACTCAGCTTAAAAATGTCTGATATCGATGATACTCGGCACTATTATGAAAACAAACATCATTTTGATTATAATAGCTGTGGCAGAAAGCGCGTTTTCGAATGTCGATATTAGAGAATTTTCAGAGTCGTTAGTTCAACGAGATTTTTAACCCAGCTTAAAAATATCTGATATCGATGATACTCGGCACTATTATGAAAACAAACATCATTTTGATTATAATAGCTGTGGCAGAAAGCGCGATTTCGAATGTCGACATTGAAAATTTTTCTGAAAATTTTTCCAAGTCCGAGAATTCAACGAAATTTTACCCAGCTTAAAAATGTCTGATATCGATGATACTCGGCACTATTATGAAAACAAACATCATTTTGATTATAATAGCTGTGGCAGAAAGCGCATTTTCGAATGTCGATATTAGAGAATTTTCAGAGTCGTTAGTTCAACGAGATTTTTAACCCAGCTTAAAAATGTCTGATATCGATGATACTCGGCACTATTATGAAAACAAACATCATTTTGATTATAATAGCTGTGGCAGAAAGCGCGATTTCGAATGTCGACATTGAAAATTTTTCTGAACATTTTTCCAAGTCCGAGAATTCAACGAAATTTTACCCAGCTTAAAAATGTCTGATATCGATGATACTCGGCACTATTATGAAAACAAACATCATTTTGATTATAATAGCTGTGGCAGAAAGCGCGTTTTCGAATGTCGATATTAGAGAATTTTCAGAGTCGTTAGTTCAACGAGATTTTTAACCCAGCTTAAAAATGTCTGATATCGATGATACTCGGCACTATTATGAAAACAAACATCATTTTGATTATAATAGCTGAGGCAGAAAGCGCGATTTCGAATGTCGACATTGAAAATTTTTCTGAAAATTTTTCCAAGTCCGAGAATTCAACGAAATTTTACCCAGCTTAAAAATGTCTGATATCGATGATACTCGGCACTATTATGAAAACAAACATCATTTTGATTATAATAGCTGTGGCAGAAAGCGCGATTTCGAATGTCGACATTGAAAATTTTTCTGAAAATTTTTCCAAGTCCGAGAATTCAACGAAATTTTACCCAGCTTAAAAATGTCTGATATCGATGATACTCGGCACTATTATGAAAACAAACATCATTTTGATTATAATAGCTGTGGCAGAAAGCGCGATTTCGAATGTCGACATTGAAAATTTTTCTGAAAATTTTTCCAAGTCCGAGAATTCAACGAAATTTTACCCAGCTTAAAAATGTCTGATATCGATGATACTCGGCACTATTATGAAAACAAACATTATTTTGATTATAATAGCTGTGGCAGAAAGCGCGTTTTCGAATGTCGATATTAGAGAATTTTCAGAGTCGTTAGTTCAACGAGATTTTTAACCCAGCTTAAAAATGTCTGATATCGATGATACTCGGCACTATTATGAAAACAAACATCATTTTGATTATAATAGCTGTGGCAGAAAGCGCGATTTCGAATGTCGACATTGAAAATTTTTCTGAAAATTTTTCAAAGTCCTAGAATTCAACGAAATTTTACCCAGCTTAAAAATGTCTGATATCGATGATACTCGGCACTATTATGAAAACAAACATGATTTTGATTATAATAGCTGTGGCAGAAAGCGCGATTTCGAATGTCGACATTGAAAATTTTTCTGAAAATTTTTCCAAGTCCGAGAATTCAACGAAATTTTACCCAGCTTAAAAATGTCTGATATCGATGATACTCGGCACTATTATGAAAACAAACATGATTTTGATTATAATAGCTGTGGCAGAAAGCGCGATTTCGAATGTCGACATTGAAAATTTTTCTGAAAATTTTTCCAAGTCCGAGAATTCAACGAAATTTTACCCAGCTTAAAAATGTCTGATATCGATGATACTCGGCACTATTATGAAAACAAACATCATCTTGTTTATAATAGCTGTGGCAGAAAGCGCGTTTTCGAATGCCGATATTAGAGAATTTTCAGAGTCGTTAGTTCAACGAGATTTTTAACCCAGCTTAAAAATGTCTGATATCGATGATACTCGGCACTATTATGAAAACAAACATCATTTTGATTATAATAGCTGTGGCAGAAAGCGCGTTTTCGAATGTCGATATTAGAGAATTTTCAGAGTCGTTAGTTCAACGAGATTTTTAACCCAGCTTAAAAATGTCTGATATCGATGATACTCGGTACTATTATGAAAACAAACATCATTTTGATTATAATAGCTGTGGCAGAAAGGGCGTTTTCGAATGTCGATATTAGAGAATTTTCAGAGTCGTTAGTTCAACGAGATTTTTAACCCAGCTTAAAAATGTCTGATATCGATGATACTCGGCACTATTATGAAAACAAACATCATTTTGATTATAATAGCTGTGGCAGAAAGCGCGTTTTCGAATGTCGATATTAGAGAATTTTCAGAGTCGTTAGTTCAACGAGATTTTTAACGCAGCTTAAAAATGTGTGATATCGATGATACTCGGCACTATTATGAAAACAAACATCATTTTGATTATAATAGCTGTGGCAGAAAGCGCGATTTTGAATGTCGACATTGAGAATTTTTCCAAGTCCGAGAATTCAACGAAATTTTACCCAGCTTAAAAATGTCTGATATCGATGATACTCGGCACTATTATGAAAACAAACATCATTTTGATTATAATAGCTGTGGCAGAAAGGGCGTTTTCGAATGTCGATATTAGAGAATTTTCAGAGTCGTTAGTTCAACGAGATTTTTAACCCAGCTTAAAAATGTCTGATATCGATGATACTCGGCACTATTATGAAAACAAACATCATTTTGATTATAATAGCTGAGGCAGAAAGCGCGATTTCGAATGTCGACATTGAAAATTTTTCTGAAAATTTTTCCAAGTCCGAGAATTCAACGAAATTTTACCCAGCTTAAAAATGTCTGATATCGATGATACTCGACACTATTATGAAAACAAACATCAATTTGATTATAATAGCTGTGGCAGAAAGCGCGTTTTCGAATGTCGATATTAGAGAATTTTCAGAGTCGTTAGTTCAACGAGATTTTTAACCCAGCTTAAAAATGTCTGATATCGATGATACTCGGCACTATTATGAAAACAAACATCATTTTGATTATAATAGCTGAGGCAGAAAGCGCGATTTCGAATGTCGACATTGAAAATTTTTCTGAAAATTTTTCCAAGTCCGAGAATTCAACGAAATTTTACCCAGCTTAAAAATGTCTGATATCGATGATACTCGGCACTATTATGAAAACAAACATCATTTTGATTATAGTAGCTGTGGCAGAAAGCGCGTTTTCGAATGTCGATATTAGAGAATTTTCAGAGTCGTTAGTTCAACAAGATTTTTAACCCAGCTTAAAAATGTCTGATATCGATGATACTCGGCACTATTATGAAAACAAACATCATTTTGATTATAATAGCTGTGGCAGAAAGCGCGTTTTCGAATGTCGATATTAGAGAATTTTCAGAGTCGTTAGTTCAACGAGATTTTTAACCCAGCTTAAAAATGTCTGATATCGATGATACTCGGCACTATTATGAAAACAAACATCATTTTGATTATAATAGCTGTGGCAGAAAGCGCGATTTCGAATGTCGACATTGAAAATTTTTCCAAGTCCGAGAATTCAACGAAATTTTACCCAGCTTAAAAATGTCTGATATCAATGATACTCGGCACTATTATGAAAACAAACATCATTTTGATTATAATAGCTGTGGCAGAAAGCGCGATTTCGAATGTCGACATTGAGAATTTTTCCAAGTCCGAGAATTCAACGAAATTTTACCCAGCTTAAAAATGTCTGATATCGATGATACTCGGTACTATTATGAAAACAAACATCATTTTGATTATAAAAGCTGTGGCAGAAAGGGCGTTTTCGAATGTCGATATTAGAGAATTTTCAGAGTCGTTAGTTCAACGAGATTTTTAACCCAGCTTAAAAATGTCTGATATCGATGATACTCGGCACTATTATGAAAACAAACATCATTTTGATTATAATAGCTGAGGCAGAAAGCGCGATTTCGAATGTCGACATTGAAAATTTTTCTGAAAATTTTTCCAAGTCCGAGAATTCAACGAAATTTTACCCAGCTTAAAAATGTCTGATATCGATGATACTCGGCACTATTATGAAAACAAACATCATTTTGATTATAATAGCTGTGGCAGAAAGCGCGTTTTCGAATGTCGATATTAGAGAATTTTCAGAGTCGTTAGTTCAACGAGATTTTTAACCCAGCTTAAAAATGTCTGATATCGATGATACTCGGCACTATTATGAAAACAAACATCATTTTGATTATAATAGCTGTGGCAGAAAGCGCGTTTTCGAATGTCGATATTAGAGAATTTTCAGAGTCGTTAGTTCAACGAGATTTTTAACCCAGCTTAAAAATGTCTGATATCGATGATACTCGGCACTATTATGAAAACAAACATCATTTTGATTATAATAGCTGTGGCAGAAAGCGCGATTTCGAATGTCGACATTGAAAATTTTTCTGAACATTTTTCCAAGTCCGAGAATTCAACGAAATTTTACCCAGCTTAAAAATGTCTGATATCGATGATACTCGGCACTATTATGAAAACAAACATCATTTTGATTATAATAGCTGTGGCAGAAAGCGCGTTTTCGAATGTCGATATTAGAGAATTTTCAGAGTCGTTAGTTCAACGAGATTTTTAACCCAGCTTAAAAATGTCTGATATCGATGATACTCGGCACTATTATGAAAACAAACATCATTTTGATTATAATAGCTGTGGCAGAAAGCGCGATTTCGAATGTCGACATTGAAAATTTTTCCAAGTCCGAGAATTCAACGAAATTTTACCCAGCTTAAAAATGTCTGATATCGATGATACTCGGCACTATTATGAAAACAAACATCATTTTGATTATAATAGCTGTGGCAGAAAGCGCGTTTTCGAATGTCGATATTAGAGAATTTTCAGAGTCGTTAGTTCAACGAGATTTTTAACCCAGCTTAAAAATGTCTGATATCGATGATACTCGGCACTATTATGAAAACAATCATCATTTTGATTATAATAGCTGTGGCAGAAAGCGCGATTTCGAATGTCGACATTGAAAATTTTTCTGAAAATTTTTCCAAGTCCGAGAATTCAACGAAATTTTACCCAGCTTAAAAATGTCTGATATCGATGATACTCGGCACTATTATGAAAACAAACATCATTTTGATTATAATAGCTGTGGCAGAAAGCGCGATTTCGAATGTCGACATTGAAAATTTTTCTGAAAATTTTTCCAAGTCCGAGAATTCAACGAAATTTTACCCAGCTTAAAAATGTCTTATATCGATGATACTCGGCACTATTATGAAAACAAACATCATTTTGATTATAATAGCTGTGGCAGAAAGCGCGATTTCGAATGTCGACATTGAAAATTTTTCTGAAAATTTTTCCAAGTCCGAGAATTCAACGAAATTTTACCCAGCTTAAAAATGTCTGATATCGATGATACTCGGCACTATTATGAAAACAAACATTATTTTGATTATAATAGCTGTGGCAGAAAGCGCGTTTTCGAATGTCGATATTAGAGAATTTTCAGAGTCGTTAGTTCAACGAGATTTTTAACCCAGCTTAAAAATGTCTGATATCGATGATACTCGGCACTATTATGAAAACAAACATCATTTTGATTATAATAGCTGTGTGCGATTTCGAATGTCGACATTGAAAATTTTTCTGAAAATTTTTCCAAGTCCGAGAATTCAACGAAATTTTACCCTGCTTAAAAATGTCTGATATCGATGATACTCGGCACTATTATGAAAACAAACATCATCTTGTTTATAATAGCTGTGGCAGAAAGCGCGTTTTCGAATGCCGATATTAGAGAATTTTCAGAGTCGTTAGTTCAACGAGATTTTTAACCCAGCTTAAAAATGTCTGATATCGATGATACTCGGCACTATTATGAAAACAAATATCATTTTGATTATAATAGCTGTGGCAGAAAGCGCGATTTCGAATGTCGACATTGAAAATTTTTCTGAAAATTTTTCCAAGTCCGAGAATTCAACGAAATTTTACCCAGCTTAAAAATGTCTGATATCGATGATACTCGGCACTATTATGAAAACAAACATGATTTTGATTATAATAGCTGTGGCAGAAAGCGCGATTTCGAATGTCGACATTGAAAATTTTTCTGAAAATTTTTCCAAGTCCGAGAATTCAACGAAATTTTACCCAGCTTAAAAATGTCTGATATCGATGATACTCGGCACTATTATGAAAACAAACATCATCTTGTTTATAATAGCGCGATTTCGAATGTCGACATTGAAAATTTTTCCAAGTCCGAGAATTCAACGAAATTTTACCCAGCTTAAAAATGTCTGATATCGATGATACTCGGCACTATTATGAAAACAAACATCATTTTGATTATAATAGCTGAGGCAGAAAGCGCGATTTCGAATGTCGACATTGAAAATTTTTCTGAAAATTTTTCCAAGTCCGAGAATTCAACGAAATTTTACCCAGCTTAAAAATGTCTTATATCGATGATACTCGGCACTATTATGAAAACAAACATCATTTTGATTATAATAGCTGTGGCAGAAAGCGCGTTTTCGAATGTCGATATTAGAGAATTTTCAGAGTCGTTAGTTCAACGAGATTTTTAACCCAGCTTAAAAATGTCTGATATCGATGATACTCGGCACTATTATGAAAACAAACATCATTTTGATTATAATAGCTGTGGCAGAAAGCGCGTTTTCGAATGTCGATATTAGAGAATTTTCAGAGTCGTTAGTTCAACGAGATTTTTAACCCAGCTTAAAAATGTCTGATATCGATGATACTCGGCACTATTATGAAAACAAACATCATTTTGATTATAATAGCTGTGGCAGAAAGCGCGATTTCGAATGTCGACATTGAAAATTTTTCCAAGTACGAGAATTCAACGAAATTTTACCCAGCTTAAAAATGTCTGATATCGATGATACTCGGCATTATTATGAAAACAAACATCATTTTGATTATAATAGCTGTGGCAGAAAGCGCGATTTCGAATGTCGACATTGAGAATTTTTCCAAGTCCGAGAATTCAACGAAATTTTACCCAGCTTAAAAATGTCTGATATCGATGATACTCGGCACTATTATGAAAACAAACATCATTTTGATTATAATAGCTGTGGCAGAAAGGGCATTTTCGAATGTCGATATTAGAGAATTTTCAGAGTCGTTAGTTCAACGAGATTTTTAACCCAGCTTAAAAATGTCTGATATCGATGATACTCGGCACTATTATGAAAACAAACATCATTTTGATTATAATAGCTGAGGCAGAAAGCGCGATTTCGAATGTCGACATTGAAAATTTTTCTGAAAATTTTTCCAAGTCCGAGAATTCAACGAAATTTTACCCAGCTTAAAAATGTCTGATATCGATGATACTCGGCACTATTATGAAAACAAACATCATTTTGATTATAATAGCTGTGGCAGAAAGCGCGTTTTCGAATGTCGATATTAGAGAATTTTCAGAGTCGTTAGTTCAACGAGATTTTTAACCCAGCTTAAAAATGTCTGATATCGATGATACTCGGCACTATTATGAAAACAAACATCATTTTGATTATAATAGCTGTGGCAGAAAGCGCGTTTTCGAATGTCGATATTAGAGAATTTTCAGAGTCGTTAGTTCAACGAGATTTTTAACCCAGCTTAAAAATGTCTGATATCGATGATACTCGGCACTATTATGAAAACAAACATCATTTTGATTATAATAGCTGTGGCAGAAAGCGCGATTTCGAATGTCGACATTGAAAATTTTTCTGAACATTTTTCCAAGTCCGAGAATTCAACGAAATTTTACCCAGCTTAAAAATGTCTGATATCGATGATACTCGGCACTATTATGAAAACAAACATCATTTTGATTATAATAGCTGTGGCAGAAAGCGCGTTTTCGAATGTCGATATTAGAGAATTTTCAGAGTCGTTAGTTCAACGAGATTTTTAACCCAGCTTAAAAATGTCTGATATCGATGATACTCGGCACTATTATGAAAACAAACATCATTTTGATTATAATAGCTGTGGCAGAAAGCGCGATTTCGAATGTCGACATTGAAAATTTTTCCAAGTCCGAGAATTCAACGAAATTTTACCCAGCTTAAAAATGTCTGATATCGATGATACTCGGCACTATTATGAAAACAAACATCATTTTGATTATAATAGCTGTGGCAGAAAGCGCGTTTTCGAATGTCGATATTAGAGAATTTTCAGAGTCGTTAGTTCAACGAGATTTTTAACCCAGCTTAAAAATGTCTGATATCGATGATACTCGGCACTATTATGAAAACAAACATCATTTTGATTATAATAGCTGTGGCAGAAAGCGCGTTTTCGAATGTCGATATTAGAGAATTCTCAGAGTCGTTAGTTCAACGAGATTTTTAACCCAGCTTAAAAATGTCTGATATCGATGATACTCGGCACTATTATGAAAACAAACATCATTTTGATTATAATAGCTGTGGCAGAAAGCGCGATTTTGAATGTCGACATTGAAAATTTTTCCAAGTCCGAGAATTCAACGAAATTTTACCCAGCTTAAAAATGTCTGATATCGATGATACTCGGCACTATTATGAAAACAAACATCATTTTGATTATAATAGCTGTGGCAGAAAGCGCGATTTCGAATGTCGACATTGAAAATTTTTCTGAAAATTTTTCCAAGTCCGAGAATTCAACGAAATTTTACCCAGCTTAAAAATGTCTGATATCGATGATACTCGGCACTATTATGAAAACAAACATCATTTTGATTATAATAGCTGTGGCAGAAAGCGCGTTTTCGAATGTCGATATTAGAGAATTTTCAGAGTCGTTAGTTCAACGAGATTTTTAACCCAGCTTAAAAATGTCTGATATCGATGATACTCGGCACTATTATGAAAACAAACATCATTTTGATTATAATAGCTGTGGCAGAAAGCGCGATTTCGAATGTCGACATTGAGAATTTTTCCAAGTCCGAGAATTCAACGAAATTTTACCCAGCTTAAAAATGTCTGATATCGATGATACTCGGCACTATTATGAAAACAAACATCATTTTGATTATAATAGCTGTGGCAGAAAGCGCGATTTCGAATGTCGACATTGAAAATTTTTCCAAGTCCGAGAATTCAACGAAATTTTACCCAGCTTAAAAATGTCTGATATCGATGATACTCGGCACTATTATGAAAACAAACATCATTTTGATTATAATAGCTGTGGCAGAAAGCGCGATTTCGAATGTCGACATTGAAAATTTTTCTGAAAATTTTTCCAAGTCCGAGAATTCAACGAAATTTTACCCAGCTTAAAAATGTCTTATATCGATGATACTCGGCACTATTATGAAAACAAACATCATTTTGATTATAATAGCTGTGGCAGAAAGCGCGATTTCGAATGTCGACATTGAAAATTTTTCTGAAAATTTTTCCAAGTCCGAGAATTCAACGAAATTTTACCCAGCTTAAAAATGTCTGATATCGATGATACTCGGCACTATTATGAAAACAAACATTATTTTGATTATAATAGCTGTGGCAGAAAGCGCGTTTTCGAATGTCGATATTAGAGAATTTTCAGAGTCGTTAGTTCAACGAGATTTTTAACCCAGCTTAAAAATGTCTGATATCGATGATACTCGGCACTATTATGAAAACAAACATCATTTTGATTATAATAGCTGTGGCAGAAAGCGCGATTTCGAATGTCGACATTGAAAATTTTTCTGAAAATTTTTCCAAGTCCGAGAATTCAACGAAATTTTACCCTGCTTAAAAATGTCTGATATCGATGATACTCGGCACTATTATGAAAACAAACATCATCTTGTTTATAATAGCTGTGGCAGAAAGCGCGTTTTCGAATGCCGATATTAGAGAATTTTCAGAGTCGTTAGTTCAACGAGATTTTTAACCCAGCTTAAAAATGTCTGATATCGATGATACTCGGCACTATTATGAAAACAAATATCATTTTGATTATAATAGCTGTGGCAGAAAGCGCGATTTCGAATGTCGACATTGAAAATTTTTCTGAAAATTTTTCCAAGTCCGAGAATTCAACGAAATTTTACCCAGCTTAAAAATGTCTGATATCGATGATACTCGGCACTATTATGAAAACAAACATGATTTTGATTATAATAGCTGTGGCAGAAAGCGCGATTTCGAATGTCGACATTGAAAATTTTTCTGAAAATTTTTCCAAGTCCGAGAATTCAACGAAATTTTACCCAGCTTAAAAATGTCTGATATCGATGATACTCGGCACTATTATGAAAACAAACATCATCTTGTTTATAATAGCTGTGGCAGAAAGCGCGTTTTCGAATGCCGATATTAGAGAATTTTCAGAGTCGTTAGTTCAACGAGATTTTTAACCCAGCTTAAAAATGTCTGATATCGATGATACTCGGCACTATTATGAAAACAAACATCATTTTGATTATAATAGCTGTGGCAGAAAGCGCGATTTCGAATGTCGACATTGAGAATTTTTCCAAGTCCGAGAATTCAACGAAATTTTACCCAGCTTAAAAATGTCTGATATCGATGATACTCGGTACTATTATGAAAACAAACATCATTTTGATTATAATAGCTGTGGCAGAAAGGGCGTTTTCGAATGTCGATATTAGAGAATTTTCAGAGTCGTTAGTTCAACGAGATTTTTAACCCAGCTTAAAAATGTCTGATATCGATGATACTCGACACTATTATGAAAACAAACATCAATTTGATTATAATAGCTGTGGCAGAAAGCGCGTTTTCGAATGTCGATATCAGAGAATTTTCAGAGTCGTTAGTTCAACGAGATTTTTAATCCAGCTTAAAAATGTCTGATATCGATGATACTCGGCACTATTATGAAAACAAACATCATTTTGTTTATAATAGCTGTGGCAGAAAGCGCGATTTCGAATGTCGACATTGAAAATTTTTCCAAGTCCGAGAATTCAACGAAATTTTACCCAGCTTAAAAATGTCTGATATCGATGATACTCGGCACTATTATGAAAACAAACATCATTTTGATTATAATAGCTGAGGCAGAAAGCGCGATTTCGAATGTCGACATTGAAAATTTTTCTGAAAATTTTTCCAAGTCCGAGAATTCAACGAAATTTTACCCAGCTTAAAAATGTCTTATATCGATGATACTCGGCACTATTATGAAAACAAACATCATTTTGATTATAATAGCTGTGGCAGAAAGCGCGTTTTCGAATGTCGATATTAGAGAATTTTCAGAGTCGTTAGTTCAACGAGATTTTTAACCCAGCTTAAAAATGTCTGATATCGATGATACTCGGCACTATTATGAAAACAAACATCATTTTGATTATAATAGCTGTGGCAGAAAGCGCGTTTTCGAATGTCGATATTAGAGAATTTTCAGAGTCGTTAGTTCAACGAGATTTTTAACCCAGCTTAAAAATGTCTGATATCGATGATACTCGGCACTATTATGAAAACAAACATCATTTTGATTATAATAGCTGTGGCAGAAAGCGCGATTTCGAATGTCGACATTGAAAATTTTTCCAAGTACGAGAATTCAACGAAATTTTACCCAGCTTAAAAATGTCTGATATCGATGATACTCGGCATTATTATGAAAACAAACATCATTTTGATTATAATAGCTGTGGCAGAAAGCGCGATTTCGAATGTCGACATTGAGAATTTTTCCAAGTCCGAGAATTCAACGAAATTTTACCCAGCTTAAAAATGTCTGATATCGATGATACTCGGCACTATTATGAAAACAAACATCATTTTGATTATAATAGCTGTGGCAGAAAGGGCATTTTCGAATGTCGATATTAGAGAATTTTCAGAGTCGTTAGTTCAACGAGATTTTTAACCCAGCTTAAAAATGTCTGATATCGATGATACTCGGCACTATTATGAAAACAAACATCATTTTGATTATAATAGCTGAGGCAGAAAGCGCGATTTCGAATGTCGACATTGAAAATTTTTCTGAAAATTTTTCCAAGTCCGAGAATTCAACGAAATTTTACCCAGCTTAAAAATGTCTGATATCGATGATACTCGGCATTATTATGAAAACAAACATCATTTTGATTATAATAGCTGTGGCAGAAAGCGCGATTTCGAATGTCGACATTGAGAATTTTTCCAAGTCCGAGAATTCAACGAAATTTTACCCAGCTTAAAAATGTCTGATATCGATGATACTCGGCACTATTATGAAAACAAACATCATTTTGATTATAATAGCTGTGGCAGAAAGCGCGATTTCGAATGTCGACATTGAAAATTTTTCCAAGTCCGAGAATTCAACGAAATTTTACCCGGCTTAAAAATGTCTGATATCGATGATACTCGGCACTATTATGAAAACAAACATCATTTTGATTATAATAGCTGTGGCAGAAAGCGCGTTTTCGTATGTCGATATTAGAGAATTTTCAGAGTCGTTAGTTCAACGAGATTTTTAACCCAGCTTAAAAATGTCTGATATCGATGATACTCGGCACTATTATGAAAACAAACATCATTTTGATTATAATAGCTGTGGCAGAAAGCGCGATTTCGAATGTCGACATTGAAAATTTTTCCAAGTCCGAGAATTCAACGAAATTTTACCCAGCTTAAAAATGTCTGATATCGATGATACTCGGCACTATTATGAAAACAAACATCATTTTGATTATATTAGCTGTGGCAGAAAGGGCGTTTTCGAATGTCGATATTAGAGAATTTTCAGAGTCGTTAGTTCAACGAGATTTTTAACCCAGCTTAAAAATGTCTGATATCGATGATACTCGGCACTATTATGAAAACAAACATCATTTTGATTATAATAGATGTGGCAGAAAGCGCGATTTCGAATGTCGACATTGAAAATTTTTCTGAAAATTTTTCCAAATCCGAGAATTCAACGAAATTTTAACCGGCTTAAAAATGTCTGATGTCGATGATACTCGGCACTATTATGAAAACAAACATCATTTTGATTATAATAGCTGTGGCAGAAAGCGCGTTTTCGAATGTCGATATTAGAGAATTTTCAGAGTCGTTAGTTCAACGAGATTTTTAACCCAGCTTAAAAATGTCTGATATCGATGATACTCGGCACTATTATGAAAACAAACATCATTTTGATTATAATAGCTGTGGCAGAAAGCGCGATTTCGAATGTCGACATTGAAAATTTTTCTGAAAATTTTTCCAAGACCGAGAATTCAACGAAATTTTACCCAGCTTAAAAATGTCTGATATCGATGATACTCGGCACTATTATGAAAACAAACATCATTTTGATTATAATAGCTGTGGCAGAAAGCGCGATTTCGAATGTCGACATTGAAAATTTTTCTGAAAATTTTTCCAAGACCGAGAATTCAACGAAATTTTACCCAGCTTAAAAATGTCTGATATCGATGATACTCGACACTATTATGAAAACAAACATCATTTTGATTATAATAGCTGTGGCAGAAAGCGCGTTTTCGAATGTCGATATTAGAGAATTCTCAGAGTCGTTAGTTCAACGAGATTTTTAACCCAGCTTAAAAATGTCTGATATCGATGATACTCGGCACTATTATGAAAACAAACATCATTTTGATTATAATAGCTGTGGCAGAAAGCGCGATTTCGAATGTAGACATAGAAAATTTTTCTGAAAATTTTTCCAAATCCGAGAATTCAACGAAATTTTAACCCAGCTTAAAAATGTCTGATATCGATGATACTCGGCACTATTATGAAAACAAACATCATTTTGATTATAATAGCTGTGGCAGAAAGCGCGTTTTCGAATGTCGATATTAGAGAATTTTCAGAGTCGTTAGTTCAACGAGATTTTTAACCCAGCTTAAAAATGTCTGATATCGATGATACTCGGCACTATTATGAAAACAAACGTCATTTTGATTATAATAGCTGTGGCAGAAAGCGCGATTTCGAATGTCGACATTGAAAATTTTTCTGAAAATTTTTCCAAGTCCGAGAATTCAACGAAATTTTACCCAGCTTAAAAATGTCTGATATCGATGATACTCGGCACTATTATGAAAACAAACATCATTTTGATTATAATAGCTGTGGCAGAAAGCGCGATTTCGAATGTCGACATTGAAAATTTTTCTGAAAATTTTTCCAAGTCCGAGAATTCAACGAAATTTTACCCAGCTTAAAAATGTCTGATATCGATGATACTCGGCACTATTATGAAAACAAACATCATTTTGATTATAATAGCTGTGGCAGAAAGCGCGTTTTCGAATGTCGATATTAGAGAATTTTCAGAGTCGTTAGTTCAACGAGATTTTTAACCCAGCTTAAAAATGTCTGATATCGATGATACTCGGCACTATTATGAAAACAAACATCATTTTGATTATAATAGCTGTGGCAGAAAGCGCGATTTCGAATGTCGACATTGAGAATTTTTCCAAGTCCGAGAATTCAACGAAATTTTACCCAGCTTAAAAATGTCTGATATCGATGATACTCGGCACTATTATGAAAACAAACATCATTTTGATTATAATAGCTGTGGCAGAAAGCGCGATTTCGAATGTCGACATTGAAAATTTTTCCAAGTCCGAGAATTCAACGAAATTTTACCCAGCTTAAAAATGTCTGATATCGATGATACTCGGCACTATTATGAAAACAAACATCATTTTGATTATAATAGCTGTGGCAGAAAGCGCGTTTTCGAATGTCGATATTAGAGAATTTTCAGAGTCGTTAGTTCAACGAGATTTTTAACCCAGCTTAAAAATGTCTGATATCGATGATACTCGGCACTATTATGAAAACAAACATCATTTTGATTATAATAGCTGTGGCAGAAAGCGCGATTTCGAATGTCGACATTGAAAATTTTTCTGAAAATTTTTCCAAATCCGAGAATTCAACGAAATTTTAACCGGCTTAAAAATGTCTGATGTCGATGATACTCGGCACTATTATGAAAACAAACATCATTTTGATTATAATAGCTGTGGCAGAAAGCGCGTTTTCGAATGTCGATATTAGAGAATTTTCAGAGTCGTTAGTTCAACGAGATTTTTAACCCAGCTTAAAAATGTCTGATATCGATGATACTCGGCACTATTATGAAAACAAACATCATTTTGATTATAATAGCTGTGGCAGAAAGCGCGATTTCGAATGACGACATTGAAAATTTTTCTGAAAATTTTTCCAAGACCGAGAATTCAACGAAATTTTACCCAGCTTAAAAATGTCTGATATCGATGATACTCGGCACTATTATGAAAACAAACATCATTTTGATTATAATAGCTGTGGCAGAAAGCGCGATTTCGAATGTCGACATTGAAAATTTTTCTGAAAATTTTTCCAAGACCGAGAATTCAACGAAATTTTACCCAGCTTAAAAATGTCTGATATCGATGATACTCGACACTATTATGAAAACAAACATCATTTTGATTATAATAGCTGTGGCAGAAAGCGCGTTTTCGAATGTCGATATTAGAGAATTCTCAGAGTCGTTAGTTCAACGAGATTTTTAACCCAGCTTAAAAATGTCTGATATCGATGATACTCGGCACTATTATGAAAACAAACATCATTTTGATTATAATAGCTGTGGCAGAAAGCGCGATTTCGAATGTCGACATTGAAAATTTTTCTGAAAATTTTTCCAAATCCGAGAATTCAACGAAATTTTAACCAGCTTAAAAATGTCTGATATCGATGATACTCGGCACTATTATGAAAACAAACATCATTTTGATTATAATAGCTGTGGCAGAAAGCGCGTTTTCGAATGTCGATATTAGAGAATTTTCAGAGTCGTTAGTTCAACGAGATTTTTAACCCAGCTTAAAAATGTCTGATATCGATGATACTCGGCACTATTATGAAAACAAACATCATTTTGATTATAATAGCTGTGGCAGAAAGCGCGATTTCGAATGTCGACATTGAAAATTTTTCTGAAAATTTTTCCAAGTCCGAGAATTCAACGATATTTTACCCAGCTTAAAAATGTCTGATATCGATGATACTCGGCACTATTATGAAAACAAACATCATTTTGATTATAATAGCTGTGGCAGAAAGCGCGATTTCGAATGTCGACATTGAAAATTTTTCCAAGTCCGAGAATTCAACGAAATTTTACCCAGCTTAAAAGTGTCTGATATCGATGATACTCGGCACATTATGAAAACAAACATCATTTTGATTATAATAGCTGTGGCAGAAAGCGCGTTTTCGAATGTCGATATTAGAGAATTTTCAGAGTCGTTAGTTCAACGAGATTTTTAACCCAGCTTAAAAATGTCTGATATCGATGATACTCGGCACTATTATGAAAACAAACATCATTTTGATTATAATAGCTGTGGCAGAAAGCGCGATTTCGAATGTCGACATTGAAAATTTTTCCAAGTCCGAGAATTCAACGAAATTTTACCCAGCTTAAAAGTGTCTGATATCGATGATACTCGGCACATTATGAAAACAAACATCATTTTGATTATAATAGCTGTGGCAGAAAGCGCGTTTTCGAATGTCGATATTAGAGAATTTTCAGAGTCGTTAGTTCAACGAGATTTTTAACCCAGCTTAAAAATGTCTGATATCGATGATACTCGGCACTATTATGAAAACAAACATCATTTTGATTATAATAGCTGTGGCAGAAAGCGCGTTTTCGAATGTCGATATTAGAGAATTTTCAGAGTCGTTAGTTCAACGAGATTTTTAACCCAGCTTAAAAATGTCTGATATCGATGATACTCGGCACTATTATGAAAACAAACATCATTTTGATTATAATAGCTGTGGCAGAAAGCGCGATTTCGAATGTCGACATTGAAAATTTTTCTGAAAATTTTTCCAAGTCCGAGAATTTAACGAAATTTTACCCAGCTTAAAAATGTCTGATATCGATGATACTCGGCACTATTATGAAAACAAACATCATTTTGATTATAATAGCTGTGGCAGAAAGCGCGTTTTCGAATTTTATATTAGAGAATTTTCAGAGTCGTTAGTTCAACGAGATTTTTAACCCAGCTTAAAAATGTCTGATATCGATGATACTCGACACTATTATGAAAACAAACATCATTTTGATTATAATAGCTGTGGCAGAAAGCGCGTTTTCGAATGTCGATATTAGAGAATTTTCAGAGTCGTTAGTTCAACGAGATTTTTAACTCAGCTTAAAAATGTCTGATATCGATGATACTCGGCACTATTATGAAAACAAACATCATTTTGATTATAATAGCTGTGGCAGAAAGCGCGATTTCGAATGTCGACATTGAAAATTTTTCTGAAAATTTTTCCAAGTCCGAGAATTCAACGAAATTTTACCCAGCTTAAAAATGTCTTATATCGATGATACTCGGCACTATTATGAAAACAAACATCATTTTGATTATAATAGCTGTGGCAGAAAGCGCGTTTTCGAATGTCGATATTAGAGAATTTTCAGAGTCGTTAGTTCAACGAGATTTTTAACCCAGCTTAAAAATGTCTGATATCGATGATACTCGGCACTATTATGAAAACAAACATCATTTTGATTATAATAGCTGTGGCAGAAAGCGCGTTTTCGAATGTCGATATTAGAGAATTTTCAGAGTCGTTAGTTCAACGAGATTTTTAACCCAGCTTAAAAATGTCTGATATCGATGATACTCGGCACTATTATGAAAACAAACATCATTTTGATTATAATAGCTGTGGCAGAAAGCGCGATTTTGAATGTCGACATTGAGAATTTTTCCAAGTCCGAGAATTCAACGAAATTTTACCCAGCTTAAAAATGTCTGATATCGATGATACTCGGCACTATTATGAAAACAAACATCATTTTGATTATAATAGCTGTGGCAGAAAGCGCGTTTTCGAATGTCGATATTAGAGAATTTTCAGAGTCGTTAGTTCAACGAGATTTTTAACCCAGCTTAAAAATGTCTGATATCGATGATACTCGGCACTATTATGAAAACAAACATCATTTTGATTATAATAGCTGTGGCAGAAAGCGCGTTTTCGAATGTCGATATTAGAGAATTTTCAGAGTCGTTAGTTCAACGAGATTTTTAACCCAGCTTAAAAATGTCTGATATCGATGATACTCGGCACTATTATGAAAACAAACATCATTTTGATTATAATAGCTGTGGCAGAAAGCGCGATTTTGAATGTCGACATTGAGAATTTTTCCAAGTCCGAGAATTCAACGAAATTTTACCCAGCTTAAAAATGTCTGATATCGATGATACTCGGCACTATTATGAAAACAAACATCATTTTGATTATAATAGCTGTGGCAGAAAGCGCGATTTCGAATGTCGACATTGAAAATTTTTCTGAAAATTTTTCCAAGTCCGAGAATTCAACGAAATTTTACCCAGCTTAAAAATGTCTTATATCGATGATACTCGGCACTATTATGAAAACAAACATCATTTTGATTATAATAGCTGTGGCAGAAAGCGCGTTTTCGAATGTCGATATTAGAGAATTTTCAGAGTCGTTAGTTCAACGAGATTTTTAACCCAGCTTAAAAATGTCTGATATCGATGATACTCGGCACTATTATGAAAACAAACATCATTTTGATTATAATAGATGTGGCAGAAAGCGCGATTTCGAATGTCGACATTGAAAATTTTTCTGAAAATTTTTCCAAATCCGAGAATTCAACGAAATTTTAACCGGCTTAAAAATGTCTGATGTCGATGATACTCGGCACTATTATGAAAACAAACATCATTTTGATTATAATAGCTGTGGCAGAAAGCGCGTTTTCGAATGTCGATATTAGAGAATTTTCAGAGTCGTTAGTTCAACGAGATTTTTAACCCAGCTTAAAAATGTCTGATATCGATGATACTCGGCACTATTATGAAAACAAACATCATTTTGATTATAATAGCTGTGGCAGAAAGCGCGATTTCGAATGTCGACATTGAAAATTTTTCTGAAAATTTTTCCAAGACCGAGAATTCAACGAAATTTTACCCAGCTTAAAAATGTCTGATATCGATGATACTCGGCACTATTATGAAAACAAACATCATTTTGATTATAATAGCTGTGGCAGAAAGCGCGATTTCGAATGTCGACATTGAAAATTTTTCTGAAAATTTTTCCAAGACCGAGAATTCAACGAAATTTTACCCAGCTTAAAAATGTCTGATATCGATGATACTCGACACTATTATGAAAACAAACATCATTTTGATTATAATAGCTGTGGCAGAAAGCGCGTTTTCGAATGTCGATATTAGAGAATTTTCAGAGTCGTTAGTTCAACGAGATTTTTAACCCAGCTTAAAAATGTCTGATATCGATGATACTCGGCACTATTATGAAAACAAACGTCATTTTGATTATAATAGCTGTGGCAGAAAGCGCGATTTCGAATGTCGACATTGAAAATTTTTCTGAAAATTTTTCCAAGTCCGAGAATTCAACGAAATTTTACCCAGCTTAAAAATGTCTGATATCGATGATACTCGGCACTATTATGAAAACAAACATCATTTTGATTATAATAGCTGTGGCAGAAAGCGCGATTTCGAATGTAGACATAGAAAATTTTTCTGAAAATTTTTCCAAATCCGAGAATTCAACGAAATTTTAACCAGCTTAAAAATGTCTGATATCGATGATACTCGGCACTATTATGAAAACAAACATCATTTTGATTATAATAGCTGTGGCAGAAAGCGCGTTTTCGAATGTCGATATTAGAGAATTCTCAGAGTCGTTAGTTCAACGAGATTTTTAACCCAGCTTAAAAATGTCTGATATCGATGATACTCGGCACTATTATGAAAACAAACATCATTTTGATTATAATAGCTGTGGCAGAAAGCGCGATTTCGAATGTAGACATAGAAAATTTTTCTGAAAATTTTTCCAAATCCGAGAATTCAACGAAATTTTAACCAGCTTAAAAATGTCTGATATCGATGATACTCGGCACTATTATGAAAACAAACATCATTTTGATTATAATAGCTGTGGCAGAAAGCGCGTTTTCGAATGTCGATATTAGAGAATTTTCAGAGTCGTTAGTTCAACGAGATTTTTAACACAGCTTAAAAATGTCTGATATCGATGATACTCGGCACTATTATGAAAACAAACGTCATTTTGATTATAATAGCTGTGGCAGAAAGCGCGATTTCGAATGTCGACATTGAAAATTTTTCTGAAAATTTTTCCAAGTCCGAGAATTCAACGAAATTTTACCCAGCTTAAAAATGTCTGATATCGATGATACTCGGCACTATTATGAAAACAAACATCATTTTGATTATAATAGCTGTGGCAGAAAGCGCGATTTCGAATGTCGACATTGAAAATTTTTCTGAAAATTTTTCCAAGTCCGAGAATTCAACGAAATTTTACCCAGCTTAAAAATGTCTGATATCGATGATACTCGGCACTATTATGAAAACAAACATCATTTTGATTATAATAGCTGTGGCAGAAAGCGCGTTTTCGAATGTCGATATTAGAGAATTTTCAGAGTCGTTAGTTCAACGAGATTTTTAACCCAGCTTAAAAATGTCTGATATCGATGATACTCGGCACTATTATGAAAACAAACATCATTTTGATTATAATAGCTGTGGCAGAAAGCGCGATTTCGAATGTCGACATTGAGAATTTTTCCAAGTCCGAGAATTCAACGAAATTTTACCCAGCTTAAAAATGTCTGATATCGATGATACTCGGCACTATTATGAAAACAAACATCATTTTGATTATAATAGCTGTGGCAGAAAGCGCGATTTCGAATGTCGACATTGAAAATTTTTCCAAGTCCGAGAATTCAACGAAATTTTACCCAGCTTAAATATGTCTGATATCGATGATACTCGGCACTATTATGAAAACAAACATCATTTTGATTATAATAGCTGTGGCAGAAAGCGCGTTTTCGAATGTCGATATTAGAGAATTTTCAGAGTCGTTAGTTCAACGAGATTTTTAACCCAGCTTAAAAATGTCTGATATCGATGATACTCGGCACTATTATGAAAACAAACATCATTTTGATTATAATAGCTGTGGCAGAAAGCGCGATTTCGAATGTCGACATTGAAAATTTTTCTGAAAATTTTTCCAAATCCGAGAATTCAACGAAATTTTAACCGGCTTAAAAATGTCTGATGTCGATGATACTCGGCACTATTATGAAAACAAACATCATTTTGATTATAATAGCTGTGGCAGAAAGCGCGTTTTCGAATGTCGATATTAGAGAATTTTCAGAGTCGTTAGTTCAACGAGATTTTTAACCCAGCTTAAAAATGTCTGATATCGATGATACTCGGCACTATTATGAAAACAAACATCATTTTGATTATAATAGCTGTGGCAGAAAGCGCGATTTCGAATGTCGACATTGAAAATTTTTCTGAAAATTTTTCCAAGACCGAGAATTCAACGAAATTTTACCCAGCTTAAAAATGTCTGATATCGATGATACTCGGCACTATTATGAAAACAAACATCATTTTGATTATAATAGCTGTGGCAGAAAGCGCGATTTCGAATGTCGACATTGAAAATTTTTCTGAAAATTTTTCCAAGACCGAGAATTCAACGAAATTTTACCCAGCTTAAAAATGTCTGATATCGATGATACTCGACACTATTATGAAAACAAACATCATTTTGATTATAATAGCTGTGGCAGAAAGCGCGTTTTCGAATGTCGATATTAGAGAATTCTCAGAGTCGTTAGTTCAACGAGATTTTTAACCCAGCTTAAAAATGTCTGATATCGATGATACTCGGCACTATTATGAAAACAAACATCATTTTGATTATAATAGCTGTGGCAGAAAGCGCGATTTTGAATGTCGACATTGAGAATTTTTCCAAGTCCGAGAATTCAACGAAATTTTACCCAGCTTAAAAATGTCTGATATCGATGATACTCGGCACTATTATGAAAACAAACATCATTTTGATTATAATAGCTGTGGCAGAAAGCGCGTTTTCGAATGTCGATATTAGAGAATTTTCAGAGTCGTTAGTTCAACGAGATTTTTAACCCAGCTTAAAAATGTCTGATATCGATGATAGTCGGCACTATTATGAAAACAAACATCATTTTGATTATAATAGCTGTGGCAGAAAGCGCGATTTCGAATGTCGACATTGAAAATTTTTCCAAGTCCGAGAATTCAACGAAATTTTACCCAGCTTAAAAGTGTCTGATATCGATGATACTCGGCACATTATGAAAACAAACATCATTTTGATTATAATAGCTGTGGCAGAAAGCGCGTTTTCGAATGTCGATATTAGAGAATTTTCAGAGTCGTTAGTTCAACGAGATTTTTAACCCAGCTTAAAAATGTCTGATATCGATGATACTCGGCACTATTATGAAAACAAACATCATTTTGATTATAATAGCTGTGGCAGAAAGCGCGTTTTCGAATGTCGATATTAGAGAATTTTCAGAGTCGTTAGTTCAACGAGATTTTTAACCCAGCTTAAAAATGTCTGATATCGATGATACTCGGCACTATTATGAAAACAAACATCATTTTGATTATAATAGCTGTGGCAGAAAGCGCGATTTCGAATGTCGACATTGAAAATTTTTCTGAAAATTTTTCCAAGTCCGAGAATTTAACGAAATTTTATCCAGCTTAAAAATGTCTGATATCGATGATACTCGGCACTATTATGAAAACAAACATCATTTTGATTATAATAGCTGTGGCAGAAAGCGCGTTTTCGAATTTTATATTAGAGAATTTTCAGAGTCGTTAGTTCAACGAGATTTTTAACCCAGCTTAAAAATGTCTGATATCGATGATACTCGACACTATTATGAAAACAAACATCATTTTGATTATAATAGCTGTGGCAGAAAGCGCGTTTTCGAATGTCGATATTAGAGAATTTTCAGAGTCGTTAGTTCAACGAGATTTTTAACCCAGCTTAAAAATGTCTGATATCGATGATACTCGGCACTATTATGAAAACAAACATCATTTTGATTATAATAGCTGTGGCAGAAAGCGCGATTTCGAATGTCGACATTGAAAATTTTTCTGAAAATTTTTCCAAGTCCGAGAATTCAACGAAATTTTACCCAGCTTAAAAATGTCTTATATCGATGATACTCGGCACTATTATGAAAACAAACATCATTTTGATTATAATAGCTGTGGCAGAAAGCGCGTTTTCGAATGTCGATATTAGAGAATTTTCAGAGTCGTTAGTTCAACGAGATTTTTAACCCAGCTTAAAAATGTCTGATATCGATGATACTCGGCACTATTATGAAAACAAACATCATTTTGATTATAATAGCTGTGGCAGAAAGCGCGATTTTGAATGTCGACATTGAGAATTTTTCCAAGTCCGAGAATTCAACGAAATTTTACCCAGCTTAAAAATGTCTGATATCGATGATACTCGGCACTATTATGAAAACAAACATCATTTTGATTATAATAGCTGTGGCAGAAAGCGCGATTTCGAATGTCGACATTGAAAATTTTTCTGAAAATTTTTCCAAGTCCGAGAATTCAACGAAATTTTACCCAGCTTAAAAATGTCTTATATCGATGATACTCGGCACTATTATGAAAACAAACATCATTTTGATTATAATAGCTGTGGCAGAAAGCGCGTTTTCGAATGTCGATATTAGAGAATTTTCAGAGTCGTTAGTTCAACGAGATTTTTAACCCAGCTTAAAAATGTCTGATATCGATGATACTCGGCACTATTATGAAAACAAACATCATTTTGATTATAATAGCTGTGGCAGAAAGCGCGATTTTGAATGTCGACATTGAGAATTTTTCCAAGTCCGAGAATTCAACGAAATTTTACCCAGCTTAAAAATGTCTGATATCGATGATACTCGGCACTATTATGAAAACAAACATCATTTTGATTATAATAGCTGTGGCAGAAAGCGCGATTTTGAATGTCGACATTGAGAATTTTTCCAAGTCCGAGAATTCAACGAAATTTTACCAAGCTTAAAAATGTCTGATATCGATGATACTCGGCACTATTATGAAAACAAACATCAATTTGATTATAATAGCTGTGGCAGAAAGCGCGTTTTCGAATGTCGATATTAGAGAATTTTTAGAGTCGTTAGTTCAACGAGATTTTTAACCCAGCTTAAAAATGTCTGATATCGATGATACTCGGCACTATTATGAAAACAAACATCATTTTGATTATAATAGCTGACGCAGAAAGCGCGATTTCGAATGTCGACATTGAAAATTTTTCTGAAAATTTTTCCAAGTCCGAGAATTCAACGAAATTTTACCCAGCTTAAAAATGTCTGATATCGATGATACTCGACACTATTATGAAAACAAACATCAATTTGATTATAATAGCTGTGGCAGAAAGCGCGTTTTCGAATGTCGATATTAGAGAATTTTCAGAGTCGTTAGTTCAACGAGATTTTTAACCCAGCTTAAAAATGTCTGATATCGATGATACTCGGCACTATTATGAAAACAAACATCATTTTGATTATAATAGCTGAGGCAGAAAGCGCGATTTCGAATGTCGACATTGAAAATTTTTCTGAAAATTTTTCCAAGTCCGAGAATTCAACGAAATTTTACCCAGCTTAAAAATGTCTGATATCGATGATACTCGGCACTATTATGAAAACAAACATCATTTTGATTATAATAGCTGTGGCAGAAAGCGCGTTTTCGAATGTCGATATTAGAGAATTTTCAGAGTCGTTAGTTCAACGAGATTTTTAACCCAGCTTAAAAATGTCTGATATCGATGATACTCGGCACTATTATGAAAACAAACATCATTTTGATTATAATAGCTGTGGCAGAAAGCGCGTTTTCGAATGTCGATATTAGAGAATTTTCAGAGTCGTTAGTTCAACGAGATTTTTAACCCAGCTTAAAAATGTCTGATATCGATGATACTCGGCACTATTATGAAAACAAACATCATTTTGATTATAATAGCTGTGGCAGAAAGCGCGATTTCGAATGTCGACATTGAAAATTTTTCTGAAAATTTTTCCAAGTCCGAGAATTCAACGAAATTTTACCCAGCTTAAAAATGTCTGATATCGATGATACTCGGCACTATTATGAAAACAAACATCATTTTGATTAAAATAGCTGTGGCAGAAAGCGCGTTTTCGAATGTCGATATTAGAGAATTTTCAGAGTCGTTAGTTCAACGAGATTTTTAACCCAGCTTAAAAATGTCTGATATCGATGATACTCGGCACTATTATGAAAACAAACATCATTTTGATTATAATAGCTGTGGCAGAAAGCGCGATTTCGAATGTCGACATTGAAAATTTTTCTGAACATTTTTCCAAGTCCGAGAATTCAACGAAATTTTACCCAGCTTAAAAATGTCTGATATCGATGATACTCGGCACTATTATGAAAACAAACATCATTTTGATTATAATAGCTGTGGCAGAAAGCGCGTTTTCGAATGTCGATATTAGAGAATTTTCAGAGTCGTTAGTTCAACGAGATTTTTAACCCAGCTTAAAAATGTCTGATATCGATGATACTCGGCACTATTATGAAAACAAACATCATTTTGATTATAATAGCTGTGGCAGAAAGCGCGATTTCGAATGTCGACATTGAAAATTTTTCCAAGTCCGAGAATTCAACGAAATTTTACCCAGCTTAAAAATGTCTGATATCGATGATACTCGGCACTATTATGAAAACAAACATCATTTTGATTATAATAGCTGTGGCAGAAAGCGCGTTTTCGAATGTCGATATTAGAGAATTTTCAGAGTCGTTAGTTCAACGAGATTTTTAACCCAGCTTAAAAATGTCTGATATCGATGATACTCGGCACTATTATGAAAACAATCATCATTTTGATTATAATAGCTGTGGCAGAAAGCGCGATTTCGAATGTCGACATTGAAAATTTTTCTGAAAATTTTTCCAAGTCCGAAAATTCAACGAAATTTTACCCAGCTTAAAAATGTCTGATATCGATGATACTCGGCACTATTATGAAAACAAACATCATTTTGATTATAATAGCTGTGGCAGAAAGCGCGATTTCGAATGTCGACATTGAAAATTTTTCTGAAAATTTTTCCAAGTCCGAGAATTCAACGAAATTTTACCCAGCTTAAAAATGTCTTATATCGATGATACTCGGCACTATTATGAAAACAAACATCATTTTGATTATAATAGCTGTGGCAGAAAGCGCGTTTTCGAATGTCGATATTAGAGAATTTTCAGAGTCGTTAGTTCAACGAGATTTTTAACCCAGCTTAAAAATGTCTGATATCGATGATACTCGGCACTATTATGAAAACAAACATCATTTTGATTATAATAGCTGTGGCAGAAAGCGCGATTTTGAATGTCGACATTGAGAATTTTTCCAAGTCCGAGAATTCAACGAAATTTTACCCAGCTTAAAAATGTCTGATATCGATGATACTCGGCACTATTATGAAAACAAACATCATTTTGATTATAATAGCTGTGGCAGAAAGCGCGATTTCGAATGTCGACATTGAAAATTTTTCTGAAAATTTTTCCAAGTCCGAGAATTCAACGAAATTTTACCCAGCTTAAAAATGTCTTATATCGATGATACTCGGCACTATTATGAAAACAAACATCATTTTGATTATAATAGCTGTGGCAGAAAGCGCGTTTTCGAATGTCGATATTAGAGAATTTTCAGAGTCGTTAGTTCAACGAGATTTTTAACCCAGCTTAAAAATGTCTGATATCGATGATACTCGGCACTATTATGAAAACAAACATCATTTTGATTATAATAGCTGTGGCAGAAAGCGCGATTTTGAATGTCGACATTGAGAATTTTTCCAAGTCCGAGAATTCAACGAAATTTTACCCAGCTTAAAAATGTCTGATATCGATGATACTCGGCACTATTATGAAAACAAACATCATTTTGATTATAATAGCTGTGGCAGAAAGCGCGATTTTGAATGTCGACATTGAGAATTTTTCCAAGTCCGAAAATTCAACGAAATTTTACCCAGCTTAAAAATGTCTGATATCGATGATACTCGGCACTATTATGAAAACAAACATCAATTTGATTATAATAGCTGTGGCAGAAAGCGCGTTTTCGAATGTCGATATTAGAGAATTTTCAGAGTCGTTAGTTCAACGAGATTTTTAACCCAGCTTAAAAATGTCTGATATCGATGATACTCGGCACTATTATGAAAACAAACATCATTTTGATTATAATAGCTGAGGCAGAAAGCGCGATTTCGAATGTCGACATTGAAAATTTTTCTGAAAATTTTTCCAAGTCCGAGAATTCAACGAAATTTTACCCAGCTTAAAAATGTCTGATATCGATGATACTCGACACTATTATGAAAACAAACATCAATTTGATTATAATAGCTGTGGCAGAAAGCGCGTTTTCGAATGTCGATATTAGAGAATTTTCAGAGTCGTTAGTTCAACGAGATTTTTAACCCAGCTTAAAAATGTCTGATATCGATGATACTCGGCACTATTATGAAAACAAACATCATTTTGATTATAATAGCTGAGGCAGAAAGCGCGATTTCGAATGTCGACATTGAAAATTTTTCTGAAAATTTTTCCAAGTCCGAGAATTCAACGAAATTTTACCCAGCTTAAAAATGTCTGATATCGATGATACTCGGCACTATTATGAAAACAAACATCATTTTGATTATAATAGCTGTGGCAGAAAGCGCGTTTTCGAATGTCGATATTAGAGAATTTTCAGAGTCGTTAGTTCAACGAGATTTTTAACCCAGCTTAAAAATGTCTGATATCGATGATACTCGGCACTATTATGAAAACAAACATCATTTTGATTATAATAGCTGTGGCAGAAAGCGCGTTTTCGAATGTCGATATTAGAGAATTTTCAGAGTCGTTAGTTCAACGAGATTTTTAACCCAGCTTAAAAATGTCTGATATCGATGATACTCGGCACTATTATGAAAACAAACATCATTTTGATTATAATAGCTGTGGCAGAAAGCGCGATTTCGAATGTCGACATTGAAAATTTTTCTGAAAATTTTTCCAAGTCCGAGAATTCAACGAAATTTTACCCAGCTTAAAAATGTCTGATATCGATGATACTCGGCACTATTATGAAAACAAACATCATTTTGATTAAAATAGCTGCGGCAGAAAGCGCGTTTTCGAATGTCGATATTAGAGAATTTTCAGAGTCGTTAGTTCAACGAGATTTTTAACCCAGCTTAAAAATGTCTGATATCGATGATACTCGGCACTATTATGAAAACAAACATCATTTTGATTATAATAGCTGTGGCAGAAAGCGCGATTTCGAATGTCGACATTGAAAATTTTTCTGAACATTTTTCCAAGTCCGAGAATTCAACGAAATTTTACCCAGCTTAAAAATGTCTGATATCGATGATACTCGGCACTATTATGAAAACAAACATCATTTTGATTATAATAGCTGTGGCAGAAAGCGCGTTTTCGAATGTCGATATTAGAGAATTTTCAGAGTCGTTAGTTCAACGAGATTTTTAACCCAGCTTAAAAATGTCTGATATCGATGATACTCGGCACTATTATGAAAACAAACATCATTTTGATTATAATAGCTGTGGCAGAAAGCGCGATTTCGAATGTCGACATTGAAAATTTTTCCAAGTCCGAGAATTCAACGAAATTTTACCCAGCTTAAAAATGTCTGATATCGATGATACTCGGCACTATTATGAAAACAAACATCATTTTGATTATAATAGCTGTGGCAGAAAGCGCGTTTTCGAATGTCGATATTAGAGAATTTTCAGAGTCGTTAGTTCAACGAGATTTTTAACCCAGCTTAAAAATGTCTGATATCGATGATACTCGGCACTATTATGAAAACAATCATCATTTTGATTATAATAGCTGTGGCAGAAAGCGCGATTTCGAATGTCGACATTGAAAATTTTTCTGAAAATTTTTCCAAGTCCGAGAATTCAACGAAATTTTACCCAGCTTAAAAATGTCTGATATCGATGATACTCGGCACTATTATGAAAACAAACATCATTTTGATTATAATAGCTGTGGCAGAAAGCGCGATTTCGAATGTCGACATTGAAAATTTTTCTGAAAATTTTTCCAAGTCCGAGAATTCAACGAAATTTTACCCAGCTTAAAAATGTCTGATATCGATGATACTCGGCACTATTATGAAAACAAACATCATTTTGATTATAATAGCTGTGGCAGAAAGCGCGATTTCGAATGTCGACATTGAAAATTTTTCTGAAAATTTTTCCAAGTCCGAGAATTCAACGAAATTTTACCCAGCTTAAAAATGTCTGATATCGATGATACTCGGCACTATTATGAAAACAAACATTATTTTGATTATAATAGCTGTGGCAGAAAGCGCGTTTTCGAATGTCGATATTAGAGAATTTTCAGAGTCGTTAGTTCAACGAGATGTTTAACCCAGCTTAAAAATGTCTGATATCGAAGATACTCGGCACTATTATGAAAACAAACATCATTTTGATTATAATAGCTGTGGCAGAAAGCGCGATTTCGAATGTCGACATTGAAAATTTTTCTGAAAATTTTTCCAAGTCCTAGAATTCAACGAAATTTTACCCTGCTTAAAAATGTCTGATATCGATGATACTCGGCACTATTATGAAAACAAACATGATTTTGATTATAATAGCTGTGGCAGAAAGCGCGATTTCGAATGTCGACATTGAAAATTTTTCTGAAAATTTTTCCAAGTCCGAGAATTCAACGAAATTTTACCCTGCTTAAAAATGTCTGATATCGATGATACTCGGCACTATTATGAAAACAAACATCATCTTGTTTATAATAGCTGTGGCAGAAAGCGCGTTTTCGAATGCCGATATTAGAGAATTTTCAGAGTCGTTAGTTCAACGAGATTTTTAACCCAGCTTAAAAATGTCTGATATCGATGATACTCGTCACTATTATGAAAACAAATATCATTTTGATTATAATAGCTGTGGCAGAAAGCGCGATTTCGAATGTCGACATTGAAAATTTTTCTGAAAATTTTTCCAAGTCCGAGAATTCAACGAAATTTTACCCAGCTTAAAAATGTCTGATATCGATGATACTCGGCACTATTATGAAAACAAACATGATTTTGATTATAATAGCTGTGGCAGAAAGCGCGATTTCGAATGTCGACATTGAAAATTTTTCTGAAAATTTTTCCAAGTCCGAGAATTCAACGAAATTTTACCCAGCTTAAAAATGTCTGATATCGATGATACTCGGCACTATTATGAAAACAAACATCATCTTGTTTATAATAGCTGTGGCAGAAAGCGCGTTTTCGAATGCCGATATTAGAGAATTTTCAGAGTCGATAGTTCAACGAGATTTTTAACCCAGCTTAAAAATGTCTGATATCGATGATACTCGGCACTATTATGAAAACAAATATCATTTTGTTTATAATAGCTGTGGCAGAAAGCGCGATTTCGAATGTCGACATTGAATATTTTTCCAAGTCCGAGAATTCAACGAAATTTTACCCAGCTTAAAAATGTCTGATATCGATGATACTCGGCACTATTATGAAAACAAACATCATTTTGATTATAATAGCTGTGGCAGAAAGCGCGATTTCGAATGTCGACATTGAGAATTTTTCCAAGTCCGAGAATTCAACGAAATTTTACCCAGCTTAAAAATGTCTGATATCGATGATACTCGGCACTATTATGAAAACAAACATCATTTTGATTATAATAGCTGTGGCAGAAAGAGCGTTTTCGAATGTCGATATTAGAGAATTTTCAGAGTCGTTAGTTCAACGAGATTTTTAACCCAGCTTAAAAATGTCTGATATCGATGATACTCGGCACTATTATGAAAACAAACATCATTTTGATTAAAATAGCTGAGGCAGAAAGCGCGATTTCGAATGTCGACATTGAAAATTTTTCTGAAAATTTTTCCAAGTCCGAGAATTCAACGAAATTTTACCCAGCTTAAAAATGTCTGATATCGATGATACTCGGCACTGTTATGAAAACAAACATCATTTTGATTATAATAGCTGTGGCAGAAAGCGCGATTTCGAATGTCGACATTGAAAATTTTTCTGAAAATTTTTCCAAGTCCGAGAATTCAACGAAATTTTAACCAGCTTAAAAATGTCTGATATCGATGATACTCGGCACTATTATGAAAACAAACATCATTTTGATTATAATAGCTGTGGCAGAAAGCGCGATTTCGAATGTCGACATTGAAAATTTTTCTGAAAATTTTTCCAAGTCCGAGAATTCAACGAAATTTTACCCAGCTTAAAAATGTCTGATATCGATGATACTCGGCACTATTATAAAAACAAACATCATTTTGATTATAATAGCTGTGGCAGAAAGCGCGTTTTCGAATGTCGATATTAGAGAATTTTCAGAGTCGTTAGTTCAACGAGATTTTTAACCCAGCTTAAAAATGTCTGATATCGATGATACTCGGCACTATTATGAAAACAAACATCATTTTGTTTATAATAGCTGTGGCAGAAAGCGCGATTTCGAATGTCGACATTGAAAATTTTTCCAAGTCCGAGAATTCAACGAAATTTTACCCAGCTTAAAAATGTCTGATATCGATGATACTCGACACTATTATGAAAACAAACATCATTTTGATTATAATAGCTATGGCAGAAAGCGCGTTTTCTAATGTCGATATTAGAGAATTTTCAGAGTCGTTAGTTCAACGAGATTTTTAACCCAGCTTAAAAATGTCTGATATCGATGATACTCGGCGCTATTATGAAAACAAACATCATTTTCTTTATAATAGCTGTGGCAGAAAGCGCGATTTCGAATGTCGACATTGAAAATTTTTCCAAGTCCGAGAATTCAACGAAATTTTACCCAGCTTAAAAATGTCTGATATCGATGATACTCGGCACTATTATGAAAACAAACATCATTTTGATTATAATAGCTGTGGCAGAAAGCGCGATTTCGAATGTCGACACTGAAAATTTTTCTGAAAATTTTTCCAAGTCCGAGAATTCAACGAAATTTTACCCAGCTTAAAAATGTCTGATATCGATGATACTCGGCACTATTATGAAAACAAATATCATTTTGTTTATAATAGCTGTGGCAGAAAGCGCGATTTCGAATGTCGACATTGAAAATTTTTCCAAGTCCGAGAATTCAACGAAATTTTACCCAGCTTAAAAATGTCTGATATCGATGATACTCGGCACTATTATGAAAACAAACATCATTTTGATTATAATAGCTGTGGCAGAAAGCGCGTTTTCGAATGTCGATATTAGAGAATTTTCAGAGTCGTTAGTTCAACGAGATTTTTAACCCAGCTTAAAAATGTCTGATATCGATGATACTCGGCACTATTATGAAAACAAACATCATTTTGATTATAAAAGCTGTAGCAGAAAGCGCGATTTCGAATGTCGACATTGAAAATTTTTCCAAGTCCGAGAATTCAACGAAATTTTACCCAGCTTAAAAATGTCTGATATCGATGATACTCGACACTATTATGAAAACAAACATCATTTTGATTATAATAGCTATGGCAGAAAGCGCGTTTTCTAATGTCGATATTAGAGAATTTTCAGAGTCGTTAGTTCAACGAGATTTTTAACCCAGCTTAAAAATGTCTGATATCGATGATACTCGGCACTATTATGAAAACAAACATCATTTTGTTTATAATAGCTGTGGCAGAAAGCGCGATTTCGAATGTCGACATTGAAAATTTTTCCAAGTCCGAGAATTCAACGAAATTTTACCCAGCTTAAAAATGTCTGATATCGATGATACTCGGCACTATTATGAAAACAAACATCATTTTGTTTATAATAGCTGTGGCAGAAAGCGCGATTTCGAATGTCGACATTGAAAATTTTTCCAAGTCCGAGAATTCAACGAAATTTTACCCAGCTTAAAAATGTCTGATATCGATGATACTCGACACTATTATGAAAACAAACATCATTTTGATTATAATAGCTATGGCAGAAAGCGCGTTTTCTAATGTCGATATTAGAGAATTTTCAGAGTCGTTAGTTCAACGAGATTTTTAACCCAGCTTAAAAATGTCTGATATCGATGATACTCGGCACTATTATGAAAACAAACATCATTTTGTTTATAATAGCTGTGGCAGAAAGCGCGATTTCGAATGTCGGCATTGAAAATTTTTCCAAGTCCGAGAATTCAACGAAATTTTACCCAGCTTAAAAATGTCTGATATCGATGATACTCGGCACTATTATGAAAACAAACATCATTTTGTTTATAATAGCTGTGGCAGAAAGCGCGATTTCGAATGTCGACATTGAAAATTTTTCCAAGTCCGAGAATTCAACGAAATTTTACCCAGCTTAAAAATGTCTGATATCGATGATACTCGGCACTATTATGAAAACAAACATCATTTTGTTTATAATAGCTGTGGCAGAAAGCGCGATTTCGAATGTCGACATTGAAAATTTTTCCAAGTCCGAGAATTCAACGAAATTTTACCCAGCTTAAAAATGTCTGATATCGATGATACTCGGCACTATTATGAAAACAAACATCATTTTGATTATAATAGCTGTGGCAGAAAGCGCGATTTCGAATGTCGACACTGAAAATTTTTCTGAAAATTTTTCCAAGTCCGAGAATTCAACGAAATTTTACCCAGCTTAAAAATGTCTGATATCGATGATACTCGGCACTATTATGAAAACAAACATCATTTTGTTTATAATAGCTGTGGCAGAAAGCGCGATTTCGAATGTCGACATTGAAAATTTTTCCAAGTCCGAGAATTCAACGAAATTTTACCCAGCTTAAAAATGTCTGATATCGATGATACTCGGCACTATTAAGAAAACAAACATCATTTTGATTATAATAGCTGTGGCAGAAAGCGCGTTTTCGAATGTCGATATTAGAGAATTTTCAGAGTCGTTAGTTCAACGAGATTTTTAACCCAGCTTAAAAATGTCTGATATCGATGATACTCGGCACTATTATGAAAACAAACATCATTTTGATTATAAAAGCTGTGGCAGAAAGCGCGATTTCGAATGTCGACATAGAAAATTTTTCCAAGTCCGAGAATTCAACGAAATTTTACCCAGCTTAAAAATGTCTGATATCGATGATACTCGACACTATTATGAAAACAAACATCATTTTGATTATAATAGCTATGGCAGAAAGCGCGTTTTCTAATGTCGATATTAGAGAATTTTCAGAGTCGTTAGTTCAACGAGATTTTTAACCCAGCTTAAAAATGTCTGATATCGATGATACTCGGCACTATTATGAAAACAAACATCATTTTGTTTATAATAGCTGTGGCAGAAAGCGCGATTTCGAATGTCGACATTGAAAATTTTTCCAAGTCCGAGAATTCAACGAAATTTTACCCAGCTTAAAAATATCTGATATCGATGATACTCGGCACTATTATGAAAACAAACATCATTTTGATTATAATAGCTGTGGCAGAAAGCGCGTTTTCGAATGTCGATATTAGAGAATTTTCAGAGTCGTTAGTTCAACGAGATTTTTAACCCAGCTTAAAAATGTCTGATATCGATGATACTCGGCACTATTATGAAAACAAACATCATTTTGATTATAAAAGCTGTGGCAGAAAGCGCGATTTCGAATGTCGACATTGAAAATTTTTCCAAGTCCGAGAATTCAACGAAATTTTACCCAGCTTAAAAATGTCTGATATCGATGATACTCGGCACTATTATGAAAACAAACATCATTTTGATTATAATAGCTGTGGCAGAAAACGCGATTTCGAATGTCGACATTGAAAATTTTTCTGAAAATTTTTCAAAGTCCGAGAATTCAACGAAATTTTACCCAGCTTAAAAATGTCTGATATCGATGATACTCGGCACTATTATGAAAACAAACATCATTTTGATTATAATAGCTGTGGCAGAAAACGCGATTTCGAATGTCGACATTGAAAATTTTTCTGAAAATTTTTCCAAGTCCGAGAATTCAACGAAATTTTACCCAGCTTAAAAATGTCTTATATCGATGATACTCGGCACTATTATGAAAACAAACATCATTTTGATTATAATAGCTGTGGCAGAAAGCGCGTTTTCGAATGTCGATATTAGAGAATTTTCAGAGTCGTTAGTTCAACGAGATTTTTAACCCAGCTTAAAAATGTCTGATATCGATGATACTCGGCACTATTATGAAAACAAACATCATTTTGATTATAATAGCTGTGGCAGAAAGCGCGATTTTGAATGTCGACATTGAGAATTTTTCCAAGTCCGAGAATTCAACGAAATTTTACCCAGCTTAAAAATGTCTGATATCGATGATACTCGGCACTATTATGAAAACAAACATCATTTTGATTATAATAGCTGTGGCAGAAAGCGCGATTTTGAATGTCGACATTGAGAATTTTTCCAAGTCCGAAAATTCAACGAAATTTTACCCAGCTTAAAAATGTCTGATATCGATGATACTCGGCACTATTATGAAAACAAACATCAATTTGATTATAATAGCTGTGGCAGAAAGCGCGTTTTCGAATGTCGATATTAGAGAATTTTCAGAGTCGTTAGTTCAACGAGATTTTTAACCCAGCTTAAAAATGTCTGATATCGATGATACTCGGCACTATTATGAAAACAAACATCATTTTGTTTATAATAGCTGTGGCAGAAAGCGCGATTTCGAATGTCGACATTGAAAATTTTTCCAAGTCCGAGAATTCAACGAAATTTTACCCAGCTTAAAAATGTCTGATATCGATGATACTCGGCACTATTAAGAAAACAAACATCATTTTGATTATAATAGCTGTGGCAGAAAGCGCGTTTTCGAATGTCGATATTAGAGAATTTTCAGAGTCGTTAGTTCAACGAGATTTTTAACCCAGCTTAAAAATGTCTGATATCGATGATACTCGGCACTATTATGAAAACAAACATCATTTTGATTATAAAAGCTGTGGCAGAAAGCGCGATTTCGAATGTCGACATAGAAAATTTTTCCAAGTCCGAGAATTCAACGAAATTTTACCCAGCTTAAAAATGTCTGATATCGATGATACTCGACACTATTATGAAAACAAACATCATTTTGATTATAATAGCTATGGCAGAAAGCGCGTTTTCTAATGTCGATATTAGAGAATTTTCAGAGTCGTTAGTTCAACGAGATTTTTAACCCAGCTTAAAAATGTCTGATATCGATGATACTCGGCACTATTATGAAAACAAACATCATTTTGTTTATAATAGCTGTGGCAGAAAGCGCGATTTCGAATGTCGACATTGAAAATTTTTCCAAGTCCGAGAATTCAACGAAATTTTACCCAGCTTAAAAATGTCTGATATCGATGATACTCGGCACTATTATGAAAACAAACATCAATTTGATTATAATAGCTGTGGCAGAAAGCGCGTTTTCGAATGTCGATATTAGAGAATTTTCAGAGTCGTTAGTTCAACGAGATTTTTAACCCAGCTTAAAAATGTCTGATATCGATGATACTCGGCACTATTATGAAAACAAACATCATTTTGATTATAATAGCTGAGGCAGAAAGCGCGATTTCGAATGTCGACATTGAAAATTTTTCTGAAAATTTTTCCAAGTCCGAGAATTCAACGAAATTTTACCCAGCTTAAAAATGTCTGATATCGATGATACTCGACACTATTATGAAAACAAACATCAATTTGATTATAATAGCTGTGGCAGAAAGCGCGTTTTCGAATGTCGATATTAGAGAATTTTCAGAGTCGTTAGTTCAACGAGATTTTTAACCCAGCTTAAAAATGTCTGATATCGATGATACTCGGCACTATTATGAAAACAAACATCATTTTGATTATAATAGCTGAGGCAGAAAGCGCGATTTCGAATGTCGACATTGAAAATTTTTCTGAAAATTTTTCCAAGTCCGAGAATTCAACGAAATTTTACCCAGCTTAAAAATGTCTGATATCGATGATACTCGGCACTATTATGAAAACAAACATCATTTTGATTATAATAGCTGTGGCAGAAAGCGCGTTTTCGAATGTCGATATTAGAGAATTTTCAAAGTCGTTAGTTCAACGAGATTTTTAACCCAGCTTAAAAATGTCTGATATCGATGATACTCGGCACTATTATGAAAACAAACATCATTTTGATTATAATAGCTGTGGCAGAAAGCGCGTTTTCGAATGTCGATATTAGAGAATTTTCAGAGTCGTTAGTTCAACGAGATTTTTAACCCAGCTTAAAAATGTCTGATATCGATGATACTCGGCACTATTATGAAAACAAACATCATTTTGATTATAATAGCTGTGGCAGAAAGCGCGATTTCGAATGTCGACATTGAAAATTTTTCTGAAAATTTTTCCAAGTCCGAGAATTCAACGAAATTTTACCCAGCTTAAAAATGTCTGATATCGATGATACTCGGCACTATTATGAAAACAAACATCATTTTGATTAAAATAGCTGTGGCAGAAAGCGCGTTTTCGAATGTCGATATTAGAGAATTTTCAGAGTCGTTAGTTCAACGAGATTTTTAACCCAGCTTAAAAATGTCTGATATCGATGATACTCGGCACTATTATGAAAACAAACATCATTTTGATTATAATAGCTGTGGCAGAAAGCGCGTTTTCGAATTTTATATTAGAGAATTTTCAGAGTCGTTAGTTCAACGAGATTTTTAACCCAGCTTAAAAATGTCTGATATCGATGATACTCGGCACTATTATGAAAACAATCATCATTTTGATTATAATAGCTGTGGCAGAAAGCGCGATTTCGAATGTCGACATTGAAAATTTTTCTGAAAATTTTTCCAAGTCCGTGAATTCAACGAAATTTTACCCAGCTTAAAAATGTCTGATATCGATGATACTCGGCACTATTATGAAAACAAACATCATTTTGATTATAATAGCTGTGGCAGAAAGCGCGATTTCGAATGTCGACATTGAAAATTTTTCTGAAAATTTTTCCAAGTCCGAGAATTCAACGAAATTTTACCCAGCTTAAAAATGTCTGATATCGATGATACTCGGCACTATTATGAAAACAAACATCATTTTGATTATAATAGCTGTGGCAGAAAGCGCGATTTCGAATGTCGACATTGAAAATTTTTCTGAAAATTTTTCCAAGTCCGAGAATTCAACGAAATTTTACCCAGCTTAAAAATGTCTGATATCGATGATACTCGGCACTATTATGAAAACAAACATTATTTTGATTATAATAGCTGTGGCAGAAAGCGCGTTTTCGAATGTCGATATTAGAGAATTTTCAGAGTCGTTAGTTCAACGAGATGTTTAACCCAGCTTAAAAATGTCTGATATCGAAGATACTCGGCACTATTATGAAAACAAACATCATTTTGATTATAATAGCTGTGGCAGAAAGCGCGATTTCGAATGTCGACATTGAAAATTTTTCTGAAAATTTTTCCAAGTCCTAGAATTCAACGAAATTTTACCCTGCTTAAAAATGTCTGATATCGATGATACTCGGCACTATTATGAAAACAAACATGATTTTGATTATAATAGCTGTGGCAGAAAGCGCGATTTCGAATGTCGACATTGAAAATTTTTCTGAAAATTTTTCCAAGTCCGAGAATTCAACGAAATTTTACCCTGCTTAAAAATGTCTGATATCGATGATACTCGGCACTATTATGAAAACAAACATCATCTTGTTTATAATAGCTGTGGCAGAAAGCGCGTTTTCGAATGCCGATATTAGAGAATTTTCAGAGTCGTTAGTTCAACGAGATTTTTAACCCAGCTTAAAAATGTCTGATATCGATGATACTCGTCACTATTATGAAAACAAATATCATTTTGATTATAATAGCTGTGGCAGAAAGCGCGATTTCGAATGTCGACATTGAAAATTTTTCTGAAAATTTTTCCAAGTCCGAGAATTCAACGAAATTTTACCCAGCTTAAAAATGTCTGATATCGATGATACTCGGCACTATTATGAAAACAAACATGATTTTGATTATAATAGCTGTGGCAGAAAGCGCGATTTCGAATGTCGACATTGAAAATTTTTCTGAAAATTTTTCCAAGTCCGAGAATTCAACGAAATTTTACCCAGCTTAAAAATGTCTGATATCGATGATACTCGGCACTATTATGAAAACAAACATCATCTTGTTTATAATAGCTGTGGCAGAAAGCGCGTTTTCGAATGCCGATATTAGAGAATTTTCAGAGTCGATAGTTCAACGAGATTTTTAACCCAGCTTAAAAATGTCTGATATCGATGATACTCGGCACTATTATGAAAACAAATATCATTTTGTTTATAATAGCTGTGACAGAAAGCGCGATTTCGAATGTCGACATTGAATATTTTTCCAAGTCCGAGAATTCAACGAAATTTTACCCAGCTTAAAAATGTCTGATATCGATGATACTCGGCACTATTATGAAAACAAACATCATTTTGATTATAATAGCTGTGGCAGAAAGCGCGATTTCGAATGTCGACATTGAGAATTTTTCCAAGTCCGAGAATTCAACGAAATTTTACCCAGCTTAAAAATGTCTGATATCGATGATACTCGGCACTATTATGAAAACAAACATCATTTTGATTATAATAGCTGTGGCAGAAAGAGCGTTTTCGAATGTCGATATTAGAGAATTTTCAGAGTCGTTAGTTCAACGAGATTTTTAACCCAGCTTAAAAATGTCTGATATCGATGATACTCGGCACTATTATGAAAACAAACATCATTTTGATTAAAATAGCTGAGGCAGAAAGCGCGATTTCGAATGTCGACATTGAAAATTTTTCTGAAAATTTTTCCAAGTCCGAGAATTCAACGAAATTTTACCCAGCTTAAAAATGTCTGATATCGATGATACTCGGCACTATTATGAAAACAAACATCATTTTGATTATAATAGCTGTGGCAGAAAGCGCGATTTCGAATGTCGACATTGAAAATTTTTCTGAAAATTTTTCCAAGTCCGAGAATTCAACGAAATTTTAACCAGCTTAAAAATGTCTGATATCGATGATACTCGGCACTATTATGAAAACAAACATCATTTTGATTATAATAGCTGTGGCAGAAAGCGCGATTTCGAATGTCGACATTGAAAATTTTTCTGAAAATTTTTCCAAGTCCGAGAATTCAACGAAATTTTACCCAGCTTAAAAATGTCTGATATCGATGATACTCGGCACTATTATGAAAACAAACATCATTTTGATTATAATAGCTGTGGCAGAAAGCGCGATTTTGAATGTCGACATTGAGAATTTTTCCAAGTCCGAGAATTCAACGAAATTTTACCCAGCTTAAAAATGTCTGATATCGATGATACTCGGCACTATTATGAAAACAAATATCATTTTGTTTATAATAGCTGTGGCAGAAAGCGCGATTTCGAATGTCGACATTGAAAATTTTTCCAAGTCCGAGAATTCAACGAAATTTTACCCAGCTTAAAAATGTCTGATATCGATGATACTCGGCACTATTATGAAAACAAACATCATTTTGATTATAATAGCTATGGCAGAAAGCGCGTTTTCTAATGTCGATATTAGAGAATTTTCAGAGTCGTTAGTTCAACGAGATTTTTAACCCAGCTTAAAAATGTCTGATATCGATGATACTCGGCGCTATTATGAAAACAAACATCATTTTCTTTATAATAGCTGTGGCAGAAAGCGCGATTTCGAATGTCGACATTGAAAATTTTTCCAAGTCCGAGAATTCAACGAAATTTTACCCAGCTTAAAAATGTCTGATATCGATGATACTCGGCACTATTATGAAAACAAACATCATTTTGATTATAATAGCTGTGGCAGAAAGCGCGATTTCGAATGTCGACACTGAAAATTTTTCTGAAAATTTTTCCAAGTCCGAGAATTCAACGAAATTTTACCCAGCTTAAAAATGTCTGATATCGATGATACTCGGCACTATTATGAAAACAAATATCATTTTGTTTATAATAGCTGTGGCAGAAAGCGCGATTTCGAATGTCGACATTGAAAATTTTTCCAAGTCCGAGAATTCAACGAAATTTTACCCAGCTTAAAAATGTCTGATATCGATGATACTCGGCACTATTATGAAAACAAACATCATTTTGATTATAATAGCTGTGGCAGAAAGCGCGTTTTCGAATGTCGATATTAGAGAATTTTCAGAGTCGTTAGTTCAACGAGATTTTTAACCCAGCTTAAAAATGTCTGATATCGATGATACTCGGCACTATTATGAAAACAAACATCATTTTGATTATAAAAGCTGTAGCAGAAAGCGCGATTTCGAATGTCGACATTGAAAATTTTTCCAAGTCCGAGAATTCAACGAAATTTTACCCAGCTTAAAAATGTCTGATATCGATGATACTCGACACTATTATGAAAACAAACATCATTTTGATTATAATAGCTATGGCAGAAAGCGCGTTTTCTAATGTCGATATTAGAGAATTTTCAGAGTCGTTAGTTCAACGAGATTTTTAACCCAGCTTAAAAATGTCTGATATCGATGATACTCGGCACTATTATGAAAACAAACATCATTTTGTTTATAATAGCTGTGGCAGAAAGCGCGATTTCGAATGTCGACATTGAAAATTTTTCCAAGTCCGAGAATTCAACGAAATTTTACCCAGCTTAAAAATGTCTGATATCGATGATACTCGGCACTATTATGAAAACAAACATCATTTTGATTATAATAGCTGTGGCAGAAAGCGCGTTTTCGAATGTCGATATTAGAGAATTTTCAGAGTCGTTAGTTCAACGAGATTTTTAACCCAGCTTAAAAATGTCTGATATCGATGATACTCGGCACTATTATGAAAACAAACATCATTTTGATTATAATAGCTGTGGCAGAAAGCGCGATTTCGAATGTCGACACTGAAAATTTTTCTGAAAATTTTTCCAAGTCCGAGAATTCAACGAAATTTTACCCAGCTTAAAAATGTCTGATATCGATGATACTCGGCACTATTATGAAAACAAACATCATCTTGTTTATAATAGCTGTGGCAGAAAGCGCGTTTTCGAATGTCGATATTAGAGAATTTTCAGAGTCGTTAGTTCAACGAGATTTTTAACCCAGCTTAAAAATGTCTGATATCGATGATACTCGGCACTATTATGAAAACCAACAACATTTTGATTATAATAGCTGTGGCAGAAAGCGCGATTTCGAATGTCGACATTGAAAATTTTTCCAAGTCCGAGAATTCAACGAAATTTTACCCAGCTTAAAAATGTCTGATATCGATGATACTCGGCACTATTATGAAAACAAACATCATTTTGTTTATAATAGCTGTGGCAGAAAGCGCGTTTTCGAATGTCGATATTAGAGAATTTTCAGAGTCGTTAGTTCAACGAGATTTTTAACCCAGCTTAAAAATGTCTGATATCGATGATACTCGACACTATTATGAAAACAAACATCATTTTGATTATAATAGCTATGGCAGAAAGCGCGTTTTCTAATGTCGATATTAGAGAATTTTCAGAGTCGTTAGTTCAACGAGATTTTTAACCCAGCTTAAAAATGTCTGATATCGATGATACTCGGCACTATTATGAAAACAAACATCATTTTGTTTATAATAGCTGTGGCAGAAAGCGCGATTTCGAATGTCGGCATTGAAAATTTTTCCAAGTCCGAGAATTCAACGAAATTTTACCCAGCTTAAAAATGTCTGATATCGATGATACTCGGCACTATTATGAAAACAAACATCATTTTGTTTATAATAGCTGTGGCAGAAAGCGCGATTTCGAATGTCGACATTGAAAATTTTTCCAAGTCCGAGAATTCAACGAAATTTTACCCAGCTTAAAAATGTCTGATATCGATGATACTCGGCACTATTATGAAAACAAACATCATTTTGTTTATAATAGCTGTGGCAGAAAGCGCGATTTCGAATGTCGACATTGAAAATTTTTCCAAGTCCGAGAATTCAACGAAATTTTACCCAGCTTAAAAATGTCTGATATCGATGATACTCGGCACTATTATGAAAACAAACATCATTTTGATTATAATAGCTGTGGCAGAAAGCGCGATTTCGAATGTCGACACTGAAAATTTTTCTGAAAATTTTTCCAAGTCCGAGAATTCAACGAAATTTTACCCAGCTTAAAAATGTCTGATATCGATGATACTCGGCACTATTATGAAAACAAACATCATTTTGTTTATAATAGCTGTGGCAGAAAGCGCGATTTCGAATGTCGACATTGAAAATTTTTCCAAGTCCGAGAATTCAACGAAATTTTACCCAGCTTAAAAATGTCTGATATCGATGATACTCGGCACTATTAAGAAAACAAACATCATTTTGATTATAATAGCTGTGGCAGAAAGCGCGTTTTCGAATGTCGATATTAGAGAATTTTCAGAGTCGTTAGTTCAACGAGATTTTTAACCCAGCTTAAAAATGTCTGATATCGATGATACTCGGCACTATTATGAAAACAAACATCATTTTGATTATAAAAGCTGTGGCAGAAAGCGCGATTTCGAATGTCGACATAGAAAATTTTTCCAAGTCCGAGAATTCAACGAAATTTTACCCAGCTTAAAAATGTCTGATATCGATGATACTCGACACTATTATGAAAACAAACATCATTTTGATTATAATAGCTATGGCAGAAAGCGCGTTTTCTAATGTCGATATTAGAGAATTTTCAGAGTCGTTAGTTCAACGAGATTTTTAACCCAGCTTAAAAATGTCTGATATCGATGATACTCGGCACTATTATGAAAACAAACATCATTTTGTTTATAATAGCTGTGGCAGAAAGCGCGATTTCGAATGTCGACATTGAAAATTTTTCCAAGTCCGAGAATTCAACGAAATTTTACCCAGCTTAAAAATATCTGATATCGATGATACTCGGCACTATTATGAAAACAAACATCATTTTGATTATAATAGCTGTGGCAGAAAGCGCGTTTTCGAATGTCGATATTAGAGAATTTTCAGAGTCGTTAGTTCAACGAGATTTTTAACCCAGCTTAAAAATGTCTGATATCGATGATACTCGGCACTATTATGAAAACAAACATCATTTTGATTATAAAAGCTGTGGCAGAAAGCGCGATTTCGAATGTCGACATTGAAAATTTTTCCAAGTCCGAGAATTCAACGAAATTTTACCCAGCTTAAAAATGTCTGATATCGATGATACTCGGCACTATTATGAAAACAAACATCATTTTGATTATAATAGCTGTGGCAGAAAACGCGATTTCGAATGTCGACATTGAAAATTTTTCTGAAAATTTTTCAAAGTCCGAGAATTCAACGAAATTTTACCCAGCTTAAAAATGTCTGATATCGATGATACTCGGCACTATTATGAAAACAAACATCATTTTGATTATAATAGCTGTGGCAGAAAACGCGATTTCGAATGTCGACATTGAAAATTTTTCTGAAAATTTTTCCAAGTCCGAGAATTCAACGAAATTTTACCCAGCTTAAAAATATCTGATATCGATGATACTCGGCACTATTATGAAAACAAACATCATTTTGATTATAATAGCTGTGGCAGAAAGCGCGTTTTCGAATGTCGATATTAGAGAATTTTCGGAGTCGTTAGTTCAACGAGATTTTTAACCCAGCTTAAAAATGTCTGATATCGATGATACTCGGCACTATTATGAAAACAAACATCATTTTGATTATAATAGCTGTGGCAGAAAACGCGATTTCGAATGTCGACATTGAAAATTTTTCTGAAAATTTTTCAAAGTCCGAGAATTCAACGAAATTTTACCCAGCTTAAAAATGTCTGATATCGATGATACTCGGCACTATTTTGAAAACAAACATCATTTTGATTATAATAGCTGCGGCAGAAAGCGCGTTTTCGAATGTCGATATTAGAGAATTTTCAGAGTCGTTAGTTCAACGAGATTTTTAACCCAGCTTAAAAATGTCTGATATCGATGATACTCGTTACTATTATGAAAACCAACATCATTTTGATTATAATAGCTGTGGCAGAAAGCGCGATTTCGAATGTCGACATTGAAAATTTTTCTGAAAATTTTTCCAAGTCCGAGAATTCAACGAAATTTTACCCAGCTTAAAAATGTCTGATATCGATGATACTCGACACTATTATGAAAACAACCATCATTTTGATTATAATAGCTATGGCAGAAAGCGCGTTTTCTAATGTCGATATTAGAGAATTTTCAGAGTCGTTAGTTCAACGAGATTTTTAACCCAGCTTAAAAATGTCTGATATCGATGATACTCGGCACTATTATGAAAACAAACATCATTTTGTTTATAATAGCTGTGGCAGAAAGCGCGATTTCGAATGTCGACATTGAAAATTTTTCCAAGTCCGAGAATTCAACGAAATTTTACCCAGCTTAAAAATGTCTGATATCGATGATACTCGGCACTATTATGAAAACAAACATCATTTTGATTATAATAGCTGTGGCAGAAAGCGCGTTTTCGAATGTCGATATTAGAGAATTTTCAGAGTCGTTAGTTCAACGAGATTTTTAACCCAGCTTAAAAATGTCTGATATCGATGATACTCGGCACTATTATGAAAACAAACATCATTTTGTTTATAATAGCTGTGGCAGAAAGCGCGATTTCGAATGTCGACATTGAAAATTTTTCCAAGTCCGAGAATTCAACGAAATTTTACCCAGCTTAAAAATGTCTGATATCGATGATACTCGACACTATTATGAAAACAAACATCATTTTGATTATAATAGCTATGGCAGAAAGCGCGTTTTCTAATGTCGATATTAGAGAATTTTCAGAGTCGTTAGTTCAACGAGATTTTTAACCCAGCTTAAAAATGTCTGATATCGATGATACTCGGCGCTATTATGAAAACAAACATCATTTTCTTTATAATAGCTGTGGCAGAAAGCGCGATTTCGAATGTCGACATTGAAAATTTTTCCAAGTCCGAGAATTCAACGAAATTTTACCCAGCTTAAAAATGTCTGATATCGATGATACTCGGCACTATTATGAAAACAAACATCATTTTGATTATAATAGCTGTGGCAGAAAGCGCGATTTCGAATGTCGACACTGAAAATTTTTCTGAAAATTTTTCCAAGTCCGAGAATTCAACGAAATTTTACCCAGCTTAAAAATGTCTGATATCGATGATACTCGGCACTATTATGAAAACAAATATCATTTTGTTTATAATAGCTGTGGCAGAAAGCGCGATTTCGAATGTCGACATTGAAAATTTTTCCAAGTCCGAGAATTCAACGAAATTTTACCCAGCTTAAAAATGTCTGATATCGATGATACTCGGCACTATTATGAAAACAAACATCATTTTGATTATAATAGCTGTGGCAGAAAGCGCGTTTTCGAATGTCGATATTAGAGAATTTTCAGAGTCGTTAGTTCAACGAGATTTTTAACCCAGCTTAAAAATGTCTGATATCGATGATACTCGGCACTATTATGAAAACAAACATCATTTTGTTTATAATAGCTGTGGCAGAAAGCGCGATTTCGAATGTCGACATTGAAAATTTTTCCAAGTCCGAGAATTCAACGAAATTTTACCCAGCTTAAAAATGTCTGATATCGATGATACTCGGCACTATTATGAAAACAAACATCATTTTGATTATAATAGCTGTGGCAGAAAGCGCGTTTTCGAATGTCGATATTAGAGAATTTTCAGAGTCGTTAGTTCAACGAGATTTTTAACCCAGCTTAAAAATGTCTGATATCGATGATACTCGGCACTATTATGAAAACAAACATCATTTTGTTTATAATAGCTGTGGCAGAAAGCGCGATTTCGAATGTCGACATTGAAAATTTTTCCAAGTCCGAGAATTCAACGAAATTTTACCCAGCTTAAAAATGTCTGATATCGATGATACTCGGCACTATTATGAAAACAAACATCATTTTGATTATAATAGCTGTGGCAGAAAGCGCGATTTCGAATGTCGACACTGAAAATTTTTCTGAAAATTTTTCCAAGTCCGAGAATTCAACGAAATTTTACCCAGCTTAAAAATGTCTGATATCGATGATACTCGGCACTATTATGAAAACAAATATCATTTTGTTTATAATAGCTGTGGCAGAAAGCGCGATTTCGAATGTCGACATTGAAAATTTTTCCAAGTCCGAGAATTCAACGAAATTTTACCCAGCTTAAAAATGTCTGATATCGATGATACTCGGCACTATTATGAAAACAAACATCATTTTGATTATAATAGCTGTGGCAGAAAGCGCGTTTTCGAATGTCGATATTAGAGAATTTTCAGAGTCGTTAGTTCAACGAGATTTTTAACCCAGCTTAAAAATGTCTGATATCGATGATACTCGGCACTATTATGAAAACAAACATCATTTTGATTATAAAAGCTGTAGCAGAAAGCGCGATTTCGAATGTCGACATTGAAAATTTTTCCAAGTCCGAGAATTCAACGAAATTTTACCCAGCTTAAAAATGTCTGATATCGATGATACTCGACACTATTATGAAAACAAACATCATTTTGATTATAATAGCTATGGCAGAAAGCGCGTTTTCTAATGTCGATATTAGAGAATTTTCAGAGTCGTTAGTTCAACGAGATTTTTAACCCAGCTTAAAAATGTCTGATATCGATGATACTCGGCACTATTATGAAAACAAACATCATTTTGTTTATAATAGCTGTGGCAGAAAGCGCGATTTCGAATGTCGACATTGAAAATTTTTCCAAGTCCGAGAATTCAACGAAATTTTACCCAGCTTAAAAATGTCTGATATCGATGATACTCGGCACTATTATGAAAACAAACATCATTTTGATTATAATAGCTGTGGCAGAAAGCGCGTTTTCGAATGTCGATATTAGAGAATTTTCAGAGTCGTTAGTTCAACGAGATTTTTAACCCAGCTTAAAAATGTCTGATATCGATGATACTCGGCACTATTATGAAAACAAACATCATTTTGATTATAATAGCTGTGGCAGAAAGCGCGATTTCGAATGTCGACACTGAAAATTTTTCTGAAAATTTTTCCAAGTCCGAGAATTCAACGAAATTTTACCCAGCTTAAAAATGTCTGATATCGATGATACTCGGCACTATTATGAAAACAAACATCATCTTGTTTATAATAGCTGTGGCAGAAAGCGCGTTTTCGAATGTCGATATTAGAGAATTTTCAGAGTCGTTAGTTCAACGAGATTTTTAACCCAGCTTAAAAATGTCTGATATCGATGATACTCGGCACTATTATGAAAACCAACAACATTTTGATTATAATAGCTGTGGCAGAAAGCGCGATTTCGAATGTCGACATTGAAAATTTTTCCAAGTCCGAGAATTCAACGAAATTTTACCCAGCTTAAAAATGTCTGATATCGATGATACTCGGCACTATTATGAAAACAAACATCATTTTGTTTATAATAGCTGTGGCAGAAAGCGCGATTTCGAATGTCGACATTGAAAATTTTTCCAAGTCCGAGAATTCAACGAAATTTTACCCAGCTTAAAAATGTCTGATATCGATGATACTCGACACTATTATGAAAACAAACATCATTTTGATTATAATAGCTATGGCAGAAAGCGCGTTTTCTAATGTCGATATTAGAGAATTTTCAGAGTCGTTAGTTCAACGAGATTTTTAACCCAGCTTAAAAATGTCTGATATCGATGATACTCGGCACTATTATGAAAACAAACATCATTTTGTTTATAATAGCTGTGGCAGAAAGCGCGATTTCGAATGTCGGCATTGAAAATTTTTCCAAGTCCGAGAATTCAACGAAATTTTACCCAGCTTAAAAATGTCTGATATCGATGATACTCGGCACTATTATGAAAACAAACATCATTTTGTTTATAATAGCTGTGGCAGAAAGCGCGATTTCGAATGTCGACATTGAAAATTTTTCCAAGTCCGAGAATTCAACGAAATTTTACCCAGCTTAAAAATGTCTGATATCGATGATACTCGGCACTATTATGAAAACAAACATCATTTTGTTTATAATAGCTGTGGCAGAAAGCGCGATTTCGAATGTCGACATTGAAAATTTTTCCAAGTCCGAGAATTCAACGAAATTTTACCCAGCTTAAAAATGTCTGATATCGATGATACTCGGCACTATTATGAAAACAAACATCATTTTGATTATAATAGCTGTGGCAGAAAGCGCGATTTCGAATGTCGACACTGAAAATTTTTCTGAAAATTTTTCCAAGTCCGAGAATTCAACGAAATTTTACCCAGCTTAAAAATGTCTGATATCGATGATACTCGGCACTATTATGAAAACAAACATCATTTTGTTTATAATAGCTGTGGCAGAAAGCGCGATTTCGAATGTCGACATTGAAAATTTTTCCAAGTCCGAGAATTCAACGAAATTTTACCCAGCTTAAAAATGTCTGATATCGATGATACTCGGCACTATTAAGAAAACAAACATCATTTTGATTATAATAGCTGTGGCAGAAAGCGCGTTTTCGAATGTCGATATTAGAGAATTTTCAGAGTCGTTAGTTCAACGAGATTTTTAACCCAGCTTAAAAATGTCTGATATCGATGATACTCGGCACTATTATGAAAACAAACATCATTTTGATTATAAAAGCTGTGGCAGAAAGCGCGATTTCGAATGTCGACATAGAAAATTTTTCCAAGTCCGAGAATTCAACGAAATTTTACCCAGCTTAAAAATGTCTGATATCGATGATACTCGACACTATTATGAAAACAAACATCATTTTGATTATAATAGCTATGGCAGAAAGCGCGTTTTCTAATGTCGATATTAGAGAATTTTCAGAGTCGTTAGTTCAACGAGATTTTTAACCCAGCTTAAAAATGTCTGATATCGATGATACTCGGCACTATTATGAAAACAAACATCATTTTGTTTATAATAGCTGTGGCAGAAAGCGCGATTTCGAATGTCGACATTGAAAATTTTTCCAAGTCCGAGAATTCAACGAAATTTTACCCAGCTTAAAAATATCTGATATCGATGATACTCGGCACTATTATGAAAACAAACATCATTTTGATTATAATAGCTGTGGCAGAAAGCGCGTTTTCGAATGTCGATATTAGAGAATTTTCAGAGTCGTTAGTTCAACGAGATTTTTAACCCAGCTTAAAAATGTCTGATATCGATGATACTCGGCACTATTATGAAAACAAACATCATTTTGATTATAAAAGCTGTGGCAGAAAGCGCGATTTCGAATGTCGACATTGAAAATTTTTCCAAGTCCGAGAATTCAACGAAATTTTACCCAGCTTAAAAATGTCTGATATCGATGATACTCGGCACTATTATGAAAACAAACATCATTTTGATTATAATAGCTGTGGCAGAAAACGCGATTTCGAATGTCGACATTGAAAATTTTTCTGAAAATTTTTCAAAGTCCGAGAATTCAACGAAATTTTACCCAGCTTAAAAATGTCTGATATCGATGATACTCGGCACTATTATGAAAACAAACATCATTTTGATTATAATAGCTGTGGCAGAAAACGCGATTTCGAATGTCGACATTGAAAATTTTTCTGAAAGTTTTTCCAAGTCCGAGAATTCAACGAAATTTTACCCAGCTTAAAAATATCTGATATCGATGATACTCGGCACTATTATGAAAACAAACATCATTTTGATTATAATAGCTGTGGCAGAAAGCGCGTTTTCGAATGTCGATATTAGAGAATTTTCAGAGTCGTTAGTTCAACGAGATTTTTAACCCAGCTTAAAAATGTCTGATATCGATGATACTCGGCACTATTATGAAAACAAACATCATTTTGATTATAATAGCTGTGGCAGAAAACGCGATTTCGAATGTCGACATTGAAAATTTTTCTGAAAATTTTTCAAAGTCCGAGAATTCAACGAAATTTTACCCAGCTTAAAAATGTCTGATATCGATGATACTCGGCACTATTTTGAAAACAAACATCATTTTGATTATAATAGCTGCGGCAGAAAGCGCGTTTTCGAATGTCGATATTAGAGAATTTTCAGAGTCGTTAGTTCAACGAGATTTTTAACCCAGCTTAAAAATGTCTGATATCGATGATACTCGGCACTATTATGAAAACCAACATCATTTTGATTATAATAGCTGTGGCAGAAAGCGCGATTTCGAATGTCGACATTGAAAATTTTTCTGAAAATTTTTCCAAGTCCGAGAATTCAACGAAATTTTACCCAGCTTAAAAATGTCTGATATCGATGATACTCGACACTATTATGAAAACAACCATCATTTTGATTATAATAGCTATGGCAGAAAGCGCGTTTTCTAATGTCGATATTAGAGAATTTTCAGAGTCGTTAGTTCAACGAGATTTTTAACCCAGCTTAAAAATGTCTGATATCGATGATACTCGGCACTATTATGAAAACAAACATCATTTTGTTTATAATAGCTGTGGCAGAAAGCGCGATTTCGAATGTCGACATTGAAAATTTTTCCAAGTCCGAGAATTCAACGAAATTTTACCCAGCTTAAAAATGTCTGATATCGATGATACTCGGCACTATTATGAAAACAAACATCATTTTGATTATAATAGCTGTGGCAGAAAGCGCGTTTTCGAATGTCGATATTAGAGAATTTTCAGAGTCGTTAGTTCAACGAGATTTTTAACCCAGCTTAAAAATGTCTGATATCGATGATACTCGGCACTATTATGAAAACAAACATCATCTTGATTATAAAAGCTGTGGCAGAAAGCGCGAATTCGAATGTCGACATTGAAAATTTTTCTGAAAATTTTTCCAAGTCCGAGAATTCAACGAAATTTTACCCAGCTTAAAAATGTCTGATATCGATGATACTCGGCACTATTATGAAAACAAACATCATCTTGTTTATAATAGCTGTGGCAGAAAGCGCGTTTTCGAATGCCGATATTAGAGAATTTTCAGAGTCGTTAGTTCAACGAGATTTTTAACCCAGCTTAAAAATGTCTGATATCGATGATACTCGGCATTATTATGAAAACAAATATCATTTTGTTTATAATAGCTGTGGCAGAAAGCGCGATTTCGAATGTCGACATTGAAAATTTTTCCAAGTCCGAGAATTCAACGAAATTTTACCCAGCTTAAAAATGTCTGATATCGATGATACTCGGCACTATTATGAAAACAAACATCATTTTGATTATAATAGCTGTGGCAGTAAGCGCGTTTTCGAATGTCGATATTAGAGAATTTTCAGAGTCGTTAGTTCAACGAGATTTTTAACCCAGCTTAAAAATGTCTGATATCGATGATACTCGGCACTATTATGAAAACCAACATCATTTTGATTATAATAGCTGTGGCAGAAAGCGCGATTTCGAATGTCGACATTGAAAATTTTTCTGAAAATTTTTCCAAGTCCGAGAATTCAACGAAATTTTACCCAGCTTAAAAATGTCTGATATCGATGATACTCGGCACTATTTTGAAAACAAACATCATTTTGATTATAATAGCTGCGGCAGAAAGCGCGTTTTCGAATGTCGATATTAGAGAATTTTCAGAGTCGTTAGTTCAACGAGATTTTTAACCCAGCTTAAAAATGTCTGATATCGATGATACTCGGCACTATTATGAAAACCAACATCATTTTGATTATAATAGCTGTGGCAGAAAGCGCGATTTCGAATGTCGACATTGAAAATTTTTCTGAAAATTTTTCCAAGTCCGAGAATTCAACGAAATTTTACCCAGCTTAAAAATGTCTGATATCGATGATACTCGACACTATTATGAAAACAAACATCATTTTGATTATAATAGCTATGGCAGAAAGCGCGTTTTCTAATGTCGATATTAGAGAATTTTCAGAGTCGTTAGTTCAACGAGATTTTTAACCCAGCTTAAAAATGTCTGATATCGATGATACTCGGCACTATTATGAAAACAAACATCATTTTGTTTATAATAGCTGTGGCAGAAAGCGCGATTTCGAATGTCGACATTGAAAATTTTTCCAAGTCCGAGAATTCAACGAAATTTTACCCAGCTTAAAAATGTCTGATATCGATGATACTCGGCACTATTATGAAAACAAACATCATTTTGATTATAATAGCTGTGGCAGAAAGCGCGTTTTCGAATGTCGATATTAGAGAATTTTCAGAGTCGTTAGTTCAACGAGATTTTTAACCCAGCTTAAAAATGTCTGATATCGATGATACTCGGCACTATTATGAAAACAAATATCATTTTGTTTATAATAGCTGTGGCAGAAAGCGCGATTTCGAATGTCGACATTGAAAATTTTTCCAAGTCCGAGAATTCAACGAAATTTTACCCAGCTTAAAAATGTCTGATATCGATGATACTCGACACTATTATGAAAACAAACATCATTTTGATTATAATAGCTATGGCAGAAAGCGCGTTTTCTAATGTCGATATTAGAGAATTTTCAGAGTCGTTAGTTCAACGAGATTTTTAACCCAGCTTAAAAATGTCTGATATCGATGATACTCGGCACTATTATGAAAACAAACATCATTTTGTTTATAATAGCTGTGGCAGAAAGCGCGATTTCGAATGTCGACATTGAAAATTTTTCCAAGTCCGAGAATTCAACGAAATTTTACCCAGCTTAAAAATGTCTGATATCGATGATACTCGGCACTATTATGAAAACAAACATCATTTTGATTATAATAGCTGTGGCAGAAAGCGCGTTTTCGAATGTCGATATTAGAGAATTTTCAGAGTCGTTAGTTCAACGAGATTTTTAACCCAGCTTAAAAATGTCTGATATCGATGATACTCGGCACTATTATGAAAACAAACATCATTTTGATTATAATAGCTGTGGCAGAAAGCGCGATTTCGAATGTCGACATTGAAAATTTTTCTGAAAATTTTTCCAAGTCCGAGAATTCAACGAAATTTTACCCAGCTTAAAAATGTCTGATATCGATGATACTCGACACTATTATGAAAACAAACATCATTTTGATTATAATAGCTATGGCAGAAAGCGCGTTTTCTAATGTCGATATTAGAGAATTTTCAGAGTCGTTAGTTCAACGAGATTTTTAACCCAGCTTAAAAATGTCTGATATCGATGATACTCGGCACTATTATGAAAACAAACATCATTTTGTTTATAATAGCTGTGGCAGAAAGCGCGATTTCGAATGTCGACATTGAAAATTTTTCCAAGTCCGAGAATTCAACGAAATTTTACCCAGCTTAAAAATATCTGATATCGATGATACTCGGCACTATTATGAAAACAAACATCATTTTGATTATAATAGCTGTGGCAGAAAGCGCGTTTTCGAATGTCGATATTAGAGAATTTTCAGAGTCGTTAGTTCAACGAGATTTTTAACCCAGCTTAAAAATGTCTGATATCGATGATACTCGGCACTATTATGAAAACAAACATCATTTTGATTATAAAAGCTGTGGCAGAAAGCGCGATTTCGAATGTCGACATTGAAAATTTTTCCAAGTCCGAGAATTCAACGAAATTTTACCCAGCTTAAAAATGTCTGATATCGATGATACTCGGCACTATTATGAAAACAAACATCATTTTGATTATAATAGCTGTGGCAGAAAACGCGATTTCGAATGTCGACATTGAAAATTTTTCTGAAAATTTTTCAAAGTCCGAGAATTCAACGAAATTTTACCCAGCTTAAAAATGTCTGATATCGATGATACTCGGCACTATTATGAAAACAAACATCATTTTGATTATAATAGCTGTGGCAGAAAACGCGATTTCGAATGTCGACATTGAAAATTTTTCTGAAAATTTTTCCAAGTCCGAGAATTCAACGAAATTTTACCCAGCTTAAAAATATCTGATATCGATGATACTCGGCACTATTATGAAAACAAACATCATTTTGATTATAATAGCTGTGGCAGAAAGCGCGTTTTCGAATGTCGATATTAGAGAATTTTCAGAGTCGTTAGTTCAACGAGATTTTTAACCCAGCTTAAAAATGTCTGATATCGATGATACTCGGCACTATTATGAAAACAAACATCATTTTGATTATAATAGCTGTGGCAGAAAACGCGATTTCGAATGTCGACATTGAAAATTTTTCTGAAAATTTTTCAAAGTCCGAGAATTCAACGAAATTTTACCCAGCTTAAAAATGTCTGATATCGATGATACTCGGCACTATTTTGAAAACAAACATCATTTTGATTATAATAGCTGCGGCAGAAAGCGCGTTTTCGAATGTCGATATTAGAGAATTTTCAGAGTCGTTAGTTCAACGAGATTTTTAACCCAGCTTAAAAATGTCTGATATCGATGATACTCGGCACTATTATGAAAACCAACATCATTTTGATTATAATAGCTGTGGCAGAAAGCGCGATGTCGACATTGAAAATTTTTCTGAAAATTTTTCCAAGTCCGAGAATTCAACGAAATTTTACCCAGCTTAAAAATGTCTGATATCGATGATACTCGACACTATTATGAAAACAAACATCATTTTGATTATAATAGCTATGGCAGAAAGCGCGTTTTCTAATGTCGATATTAGAGAATTTTCAGAGTCGTTAGTTCAACGAGATTTTTAACCCAGCTTAAAAATGTCTGATATCGATGATACTCGGCACTATTATGAAAACAAACATCATTTTGTTTATAATAGCTGTGGCAGAAAGCGCGATTTCGAATGTCGACATTGAAAATTTTTCCAAGTCCGAGAATTCAACGAAATTTTACCCAGCTTAAAAATGTCTGATATCGATGATACTCGGCACTATTATGAAAACAAACATCATTTTGATTATAATAGCTGTGGCAGAAAGCGCGTTTTCGAATGTCGATATTAGAGAATTTTCAGAGTCGTTAGTTCAACGAGATTTTTAACCCAGCTTAAAAATGTCTCATATCGATGATACTCGGCACTATTATGAAAACAAACATCATTTTGATTATAAAAGCTGTGGCAGAAAGCGCGATTTCGAATGTCGACATTGAAAATTTTTCTGAAAATTTTTCCAAGTCCGAGAATTCAACGAAATTTTACCCAGCTTAAAAATGTCTGATATCGATGATACTCGGCACTATTATGAAAACAAACATCATCTTGTTTATAATAGCTGTGGCAGAAAGCGCGTTTTCGAATGCCGATATTAGAGAATTTTCAGAGTCGTTAGTTCAACGAGATTTTTAACCCAGCTTAAAAATGTCTGATATCGATGATACTCGGCACTATTATGAAAACAAATATCATTTTGTTTATAATAGCTGTGGCAGAAAGCGCGATTTCGAATGTCGACATTGAAAATTTTTCTGAAAATTTTTCCAAGTCCGAGAATTCAACGAAATTTTACCCAGCTTAAAAATGTCTGATATCGATGATACTCGGCACTATTTTGAAAACAAACATCATTTTGATTATAATAGCTGCGGCAGAAAGCGCGTTTTCGAATGTCGATATTAGAGAATTTTCAGAGTCGTTAGTTCAACGAGATTTTTAACCCAGCTTAAAAATGTCTGATATCGATGATACTCGGCACTATTATGAAAACCAACATCATTTTGATTATAATAGCTGTGGCAGAAAGCGCGATTTCGAATGTCGACATTGAAAATTTTTCTGAAAATTTTTCCAAGTCCGAGAATTCAACGAAATTTTACCCAGCTTAAAAATGTCTGATATCGATGATACTCGACACTATTATGAAAACAAACATCATTTTGATTATAATAGCTATGGCAGAAAGCGCGTTTTCTAATGTCGATATTAGAGAATTTTCAGAGTCGTTAGTTCAACGAGATTTTTAACCCAGCTTAAAAATGTCTGATATCGATGATACTCGGCACTATTATGAAAACAAACATCATTTTGTTTATAATAGCTGTGGCAGAAAGCGCGATTTCGAATGTCGACATTGAAAATTTTTCCAAGTCCGAGAATTCAACGAAATTTTACCCAGCTTAAAAATGTCTGATATCGATGATACTCGGCACTATTATGAAAACAAACATCATTTTGATTATAATAGCTGTGGCAGAAAGCGCGTTTTCGAATGTCGATATTAGAGAATTTTCAGAGTCGTTAGTTCAACGAGATTTTTAACCCAGCTTAAAAATGTCTGATATCGATGATACTCGGCACTATTATGAAAACAAATATCATTTTGTTTATAATAGCTGTGGCAGAAAGCGCGATTTCGAATGTCGACATTGAAAATTTTTCCAAGTCCGAGAATTCAACGAAATTTTACCCAGCTTAAAAATGTCTGATATCGATGATACTCGACACTATTATGAAAACAAACATCATTTTGATTATAATAGCTATGGCAGAAAGCGCGTTTTCTAATGTCGATATTAGAGAATTTTCAGAGTCGTTAGTTCAACGAGATTTTTAACCCAGCTTAAAAATGTCTGATATCGATGATACTCGGCACTATTATGAAAACAAACATCATTTTGTTTATAATAGCTGTGGCAGAAAGCGCGATTTCGAATGTCGACATTGAAAATTTTTCCAAGTCCGAGAATTCAACGAAATTTTACCCAGCTTAAAAATGTCTGATATCGATGATACTCGGCACTATTATGAAAACAAACATCATTTTGATTATAATAGCTGTGGCAGAAAGCGCGTTTTCGAATGTCGATATTAGAGAATTTTCAGAGTCGTTAGTTCAACGAGATTTTTAACCCAGCTTAAAAATGTCTGATATCGATGATACTCGGCACTATTATGAAAACAAACATCATTTTGATTATAATAGCTGTGGCAGAAAGCGCGATTTCGAATGTCGACATTGAAAATTTTCCTGAAAATTTTTCCAAGTCCGAGAATTCAACGAAATTTTACCCAGCTTAAAAATGTCTGATATCGATGATACTCGACACTATTATGAAAACAAACATCATTTTGATTATAATAGCTATGGCAGAAAGCGCGTTTTCTAATGTCGATATTAGAGAATTTTCAGAGTCGTTAGTTCAACGAGATTTTTAACCCAGCTTAAAAATGTCTGATATCGATGATACTCGGCACTATTATGAAAACAAACATCATTTTGTTTATAATAGCTGTGGCAGAAAGCGCGATTTCGAATGTCGACATTGAAAATTTTTCCAAGTCCGAGAATTCAACGAAATTTTACCCAGCTTAAAAATATCTGATATCGATGATACTCGGCACTATTATGAAAACAAACATCATTTTGATTATAATAGCTGTGGCAGAAAGCGCGTTTTCGAATGTCGATATTAGAGAATTTTCAGAGTCGTTAGTTCAACGAGATTTTTAACCCAGCTTAAAAATGTCTGATATCGATGATACTCGGCACTATTATGAAAACAAACATCATTTTGATTATAAAAGCTGTGGCAGAAAGCGCGATTTCGAATGTCGACATTGAAAATTTTTCCAAGTCCGAGAATTCAACGAAATTTTACCCAGCTTAAAAATGTCTGATATCGATGATACTCGGCACTATTATGAAAACAAACATCATTTTGATTATAATAGCTGTGGCAGAAAACGCGATTTCGAATGTCGACATTGAAAATTTTTCTGAAAATTTTTCAAAGTCCGAGAATTCAACGAAATTTTACCCAGCTTAAAAATGTCTGATATCGATGATACTCGGCACTATTATGAAAACAAACATCATTTTGATTATAATAGCTGTGGCAGAAAACGCGATTTCGAATGTCGACATTGAAAATTTTTCTGAAAATTTTTCCAAGTCCGAGAATTCAACGAAATTTTACCCAGCTTAAAAATATCTGATATCGATGATACTCGGCACTATTATGAAAACAAACATCATTTTGATTATAATAGCTGTGGCAGAAAGCGCGTTTTCGAATGTCGATATTAGAGAATTTTCAGAGTCGTTAGTTCAACGAGATTTTTAACCCAGCTTAAAAATGTCTGATATCGATGATACTCGGCACTATTATGAAAACAAACATCATTTTGATTATAATAGCTGTGGCAGAAAACGCGATTTCGAATGTCGACATTGAAAATTTTTCTGAAAATTTTTCAAAGTCCGAGAATTCAACGAAATTTTACCCAGCTTAAAAATGTCTGATATCGATGATACTCGGCACTATTTTGAAAACAAACATCATTTTGATTATAATAGCTGCGGCAGAAAGCGCGTTTTCGAATGTCGATATTAGAGAATTTTCAGAGTCGTTAGTTCAACGAGATTTTTAACCCAGCTTAAAAATGTCTGATATCGATGATACTCGGCACTATTATGAAAACCAACATCATTTTGATTATAATAGCTGTGGCAGAAAGCGCGATTTCGAATGTCGACATTGAAAATTTTTCTGAAAATTTTTCCAAGTCCGAGAATTCAACGAAATTTTACCCAGCTTAAAAATGTCTGATATCGATGATACTCGACACTATTATGAAAACAAACATCATTTTGATTATAATAGCTATGGCAGAAAGCGCGTTTTCTAATGTCGATATTAGAGAATTTTCAGAGTCGTTAGTTCAACGAGATTTTTAACCCAGCTTAAAAATGTCTGATATCGATGATACTCGGCACTATTATGAAAACAAACATCATTTTGTTTATAATAGCTGTGGCAGAAAGCGCGATTTCGAATGTCGACATTGAAAATTTTTCTGAAAATTTTTCCAAGTCCGAGAATTCAACGAAATTTTACCCAGCTTAAAAATGTCTGATATCGATGATACTCGGCACTATTATGAAAACAAACATCATCTTGTTTATAATAGCTGTGGCAGAAAGCGCGTTTTCGAATGCCGATATTAGAGAATTTTCAGAGTCGTTAGTTCAACGAGATTTTTAACCCAGCTTAAAAATGTCTGATATCGATGATACTCGGCACTATTATGAAAACAAATATCATTTTGTTTATAATAGCTGTGGCAGAAAGCGCGATTTCGAATGTCGACATTGAAAATTTTTCCAAGTCCGAGAATTCAACGAAATTTTACCCAGCTTAAAAATGTCTGATATCGATGATACTCGGCACTATTATGAAAACAAACATCATTTTGATTATAATAGCTGTGGCAGTAAGCGCGTTTTCGAATGTCGATATTAGAGAATTTTCAGAGTCGTTAGTTCAACGAGATTTTTAACCCAGCTTAAAAATGTCTGATATCGATGATACTCGGCACTATTATGAAAACCAACATCATTTTGATTATAATAGCTGTGGCAGAAAGCGCGATTTCGAATGTCGACATTGAAAATTTTTCTGAAAATTTTTCCAAGTCCGAGAATTCAACGAAATTTTACCCAGCTTAAAAATGTCTGATATCGATGATACTCGGCACTATTTTGAAAACAAACATCATTTTGATTATAATAGCTGCGGCAGAAAGCGCGTTTTCGAATGTCGATATTAGAGAATTTTCAGAGTCGTTAGTTCAACGAGATTTTTAACCCAGCTTAAAAATGTCTGATATCGATGATACTCGGCACTATTATGAAAACCAACATCATTTTGATTATAATAGCTGTGGCAGAAAGCGCGATTTCGAATGTCGACATTGAAAATTTTTCTGAAAATTTTTCCAAGTCCGAGAATTCAACGAAATTTTACCCAGCTTAAAAATGTCTGATATCGATGATACTCGACACTATTATGAAAACAAACATCATTTTGATTATAATAGCTATGGCAGAAAGCGCGTTTTCTAATGTCGATATTAGAGAATTTTCAGAGTCGTTAGTTCAACGAGATTTTTAACCCAGCTTAAAAATGTCTGATATCGATGATACTCGGCACTATTATGAAAACAAACATCATTTTGTTTATAATAGCTGTGGCAGAAAGCGCGATTTCGAATGTCGACATTGAAAATTTTTCCAAGTCCGAGAATTCAACGAAATTTTACCCAGCTTAAAAATGTCTGATATCGATGATACTCGGCACTATTATGAAAACAAACATCATTTTGATTATAATAGCTGTGGCAGAAAGCGCGTTTTCGAATGTCGATATTAGAGAATTTTCAGAGTCGTTAGTTCAACGAGATTTTTAACCCAGCTTAAAAATGTCTGATATCGATGATACTCGGCACTATTATGAAAACAAATATCATTTTGTTTATAATAGCTGTGGCAGAAAGCGCGATTTCGAATGTCGACATTGAAAATTTTTCCAAGTCCGAGAATTCAACGAAATTTTACCCAGCTTAAAAATGTCTGATATCGATGATACTCGACACTATTATGAAAACAAACATCATTTTGATTATAATAGCTATGGCAGAAAGCGCGTTTTCTAATGTCGATATTAGAGAATTTTCAGAGTCGTTAGTTCAACGAGATTTTTAACCCAGCTTAAAAATGTCTGATATCGATGATACTCGGCACTATTATGAAAACAAACATCATTTTGTTTATAATAGCTGTGGCAGAAAGCGCGATTTCGAATGTCGACATTGAAAATTTTTCCAAGTCCGAGAATTCAACGAAATTTTACCCAGCTTAAAAATGTCTGATATCGATGATACTCGGCACTATTATGAAAACAAACATCATTTTGATTATAATAGCTGTGGCAGAAAGCGCGTTTTCGAATGTCGATATTAGAGAATTTTCAGAGTCGTTAGTTCAACGAGATTTTTAACCCAGCTTAAAAATGTCTGATATCGATGATACTCGGCACTATTATGAAAACAAACATCATTTTGATTATAATAGCTGTGGCAGAAAGCGCGATTTCGAATGTCGACATTGAAAATTTTCCTGAAAATTTTTCCAAGTCCGAGAATTCAACGAAATTTTACCCAGCTTAAAAATGTCTGATATCGATGATACTCGACACTATTATGAAAACAAACATCATTTTGATTATAATAGCTATGGCAGAAAGCGCGTTTTCTAATGTCGATATTAGAGAATTTTCAGAGTCGTTAGTTCAACGAGATTTTTAACCCAGCTTAAAAATGTCTGATATCGATGATACTCGGCACTATTATGAAAACAAACATCATTTTGTTTATAATAGCTGTGGCAGAAAGCGCGATTTCGAATGTCGACATTGAAAATTTTTCCAAGTCCGAGAATTCAACGAAATTTTACCCAGCTTAAAAATATCTGATATCGATGATACTCGGCACTATTATGAAAACAAACATCATTTTGATTATAATAGCTGTGGCAGAAAGCGCGTTTTCGAATGTCGATATTAGAGAATTTTCAGAGTCGTTAGTTCAACGAGATTTTTAACCCAGCTTAAAAATGTCTGATATCGATGATACTCGGCACTATTATGAAAACAAACATCATTTTGATTATAAAAGCTGTGGCAGAAAGCGCGATTTCGAATGTCGACATTGAAAATTTTTCCAAGTCCGAGAATTCAACGAAATTTTACCCAGCTTAAAAATGTCTGATATCGATGATACTCGGCACTATTATGAAAACAAACATCATTTTGATTATAATAGCTGTGGCAGAAAACGCGATTTCGAATGTCGACATTGAAAATTTTTCTGAAAATTTTTCAAAGTCCGAGAATTCAACGAAATTTTACCCAGCTTAAAAATGTCTGATATCGATGATACTCGGCACTATTATGAAAACAAACATCATTTTGATTATAATAGCTGTGGCAGAAAACGCGATTTCGAATGTCGACATTGAAAATTTTTCTGAAAATTTTTCCAAGTCCGAGAATTCAACGAAATTTTACCCAGCTTAAAAATATCTGATATCGATGATACTCGGCACTATTATGAAAACAAACATCATTTTGATTATAATAGCTGTGGCAGAAAGCGCGTTTTCGAATGTCGATATTAGAGAATTTTCAGAGTCGTTAGTTCAACGAGATTTTTAACCCAGCTTAAAAATGTCTGATATCGATGATACTCGGCACTATTATGAAAACAAACATCATTTTGATTATAATAGCTGTGGCAGAAAACGCGATTTCGAATGTCGACATTGAAAATTTTTCTGAAAATTTTTCAAAGTCCGAGAATTCAACGAAATTTTACCCAGCTTAAAAATGTCTGATATCGATGATACTCGGCACTATTTTGAAAACAAACATCATTTTGATTATAATAGCTGCGGCAGAAAGCGCGTTTTCGAATGTCGATATTAGAGAATTTTCAGAGTCGTTAGTTCAACGAGATTTTTAACCCAGCTTAAAAATGTCTGATATCGATGATACTCGGCACTATTATGAAAACCAACATCATTTTGATTATAATAGCTGTGGCAGAAAGCGCGATTTCGAATGTCGACATTGAAAATTTTTCTGAAAATTTTTCCAAGTCCGAGAATTCAACGAAATTTTACCCAGCTTAAAAATGTCTGATATCGATGATACTCGACACTATTATGAAAACAAACATCATTTTGATTATAATAGCTATGGCAGAAAGCGCGTTTTCTAATGTCGATATTAGAGAATTTTCAGAGTCGTTAGTTCAACGAGATTTTTAACCCAGCTTAAAAATGTCTGATATCGATGATACTCGGCACTATTATGAAAACAAACATCATTTTGTTTATAATAGCTGTGGCAGAAAGCGCGATTTCGAATGTCGACATTGAAAATTTTTCCAAGTCCGAGAATTCAACGAAATTTTACCCAGCTTAAAAATGTCTGATATCGATGATACTCGGCACTATTATGAAAACAAACATCATTTTGATTATAATAGCTGTGGCAGAAAGCGCGTTTTCGAATGTCGATATTAGAGAATTTTCAGAGTCGTTAGTTCAACGAGATTTTTAACCCAGCTTAAAAATGTCTCATATCGATGATACTCGGCACTATTATGAAAACAAACATCATTTTGATTATAAAAGCTGTGGCAGAAAGCGCGATTTCGAATGTCGACATTGAAAATTTTTCTGAAAATTTTTCCAAGTCCGAGAATTCAACGAAATTTTACCCAGCTTAAAAATGTCTGATATCGATGATACTCGGCACTATTATGAAAACAAACATCATCTTGTTTATAATAGCTGTGGCAGAAAGCGCGTTTTCGAATGCCGATATTAGAGAATTTTCAGAGTCGTTAGTTCAACGAGATTTTTAACCCAGCTTAAAAATGTCTGATATCGATGATACTCGGCACTATTATGAAAACAAATATCATTTTGTTTATAATAGCTGTGGCAGAAAGCGCGATTTCGAATGTCGACATTGAAAATTTTTCCAAGTCCGAGAATTCAACGAAATTTTACCCAGCTTAAAAATGTCTGATATCGATGATACTCGGCACTATTATGAAAACAAACATCATTTTGATTATAATAGCTGTGGCAGTAAGCGCGTTTTCGAATGTCGATATTAGAGAATTTTCAGAGTCGTTAGTTCAACGAGATTTTTAACCCAGCTTAAAAATGTCTGATATCGATGATACTCGGCACTATTATGAAAACCAACATCATTTTGATTATAATAGCTGTGGCAGAAAGCGCGATTTCGAATGTCGACATTGAAAATTTTTCTGAAAATTTTTCCAAGTCCGAGAATTCAACGAAATTTTACCCAGCTTAAAAATGTCTGATATCGATGATACTCGGCACTATTTTGAAAACAAACATCATTTTGATTATAATAGCTGCGGCAGAAAGCGCGTTTTCGAATGTCGATATTAGAGAATTTTCAGAGTCGTTAGTTCAACGAGATTTTTAACCCAGCTTAAAAATGTCTGATATCGATGATACTCGGCACTATTATGAAAACCAACATCATTTTGATTATAATAGCTGTGGCAGAAAGCGCGATTTCGAATGTCGACATTGAAAATTTTTCTGAAAATTTTTCCAAGTCCGAGAATTCAACGAAATTTTACCCAGCTTAAAAATGTCTGATATCGATGATACTCGACACTATTATGAAAACAAACATCATTTTGATTATAATAGCTATGGCAGAAAGCGCGTTTTCTAATGTCGATATTAGAGAATTTTCAGAGTCGTTAGTTCAACGAGATTTTTAACCCAGCTTAAAAATGTCTGATATCGATGATACTCGGCACTATTATGAAAACAAACATCATTTTGTTTATAATAGCTGTGGCAGAAAGCGCGATTTCGAATGTCGACATTGAAAATTTTTCCAAGTCCGAGAATTCAACGAAATTTTACCCAGCTTAAAAATGTCTGATATCGATGATACTCGGCACTATTATGAAAACAAACATCATTTTGATTATAATAGCTGTGGCAGAAAGCGCGTTTTCGAATGTCGATATTAGAGAATTTTCAGAGTCGTTAGTTCAACGAGATTTTTAACCCAGCTTAAAAATGTCTGATATCGATGATACTCGGCACTATTATGAAAACAAATATCATTTTGTTTATAATAGCTGTGGCAGAAAGCGCGATTTCGAATGTCGACATTGAAAATTTTTCCAAGTCCGAGAATTCAACGAAATTTTACCCAGCTTAAAAATGTCTGATATCGATGATACTCGACACTATTATGAAAACAAACATCATTTTGATTATAATAGCTATGGCAGAAAGCGCGTTTTCTAATGTCGATATTAGAGAATTTTCAGAGTCGTTAGTTCAACGAGATTTTTAACCCAGCTTAAAAATGTCTGATATCGATGATACTCGGCACTATTATGAAAACAAACATCATTTTGTTTATAATAGCTGTGGCAGAAAGCGCGATTTCGAATGTCGACATTGAAAATTTTTCCAAGTCCGAGAATTCAACGAAATTTTACCCAGCTTAAAAATGTCTGATATCGATGATACTCGGCACTATTATGAAAACAAACATCATTTTGATTATAATAGCTGTGGCAGAAAGCGCGTTTTCGAATGTCGATATTAGAGAATTTTCAGAGTCGTTAGTTCAACGAGATTTTTAACCCAGCTTAAAAATGTCTGATATCGATGATACTCGGCACTATTATGAAAACAAACATCATTTTGATTATAATAGCTGTGGCAGAAAGCGCGATTTCGAATGTCGACATTGAAAATTTTTCTGAAAATTTTTCCAAGTCCGAGAATTCAACGAAATTTTACCCAGCTTAAAAATGTCTGATATCGATGATACTCGGCACTATTATGAAAACAAACATCATCTTGTTTATAATAGCTGTGGCAGAAAGCGCGTTTTCGAATGTCGATATTAGAGAATTTTCAGAGTCGTTAGTTCAACGAGATTTTTAACCCAGCTTAAAAATGTCTGATATCGATGATACTCGGCACTATTATGAAAACCAACAACATTTTGATTATAATAGCTGTGGCAGAAAGCGCGATTTCGAATGTCGACATTGAAAATTTTTCTGAAAATTTTTCCAAGTCCGAGAATTCAACGAAATTTTACCCAGCTTAAAAATGTCTGATATCGATGATACTCGGCACTATTATGAAAACAAACATCATTTTGATTATAATAGCTGTGGCAGAAAGCGCGTTTTCGAATGTCGATATTAGAGAATTTTCAGAGTCGTTAGTTCAACGAGATTTTTAACCCAGCTTAAAAATGTCTGATATCGATGATACTCGGCACTATTATGAAAACAAACATCATTTTGATTATAATAGCTGTGGCAGAAAGCGCGATTTCGAATGTCGACACTGAAAATTTTTCTGAAAATTTTTACAAGTCCGAGAATTCAACGAAATTTTACCCAGCTTAAAAATGTCTGATATCGATGATACTCGGCACTATTTTGAAAACAAACATCATTTTGATTATAATAGCTGCGGCAGAAAGCGCGTTTTCGAATGTCGATATTAGAGAATTTTCAGAGTCGTTAGTTCAACGAGATTTTTAACCCAGCTTAAAAATGTCTGATATCGATGATACTCGGCACTATTATGAAAACCAACATCATTTTGATTATAATAGCTGTGGCAGAAAGCGCGATTTCGAATGTCGACATTGAAAATTTTTCTGAAAATTTTTCCAAGTCCGAGAATTCAACGAAATTTTACCCAGCTTAAAAATGTCTGATATCGATGATACTCGACACTATTATGAAAACAAACATCATTTTGATTATAATAGCTATGGCAGAAAGCGCGTTTTCTAATGTCGATATTAGAGAATTTTCAGAGTCGTTAGTTCAACGAGATTTTTAACCCAGCTTAAAAATGTCTGATATCGATGATACTCGGCACTATTATGAAAACAAACATCATTTTGTTTATAATAGCTGTGGCAGAAAGCGCGATTTCGAATGTCGACATTGAAAATTTTTCCAAGTCCGAGAATTCAACGAAATTTTACCCAGCTTAAAAATGTCTGATATCGATGATACTCGGCACTATTATGAAAACAAACATCATTTTGATTATAATAGCTGTGGCAGAAAGCGCGTTTTCGAATGTCGATATTAGAGAATTTTCAGAGTCGTTAGTTCAACGAGATTTTTAACCCAGCTTAAAAATGTCTGATATCGATGATACTCGGCACTATTATGAAAACAAACATCATTTTGATTATAAAAGCTGTGGCAGAAAGCGCGATTTCGAATGTCGACATTGAAAATTTTTCTGAAAATTTTTCCAAGTCCGAGAATTCAACGAAATTTTACCCAGCTTAAAAATGTCTGATATCGATGATACTCGGCACTATTATGAAAACAAACATCATCTTGTTTATAATAGCTGTGGCAGAAAGCGCGTTTTCGAATGCTGATATTAGAGAATTTTCAGAGTCGTTAGTTCAACGAGATTTTTAACCCAGCTTAAAAATGTCTGATATCGATGATACTCGGCACTATTATGAAAACAAATATCATTTTGTTTATAATAGCTGTGGCAGAAAGCGCGATTTCGAATGTCGACATTGAAAATTTTTCCAAGTCCGAGAATTCAACGAAATTTTACCCAGCTTAAAAATGTCTGATATCGATGATACTCGGCACTATTATGAAAACAAACATCATTTTGATTATAATAGCTGTGGCAGAAAGCGCGTTTTCGAATGTCGATATTAGAGAATTTTCAGAGTCGTTAGTTCAACGAGATTTTTAACCCAGCTTAAAAATGTCTGATATCGATGATACTCGGCACTATTATGAAAACAAACATCATTTTGATTATAATAGCTGAGGCAGAAAGCGCGATTTCGAATGTCGACATTGAAAATTTTTCTGAAAATTTTTCCAAGTCCGAGAATTCAACGAAATTTTACCCAGCTTAAAAATGTCTGATATCGATGATACTCGACACTATTATGAAAACAAACATCATTTTGATTATAATAGCTATGGCAGAAAGCGCGTTTTCTAATGTCGATATTAGAGAATTTTCAGAGTCGTTAGTTCAACGAGATTTTTAACCCAGCTTAAAAATGTCTGATATCGATGATACTCGGCACTATTATGAAAACAAACATCATTTTGTTTATAATAGCTGTGGCAGAAAGCGCGATTTCGAATGTCGACATTGAAAATTTTTCCAAGTCCGAGAATTCAACGAAATTTTACCCAGCTTAAAAATGTCTGATATCGATGATACTCGGCACTATTATGAAAACAAACATCATTTTGATTATAATAGCTGTGGCAGAAAGCGCGTTTTCGAATGTCGATATTAGAGAATTTTCAGAGTCGTTAGTTCAACGAGATTTTTAACCCAGCTTAAAAATGTCTGATATCGATGATACTCGGCACTATTATGAAAACAAACATCATTTTGATTATAATAGCTGTGGCAGAAAGCGCGATTTCGAATGTCGACATTGAAAATTTTTCTGAAAATTTTTCCAAGTCCGAGAATTCAACGAAATTTTACCCAGCTTAAAAATGTCTGATATCGATGATACTCGGCACTATTATGAAAACAAACATCATCTTGTTTATAATAGCTGTGGCAGAAAGCGCGTTTTCGAATGTCGATATTAGAGAATTTTCAGAGTCGTTAGTTCAACGAGATTTTTAACCCAGCTTAAAAATGTCTGATATCGATGATACTCGGCACTATTATGAAAACCAACAACATTTTGATTATAATAGCTGTGGCAGAAAGCGCGATTTCGAATGTCGACATTGAAAATTTTTCTGAAAATTTTTCCAAGTCCGAGAATTCAACGAAATTTTACCCAGCTTAAAAATGTCTGATATCGATGATACTCGGCACTATTATGAAAACAAACATCATTTTGATTATAATAGCTGTGGCAGAAAGCGCGTTTTCGAATGTCGATATTAGAGAATTTTCAGAGTCGTTAGTTCAACGAGATTTTTAACCCAGCTTAAAAATGTCTGATATCGATGATACTCGGCACTATTATGAAAACAAACATCATTTTGATTATAAAAGCTGTGGCAGAAAGCGCGATTTCGAATGTCGACATTGAAAATTTTTCTGAAAATTTTTCCAAGTCCGAGAATTCAACGAAATTTTACCCAGCTTAAAAATTTCTGATATCGATGATACTCGGCACTATTATGAAAACAAACATCATCTTGTTTATAATAGCTGTGGCAGAAAGCGCGTTTTCGAATGCCGATATTAGAGAATTTTCAGAGTCGTTAGTTCAACGAGATTTTTAACCCAGCTTAAAAATGTCTGATATCGATGATACTCGGCACTATTATGAAAACAAATATCATTTTGTTTATAATAGCTGTGGCAGAAAGCGCGATTTCGAATGTCGACATTGAAAATTTTTCCAAGTCCGAGAATTCAACGAAATTTTACCCAGCTTAAAAATGTCTGATATCGATGATACTCGGCACTATTATGAAAACAAACATCATTTTGATTATAATAGCTGTGGCAGAAAGCGCGTTTTCTAATGTCGATATTAGAGAATTTTCAGAGTCGTTAGTTCAACGAGATTTTTAACCCAGCTTAAAAATGTCTGATATCGATGATACTCGGCACTATTATGAAAACAAACATCATTTTGATTATAATAGCTGAGGCAGAAAGCGCGATTTCGAATGTCGACATTGAAAATTTTTCTGAAAATTTTTCCAAGTCCGAGAATTCAACGAAATTTTACCCAGCTTAAAAATGTCTGATATCGATGATACTCGACACTATTATGAAAACAAACATCATTTTGATTATAATAGCTATGGCAGAAAGCGCGTTTTCTAATGTCGATATTAGAGAATTTTCAGAGTCGTTAGTTCAACGAGATTTTTAACCAAGCTTAAAAATGTCTGATATCGATGATACTCGGCACTATTATGAAAACAAACATCATTTTGTTTATAATAGCTGTGGCAGAAAGCGCGATTTCGAATGTCGACATTGAAAATTTTTCCAAGTCCGAGAATTCAACGAAATTTTACCCAGCTTAAAAATGTCTGATATCGATGATACTCGACACTATTATGAAAACAAACATCATTTTGATTATAATAGCTATGGCAGAAAGCGCGTTTTCTAATGTCGATATTAGAGAATTTTCAGAGTCGTTAGTTCAACGAGATTTTTAACCCAGCTTAAAAATGTCTGATATCGATGATACTCGGCACTATTATGAAAACAAACATCATTTTCTTTATAATAGCTGTGGCAGAAAGCGCGATTTCGAATGTCGACATTGAAAATTTTTCCAAGTCCGAGAATTCAACGAAATTTTACCCAGCTTAAAAATGTCTGATATCGATGATACTCGGCACTATTATGAAAACAAACATCATTTTGATTATAATAGCTGTGGCAGAAAGCGCGATTTCGAATGTCGACACTGAAAATTTTTCTGAAAATTTTTCCAAGTCCGAGAATTCAACGAAATTTTACCCAGCTTAAAAATGTCTGATATCGATGATACTCGGCACTATTATGTAAACAAATATCATTTTGTTTATAATAGCTGTGGCAGAAAGCGCGATTTCGAATGTCGACATTGAAAATTTTTCCAAGTCCGAGAATTCAACGAAATTTTACCCAGCTTAAAAATGTCTGATATCGATGATACTCGGCACTATTATGAAAACAAACATCATTTTGATTATAATAGCTGTGGCAGAAAGCGCGTTTTCGAATGTCGATATTAGAGAATTTTCAGAGTCGTTAGTTCAACGAGATTTTTAACCCAGCTTAAAAATGTCTGATATCGATGATACTCGGCACTATTATGAAAACAAACATCATTTTGATTATAAAAGCTGTGGCAGAAAGCGCGATTTCGAATGTCGACATTGAAAATTTTTCCAAGTCCGAGAATTCAACGAAATTTTACCCAGCTTAAAAATGTCTGATATCGATGATACTCGACACTATTATGAAAACAAACATCATTTTGATTATAATAGCTATGGCAGAAAGCGCGTTTTCTAATGTCGATATTAGAGAATTTTCAGAGTCGTTAGTTCAACGAGATTTTTAACCCAGCTTAAAAATGTCTGATATCGATGATACTCGGCACTATTATGAAAACAAACATCATTTTGTTTATAATAGCTGTGGCAGAAAGCGCGATTTCGAATGTCGACATTGAAAATTTTTCCAAGTCCGAGAATTCAACGAAATTTTACCCAGCTTAAAAATGTCTGATATCGATGATACTCGACACTATTATGAAAACAAACATCATTTTGATTATAATAGCTATGGCAGAAAGCGCGTTTCCTAATGTCGATATTAGAGAATTTTCAGAGTCGTTAGTTCAACGAGATTTTTAACCCAGCTTAAAAATGTCTGATATCGATGATACTCGGCACTATTATGAAAACAAACATCATTTTGTTTATAATAGCTGTGGCAGAAAGCGCGATTTCGAATGTCGGCATTGAAAATTTTTCCAAGTCCGAGAATTCAACGAAATCTTACCCAGCTTAAAAATGTCTGATATCGATGATACTCGACACTATTGTGAAAACAAACATCATTTTGATTATAATAGCTATGGCAGAAAGCGCGTTTTCTAATGTCGATATTAGAGAATTTTCAGAGTCGTTAGTTCAACGAGATTTTTAACCCAGCTTAAAAATGTCTGATATCGATGATACTCGGCACTATTATGAAAACAAACATCATTTTCTTTATAATAGCTGTGGCAGAAAGCGCGATTTCGAATGTCGACATTGAAAATTTTTCCAAGTCCGAGAATTCAACGAAATTTTACCCAGCTTAAAAATGTCTGATATCGATGATACTCGGCACTATTATGAAAACAAACATCATTTTGATTATAATAGCTGCGGCAGAAAGCGCGATTTCGAATGTCGACACTGAAAATTTTTCTGAAAATTTTTCCAAGTCCGAGAATTCAACGAAATTTTATCCAGCTTAAAAATGTCTGATATCGATGATACTCGGCACTATTATGAAAACAAACATCATTTTGTTTATAATAGCTGTGGCAGAAAGCGCGATTTCGAATGTCGACATTGAAAATTTTTCCAAGTCCGAGAATTCAACGAAATTTTACCCAGCTTAAAAATGTCTGATATCGATGATACTCGGCACTATTAAGAAAACAAACATCATTTTGATTATAATAGCTGTGGCAGAAAGCGCGTTTTCGAATGTCGATATTAGAGAATTTTCAGAGTCGTTAGTTCAACGAGATTTTTAACCCAGCTTAAAAATGTCTGATATCGATGATACTCGGCACTATTATGAAAACAAACATCATTTTGATTATAAAAGCTGTGGCAGAAAGCGCGATTTCGAATGTCGACATTGAAAATTTTTCCAAGTCCGAGAATTCAACGAAATTTTACCCAGCTTAAAAATGTCTGATATCGATGATACTCGACACTATTATGAAAACAAACATCATTTTGATTATAATAGCTATGGCAGAAAGCGCGTTTTCTAATGTCGATATTAGAGAATTTTCAGAGTCGTTAGTTCAACGAGATTTTTAACCCAGCTTAAAAATGTCTGATATCGATGATACTCGGCACTATTATGAAAACAAACATCATTTTGTTTATAATAGCTGTGGCAGAAAGCGCGATTTCGAATGTCGACATTGAAAATTTTTCCAAGTCCGAGAATTCAACGAAATTTTACCCAGCTTAAAAATGTCTGATATCGATGATACTCGGCACTATTATGAAAACAAACATCATTTTGATTATAATAGCTGTGGCAGAAAGCGCGTTTTCGAATGTCGATATTAGAGAATTTTCAGAGTCGTTAGTTCAACGAGATTTTTAACCCAGCTTAAAAATGTCTGATATCGATGATACTCGGCACTATTATGAAAACAAACATCATTTTGATTATAAAAGCTGTGGCAGAAAGCGCGATTTCGAATGTCGACATTGAAAATTTTTCCAAGTCCGAGAATTCAACGAAATTTTACCCAGCTTAAAAATGTCTGATATCGATGATACTCGGCACTATTATGAAAACAAACATCATTTTGATTATAATAGCTATGGCAGAAAGCGCGTTTTCTAATGTCGATATTAGAGAATTTTCAGAGTCGTTAGTTCAACGAGATTTTTAACCCAGCTTAAAAATGTCTGATATCGATGATACTCGGCACTATTATGAAAACAAACATCATCTTGTTTATAATAGCTGTGGCAGAAAGCGCGTTTTCGAATGCCGATATTAGAGAATTTTCAGAGTCGTTAGTTCAACGAGATTTTTAACCCAGCTTAAAAATGTCTGATATCGATGATACTCGGCACTATTATGACAACAAATATCATTTTGTTTATAATAGCTGTGGCAGAAAGCGCGATTTCGAATGTCGACATTGAAAATTTTTCCAAGTCCGAGAATTCAACGAAATTTTACCCAGCTTAAAAATGTCTGATATCGATGATACTCGGCACTATTATGAAAACAAACATCATTTTGATTATAATAGCTGTGGCAGAAAGCGCGATTTCGAATGTCGACACTGAAAATTTTTCTGAAAATTTTTCCAAGTCCGAGAATTCAACGAAATTTTACCCAGCTCAAAAATGTCTGATATCGATGATACTCGGCACTATTATGAAAACAAACATCATTTTGATTATAATAGCTGTGGCAGAAAGCGCGTTTTCGAATGTCGATATTAGAGAATTTTCAGAGTCTTTAGTTCAACGAGATTTTTAACCCAGCTTAAAAATGTCTGATATCGATGATACTCGGCACTATTATGAAAACAAACATCATTTTGATTATAATAGCTGTGGCAGAAAACGCGATTACGAATGTCGACATTGAAAATTTTTCTGAAAATTTTTCAAAGTCCGAGAATTCAACGAAATTTTACCCAGCTTAAAAATGTCTGATATCGATGATACTCGGCACTATTTTGAAAACAAACATCATTTTGATTATAATAGCTGCGGCAGAAAGCGCGTTTTCGAATGTCGATATTAGAGAATTTTCAGAGTCGTTAGTTCAACGAGATTTTTAACCCAGCTTAAAAATGTCTGATATCGATGATACTCGGCACTATTATGAAAACAAACATCATTTTGATTATAAAAGCTGTGGCAGAAAGCGCGATTTCGAATGTCGACATTGAAAATTTTTCTGAAAATTTTTCCAAGTCCGAGAATTCAACGAAATTTTACCCAGCTTAAAAATGTCTGATATCGATGATACTCGGCACTATTATGAAAACAAACATCATTTTGATTATAATAGCTGTGGCAGAAAGCGCGATTTCGAATGTCGACACTGAAAATTTTTCTGAAAATTTTTCCAAGTCCGAGAATTCAACGAAATTTTATCCAGCTTAAAAATGTCTGATATCGATGATACTCGGCACTATTATGAAAACAAACATCATTTTGTTTATAATAGCTGTGGCAGAAAGCGCGATTTCGAATGTCGACATTGAAAATTTTTCCAAGTCCGAGAATTCAACGAAATTTTACCCAGCTTAAAAATGTCTGATATCGATGATACTCGGCACTATTAAGAAAACAAACATCATTTTGATTATAATAGCTGTGGCAGAAAGCGCGTTTTCGAATGTCGATATTAGAGAATTTTCAGAGTCGTTAGTTCAACGAGATTTTTAACCCAGCTTAAAAATGTCTGATATCGATGATACTCGGCACTATTATGAAAACAAACATCATTTTGATTATAAAAGCTGTGGCAGAAAGCGCGATTTCGAATGTCGACATTGAAAATTTTTCCAAGTCCGAGAATTCAACGAAATTTTACCCAGCTTAAAAATGTCTGATATCGATGATACTCGACACTATTATGAAAACAAACATCATTTTGATTATAATAGCTATGGCAGAAAGCGCGTTTTCTAATGTCGATATTAGAGAATTTTCAGAGTCGTTAGTTCAACGAGATTTTTAACCCAGCTTAAAAATGTCTGATATCGATGATACTCGGCACTATTATGAAAACAAACATCATTTTGTTTATAATAGCTGTGGCAGAAAGCGCGATTTCGAATGTCGACATTGAAAATTTTTCCAAGTCCGAGAATTCAACGAAATTTTACCCAGCTTAAAAATGTCTGATATCGATGATACTCGGCACTATTATGAAAACAAACATCATTTTGATTATAATAGCTGTGGCAGAAAGCGCGTTTTCGAATGTCGATATTAGAGAATTTTCAGAGTCGTTAGTTCAACGAGATTTTTAACCCAGCTTAAAAATGTCTGATATCGATGATACTCGGCACTATTATGAAAACAAACATCATTTTGATTATAAAAGCTGTGGCAGAAAGCGCGATTTCGAATGTCGACATTGAAAATTTTTCCAAGTCCGAGAATTCAACGAAATTTTACCCAGCTTAAAAATGTCTGATATCGATGATACTCGGCACTATTATGAAAACAAACATCATTTTGATTATAATAGCTATGGCAGAAAGCGCGTTTTCTAATGTCGATATTAGAGAATTTTCAGAGTCGTTAGTTCAACGAGATTTTTAACCCAGCTTAAAAATGTCTGATATCGATGATACTCGGCACTATTATGAAAACAAACATCATCTTGTTTATAATAGCTGTGGCAGAAAGCGCGTTTTCGAATGCCGATATTAGAGAATTTTCAGAGTCGTTAGTTCAACGAGATTTTTAACCCAGCTTAAAAATGTCTGATATCGATGATACTCGGCACTATTATGACAACAAATATCATTTTGTTTATAATAGCTGTGGCAGAAAGCGCGATTTCGAATGTCGACATTGAAAATTTTTCCAAGTCCGAGAATTCAACGAAATTTTACCCAGCTTAAAAATGTCTGATATCGATGATACTCGGCACTATTATGAAAACAAACATCATTTTGATTATAATAGCTGTGGCAGAAAGCGCGATTTCGAATGTCGACACTGAAAATATTTCTGAAAATTTTTCCAAGTCCGAGAATTCAACGAAATTTTACCCAGCTCAAAAATGTCTGATATCGATGATACTCGGCACTATTATGAAAACAAACATCATTTTGATTATAATATCTGTGGCAGAAAGCGCGTTTTCGAATGTCGATATTAGAGAATTTTCAGAGTCTTTAGTTCAACGAGATTTTTAACCCAGCTTAAAAATGTCTGATATCGATGATACTCGGCACTATTATGAAAACAAACATCATTTTGATTATAATAGCTGTGGCAGAAAACGCGATTACGAATGTCGACATTGAAAATTTTTCTGAAAATTTTTCAAAGTCCGAGAATTCAACGAAATTTTACCCAGCTTAAAAATGTCTGATATCGATGATACTCGGCACTATTTTGAAAACAAACATCATTTTGATTATAATAGCTGCGGCAGAAAGCGCGTTTTCGAATGTCGATATTAGAGAATTTTCAGAGTCGTTAGTTCAACGAGATTTTTAACCCAGCTTAAAAATGTCTGATATCGATGATACTCGGCACTATTATGAAAACCAACATCATTTTGATTATAATAGCTTTTTTTTTTTTTTTTTTAAGACTCTTAGTGAGTTTTGCAATCTGCCTAATGGGCAATAAGCGTTTGGTGTAACAACGGTATATGACATGAAGGATATCATTCCAATGAGTGATCTCCTTTAAAGTTAAACCTAAATCTAAATCTAGGATTCTTATGTTTAAGTGAGTTTATATACACAATGTCTCGGGTTATTGTCTTATCTGGGTTCTGCAGTCAAGTCGGATGGCAGCAAACGTTTCAGTCTACGCACTTCATTGTCTTCCAGCACATTTAGCTGCTTGGCCAGCTTATTAGGGTGTACTGTCACTCTTTCATTGTACTTGACACTGTACTTGTAGATCACTTCCCTGACAGATGCGAGTGGGATGTCGTGTTGAATTATCTCGTTGGAAACGTAGTACGGTGCATTAACGATGACGCGCAGCACTTTATTTTGAAACCTTTGCAGAATGTCGATGTTAGAGTTGCTGGCAGTGCCCCAGAGTTGAATTCCATAAGTCCAAACTGGCTTCAGAATTGATTTGTAAAGCAATATCTTGTTGTCCAAAGACAGTTTTGATTTCCGACCGATGAGCCAGTACAATTGACTTAGCTTTAGACCTAGTTGCTTGCGCTTGGTGAATATGTGTTTTCTCCATGAGAGACGGCGGTCCAAATGCATGCCAAGGTACTTGGCTTCTTCAGCTTGTGGAAGTTGGCGGTTGTTGATCGTCACGGGTGGGCACGTTTCTCTACATAAGGTAAATGTAACATGGATGGACTTTGTATCATTAGCTTTAATGCGCCATTTCTTTAGCCAGTCCTGAATCTTATTGAGGTTGACCTGTAGGTGTCTCGACGCGGATATTGGATCTGTATGAGATGCCAAAACTGCTGTGTCGTCAGCATATGTCGCTACGGTTGTGAGTCGTGTTGTTGGTAAGTCTGCTGTATACAGCAGGTAGAGGATTGGTCCAAGCACACTTCCTTGAGGGATGCCTGAATGTATGGGATGCAGATCAGTAAGTTCGTTGCCTTGCTTAACCAGAAAGTGCCTATCTGTTAGGTACGATTTGAGCAGTTGGAAATGTGGGTGCGGGAGGAACTTTTTCAGTTTGACTTGCAATCCACTATGCCACACTTTGTCGAAAGCTTGAGATATGTCGAGGAAGACCGCTGAGCAATATCTCTTCGAGTTCAGGTCCTTGTTAATTTTATTTACCAGCCGGTGCACTTGCTCAATTGTTCCGTGTTTGTTGCGGAATCCGAATTGGTGATCAGGAATTAATTTCTTTTGGTTTATAATAGCTTTAAGTCTTTTGACATATAATTTCTCAAATACTTTGGACAGCAGAGGTAGTAGGCTTATGGGTCTGTAAGAGGCAACTTCTTCTGGTTTTTTCCCAGGCTTGGGGATCATAATGATTTGGGCAACTTTCCAGGTGCTGGGGAAGTAGTTTGTTCGAAGTATTGCATTAAAAATGAAAGTTATAAGCTTTATGCATTTTTCCGAGAGTTCTTGTAGTATTTTACCGGAGATTAGGTCGAAACCAGGTGCCTTTTTGATGTTAGTTTCTTTCATTATAACTCGTTTAACTTCTTTAATCGTAAAATTGCTGTGCGGCAGGTCCATTTGGAATGGTATATCCAGAGAGTCGATTATATTGTTTTCTTCTTCAGTAGATAATTCCGAAGGAAATGGTTTGAACACATTGTTTAAGTGTTTGGTGAAAGCTTTAGCTTTTTCTTTATCGTTTCTGGCCCACGTGTTGTTGTCATTTTTAATGGGAGGATTGTGTTGCGGAGACCTTTTGTATTTCCTTGTTGCTTTCCAGAGTGAATATTCTGTGGCTTGAGTTGGAGTTAAACTCTCCAGGTACTCTTGTATGCCTTGGTTTTGTTCTTCCTGGATTAGCTGTTTTAGTTCTTTTACTGCCTTGTTTAGTTTCTTTTTATTTTCTGCTGTTCTTGCTTGTTGCCACCGTTTGCGCAGTTGCCTTTTTTCGGCGATTTTCTGTTTGACTGGAGGTGACACTTTATAATTTCCTTGTGGTACATTGTACTCAGGAGTTGTAGACCAAGCTGCTTCTTGTATGTTCCTCGTTAGGTATTCAACTGCGATTTCTAAGTCCGTTTCTGTTTTTAGTGATTGGTTCAGTGTAACTAGGCTGTCCAGTTTTTCCCTGAACAATATCCAGTCAGTTCTGTTGTTATGGAGAGATGGTTGTTTATCTTTGTTTAATATCCGTGAATGAAAGTTAATTATCACTGGAGAGTGATCTGATGATAAATCAAAACAAGATATCGTTTTGCAACTCTTTGTATCGATTCCTTTTGTGATGCAGAAGTCTATTGCGTCAGGAATTTTATTTATGTCAGATGGCCAGTATGTTGGCTCTCCAGTAGATAATTGTTGTAAGTTGTTAGCGTTCATTGTTTTGACCAATTCTCTTCCTTTTGGTGTTGCTAATCTTGATCCCCACATTGGGTGTTTTGCATTATAGTCACCACCCGCAAAAAACTTATTTCCTAGTGTGTTGAAGAATCCCTCAAAGTGTTCTTTATTATTATTATGTTTAGGTGGGCAGTATATCGCAGACATTGTTATCGGTCCTTGTTCTTCTTCGATAGTGACACTGGTAGCCTGTAGGTAGTCTTTTTTGAATTCCTCCCTTTCATAGTGTTTAATGCTCTCTCTTATGATTATGGCAGTTCCTCCATGTGCCCTATCATCAGGGTGTTTCGTGTGATATAGCTTGTATTTTGGAATCTTCAGGTAGTGTCTATTTGTGAAGTGCGTCTCTGATATCATCATTATGTCGATATCTTGATCATGTATGAATATTTTAAGCTCACGGGCATGTTGTTGAAGGCCATTAGCATTCCAAATGGCTATTTTATATTTAAGTTGTTCAGCCATTAAGCTAATTTGTTGACGACGGTTGTAAGTAGGGTAAGCATTGTACCCATTTGTTCCATAAGCTTGCCAAGCATTTCTTCAAGTTTAGATATGTTGTTGGCAGGTTGATGAGTTGCTGGTGTTAATTGGGTTGTAGTATTGTTTGGTATTATATTATTATTTACTGCTTGTGCGTAGGAGACTCCTGGTTGAATAAGTTGAATTTGAGGTTGCGGGTTCCTTTTATCTCGTAGAGAGGGATACAATTTCTGCTGCAGTTGTTTATGTACTTGGCATCCCCTGTAGTTCGCGGGGTGATCACCGCCACAGTTGGCACATTTAACTTGGTTGTCTCGTGTTTTACGTGGACATTCTTTTGTGTCGTGCTGTCCTGCGCATTTAACACATTTGAACATTTTGCGGCAATAGGTTTTGGAATGCCCGAATGCCTGACATCTGGTACATTGGGGTATTACTCTTTTGATGTGTGGAGGTTCACATTTTATGATATTATTGCCAATCTTTTCTAGGTTGTACACCTGTTTATTATTTTCTTTAGGTTTGATGTCCACGTAAAACATAGGCAGTGGTTGTTTTGTTGTTCTATGTTTTATGTTGTGTGTATTTACGACTTCATGATCAAACTCTAGCAACATTGATTTTATTGCATTGATATCCGTTTCGTGGTGTAATCCTCTCAGTACGAATCTGAACGTTTTATCACTTTTTGGCCTGAATGTATGATACTGGGTATTTCTACTATCCAGTTCTTTTATGAATGTTTTAAAGTCTTCGGCCTCAAAAATTTGCACTTTTACGGTTTCAAAACTGGTGGTTTTCACCGTATAGTTCTTTGTAATTTTTTGTAGCAATTCATGAATGCGTTGGATTACTCCAACATTATAAATGGTTATGGGTGGCGGTTTTGGGACAGCTTTTGTGTCATTTGAATCATTTTTTTCGTTTTTCTCGATTTCACTCTCTTCTTCTGAGAGTTCGGTGAATCTATTTCTTGTTTCTACTGGTTTTTGCAGCCAGTAATCGCTGATTCTAGTTTGTTTCCTATTATTATTAGTCGTCTCGGGACTCCTTAGTCGTTTTTTGTTTAATACTGTTGTCCATTCCGACTCTGCCTGTTGAACGTCATGATTTTGGTTTTGGGAGAGCATTATTTGTGATTGTTGTTGGCGTGTGGGATACTGCGGTACCCCCGGTTGCATTAATTGTGGTGGTCCTTGTGGTTGTTGATATTGATGTTGCATAATTTGATTTGGGTCGCTAAAATGCATTGTTGACTGCACTGTCGGCACGGTAGCATAATATGACGGATTAGCCATTTAGCACATTTATGTTATATGAATCGTTTGATGGATATTTTATATTTTTATTAGTCGCTTTTGAAGTTAAAAGATCAAAATTCGTTTATTGAACGCGTCTACAGGGGGCGGAAGTTGCTTAATTTGAACAAAAACCAAGTCCTTAAGGGGGCACATGTGGGTGTTTTGCACGCGTTAATGTTTGTAATTAAAACCTTCTAACGCTAGAATGGGTCGCAAGTAGCTTTTTAATTACGTATTTAACGATCACTTACGTTTTTTTTAACGGCAAAAATACGCTCGGTGAAATTCCAGCTGTCACGCCGCAAAACCGCACGCACAGGTCAGCGGCACCAACTCGACTGTGATTATAATAGCTGTGGCAGAAAGCGCGATTTCGAATGTCGACATTGAAAATTTTTCTGAAAATTTTTCCAAGTCCGAGAATTCAACGAAATTTTACCCAGCTTAAAAATGTCTGATATCGATGATACTCGGCACTATTATGAAAACAAACATCATTTTGATTATAATAGCTGTGGCAGAAAACGCGATTTCGAATGTCGACATTGAAAATTTTTCTGAAAATTTTTCAAAGTCCGAGAATTCAACGAAATTTTACCCAGCTTAAAAATGTCTGATATCGATGATACTCGGCACTATTTTGAAAACAAACATCATTTTGATTATAATAGCTGCGGCAGAAAGCGCGTTTTCGAATGTCGATATTAGAGAATTTTCAGAGTCGTTAGTTCAACGAGATTTTTAACCCAGCTTAAAAATGTCTGATATCGATGATACTCGGCACTATTATGAAAACCAACATCATTTTGATTATAATAGCTGTGGCAGAAAGCGCGATTTCGAATGTCGACATTGAAAATTTTTCTGAAAATTTTTCCAAGTCCGAGAATTCAACGAAATTTTACCCAGCTTAAAAATGTCTGATATCGATGATACTCGACACTATTATGAAAACAAACATCATTTTGATTATAATAGCTATGGCAGAAAGCGCGTTTTCTAATGTCGATATTAGAGAATTTTCAGAGTCGTTAGTTCAACGAGATTTTTAACCCAGCTTAAAAATGTCTGATATCGATGATACTCGGCACTATTATGAAAACAAACATCATTTTGTTTATAATAGCTGTGGCAGAAAGCGCGATTTCGAATGTCGACATTGGAAATTTTTCCAAGTCCGAGAATTCAACGAAATTTTACCCAGCTTAAAAATGTCTGATATCGATGATACTCGGCACTATTATGAAAACAAACATCATTTTGATTATAATAGCTGTGGCAGAAAGCGCGTTTTCGAATGTCGATATTAGAGAATTTTCAGAGTCGTTAGTTCAACGAGATTTTTAACCCAGCTTAAAAATGTCTGATATCGATGATACTCGGCACTATTATGAAAACAAACATCATTTTGATTATAAAAGCTGTGGCAGAAAGCGCGATTTCGAATGTCGACATTGAAAATTTTTCTGAAAATTTTTCCAAGTCCGAGAATTCAACGAAATTTTACCCAGCTTAAAAATGTCTGATATCGATGATACTCGGCACTATTATGAAAACAAACATCATCTTGTTTATAATAGCTGTGGCAGAAAGCGCGTTTTCGAATGCCGATATTAGAGAATATTCAGAGTCGTTAGTTCAACGAGATTTTTAACCCAGCTTAAAAATGTCTGATATCGATGATACTCGGCACTATTATGAAAACCAACATCATTTTGATTATAATAGCTGTGGCAGAAAGCGCGATTTCGAATGTCGACATTGAAAATTTTTCTGAAAATTTTTCCAAGTCCGAGAATTCAACGAAATTTTACCCAGCTTAAAAATGTCTGATATCGATGATACTCGGCACTATTTTGAAAACAAACATCATTTTGATTATAATAGCTCCGGCAGAAAGCGCGTTTTCGAATGTCGATATTAGAGAATTTTCAGAGTCGTTAGTTCAACGAGATTTTTAACCCAGCTTAAAAATGTCTGATATCGATGATACTCGGCACTATTATGAAAACCAACATCATTTTGATTATAATAGCTGTGGCAGAAAGCGCGATTTCGAATGTCGACATTGAAAATTTTTCTGAAAATTTTTCCAAGTCCGAGAATTCAACGAAATTTTACCCAGCTTAAAAATGTCTGATATCGATGATACTCGACACTATTATGAAAACAAACATCATTTTGATTATAATAGCTATGGCAGAAAGCGCGTTTTCTAATGTCGATATTAGAGAATTTTCAGAGTCGTTAGTTCAACGAGATTTTTAACCCAGCTTAAAAATGTCTGATATCGATGATACTCGGCACTATTATGAAAACAAACATCATTTTGTTTATAATAGCTGTGGCAGAAAGCGCGATTTCGAATGTCGACATTGAAAATTTTTCCAAGTCCGAGAATTCAACGAAATTTTACCCAGCTTAAAAATGTCTGATATCGATGATACTCGGCACTATTATGAAAACAAACATCATTTTGATTATAATAGCTGTGACAGAAAGCGCGTTTTCGAATGTCGATATTAGAGAATTTTCAGAGTCGTTAGTTCAACGAGATTTTTAACCCTGCTTAAAAATGTCTGATATCGATGATACTCGGCACTATTATGAAAACAAACATCATTTTGATTATAAAAGCTGTGGCAGAAAGCGCGATTTCGAATGTCGACATTGAAAATTTTTCTGAAAATTTTTCCAAGTCCGAGAATTCAACGAAATTTTACCCAGCTTAAAAATGTCTGATATCGATGATACTCGGCACTATTATGAAAACAAACATCATCTTGTTTATAATAGCTGTGGCAGAAAGCGCGTTTTCGAATGCCGATATTAGAGAATTTTCAGAGTCGTTAGTTCAACGAGATTTTTAACCCAGCTTAAAAATGTCTGATATCGATGATACTCGGCACTATTATGAAAACAAATATCATTTTGTTTATAATAGCTGTGGCAGAAAGCGCGATTTCAAATGTCGACATTGAAAATTTTTCCAAGTCCGAGAATTCAACGAAATTTTACCCAGCTTAAAAATGTCTGATATCGATGATACTCGGCACTATTATGAAAACAAACATCATTTTGATTATAATAGCTGTGGCAGAAAGCGCGTTTTCGAATGTCGATATTAGAGAATTTTCAGAGTCGTTAGTTCAACGAGATTTTTAACCCAGCTTAAAAATGTCTGATATCGATGATACTCGGCACTATTATGAAAACCAACAACATTTTGATTATAATAGCTGTGGCAGAAAGCGCGATTTCGAATGTCGACATTGAAAATTTTTCTGAAAATTTTTCCAAGTCCGAGAATTCAACGAAATTTTACCCAGCTTAAAAATGTCTGATATCGATGATACTCGGCACTATTATGAAAACAAACATCATTTTGATTATAATAGCTGTGGCAGAAAGCGCGTTTTCGAATGTCGATATTAGAGAATTTTCAGAGTCGTTAGTTCAACGAGATTTTTAACCCAGCTTAAAAATGTCTGATATCGATGATACTCGGCACTATTATGAAAACAAACATCATTTTGATTATAATAGCTGTGGCAGAAAGCGCGATTTCGAATGTCGACACTGAAAATTTTTCTGAAAATTTTTCCAAGTCCGAGAATTCAACGAAATTTTACCCAGCTTAAAAATGTCTGATATCGATGATACTCGGCACTATTATGAAAACAAACATCATTTTGATTATAATAGCTGTGGCAGAAAGCGCGTTTTCGAATGTCGATATTAGAGAATTTTCAGAGTCTTTAGTTCAACGAGATTTTTAACCCAGCTTAAAAATGTCTGATATCGATGATACTCGGCACTATTATGAAAACAAACATCATTTTGATTATAATAGCTGTGGCAGAAAACGCGATTTCGAATGTCGACATTGAAAATTTTTCTGAAAATTTTTCAAAGTCCGAGAATTCAACGAAATTTTACCCAGCTTAAAAATGTCTGATATCGATGATACTCGGCACTATTTTGAAAACAAACATCATTTTGATTATAATAGCTGCGGCAGAAAGCGCGTTTTCGAATGTCGATATTAGAGAATTTTCAGAGTCGTTAGTTCAACGAGATTTTTAACCCAGCTTAAAAATGTCTGATATCGATGATACTCGGCACTATTATGAAAACCAACATCATTTTGATTATAATAGCTGTGGCAGAAAGCGCGATTTCGAATGTCGACATTGAAAATTTTTCTGAAAATTTTTCCAAGTCCGAGAATTCAACGAAATTTTACCCAGCTTAAAAATGTCTGATATCGATGATACTCGACACTATTATGAAAACAAACATCATTTTGATTATAATAGCTATGGCAGAAAGCGCGTTTTCTAATGTCGATATTAGAGAATTTTCAGAGTCGTTAGTTCAACGAGATTTTTAACCCAGCTTAAAAATGTCTGATATCGATGATACTCGGCACTATTATGAAAACAAACATCATTTTGTTTATAATAGCTGTGGCAGAAAGCGCGATTTCGAATGTCGACATTGAAAATTTTTCCAAGCCCGAGAATTCAACGAAATTTTACCCAGCTTAAAAATGTCTGATATCGATGATACTCGGCACTATTATGAAAACAAACATCATTTTGATTATAATAGCTGTGGCAGAAAGCGCGTTTTCGAATGTCGATATTAGAGAATTTTCAGAGTCGTTAGTTCAACGAGAATTTTAACCCAGCTTAAAAATGTCTGATATCGATGATACTCGGCACTATTATGAAAACAAACATCATTTTGATTATAAAAGCTGTGGCAGAAAGCGCGATTTCGAATGTCGACATTGAAAATTTTTCTGAAAATTTTTCCAAGTCCGAGAATTCAACGAAATTTTACCCTGCTTAAAAATGTCTGATATCGATGATACTCGGCACTATTATGAAAACAAACATCATCTTGTTTATAATAGCTGTGGCAGAAAGCGCGTTTTCGAATGCCGATATTAGAGAATTTTCAGAGTCGTTAGTTCAACGAGATTTTTAACCCAGCTTAAAAATGTCTGATATCGATGATACTCGGCACTATTATGAAAACAAATATCATTTTGTTTATAATAGCTGTGGCAGAAAGCGCGATTTCGAATGTCGACATTGAAAATTTTTCTGAAAATTTTTCCAAGTCCGAGAATTCAACGAAATTTTACCCAGCTTAAAAATGTCTGATATCGATGATACTCGGCACTATTATGAAAACAAACATCATTTTGATTATAATAGCTGTGGCAGAAAGCGCGTTTTCGAATGTCGATATTAGAGAATTTTCAGAGTCGTTAGTTCAACGAGATTTTTAACCCAGCTTAAAAATGTCTGATATCGATGATACTCGGCACTATTATGAAAACAAACATCATTTTGATTATAAAAGCTGTGGCAGAAAGCGCGATTTCGAATGTCGACATTGAAAATTTTTCTGAAAATTTTTCCAAGTCCGAGAATTCAACGAAATTTTACCCAGCTTAAAAATGTCTGATATCGATGATACTCGGCACTATTATGAAAACAAACATCATCTTGTTTATAATAGCTGTGGCAGAAAGCGCGTTTTCGAATGCCGATATTAGAGAATATTCAGAGTCGTTAGTTCAACGAGATTTTTAACCCAGCTTAAAAATGTCTGATATCGATGATACTCGGCACTATTATGAAAACCAACATCATTTTGATTATAATAGCTGTGGCAGAAAGCGCGATTTCGAATGTCGACATTGAAAATTTTTCTGAAAATTTTTCCAAGTCCGAGAATTCAACGAAATTTTACCCAGCTTAAAAATGTCTGATATCGATGATACTCGGCACTATTTTGAAAACAAACATCATTTTGATTATAATAGCTCCGGCAGAAAGCGCGTTTTCGAATGTCGATATTAGAGAATTTTCAGAGTCGTTAGTTCAACGAGATTTTTAACCCAGCTTAAAAATGTCTGATATCGATGATACTCGGCACTATTATGAAAACCAACATCATTTTGATTATAATAGCTGTGGCAGAAAGCGCGATTTCGAATGTCGACATTGAAAATTTTTCTGAAAATTTTTCCAAGTCCGAGAATTCAACGAAATTTTACCCAGCTTAAAAATGTCTGATATCGATGATACTCGACACTATTATGAAAACAAACATCATTTTGATTATAATAGCTATGGCAGAAAGCGCGTTTTCTAATGTCGATATTAGAGAATTTTCAGAGTCGTTAGTTCAACGAGATTTTTAACCCAGCTTAAAAATGTCTGATATCGATGATACTCGGCACTATTATGAAAACAAACATCATTTTGTTTATAATAGCTGTGGCAGAAAGCGCGATTTCGAATGTCGACATTGAAAATTTTTCCAAGTCCGAGAATTCAACGAAATTTTACCCAGCTTAAAAATGTCTGATATCGATGATACTCGGCACTATTATGAAAACAAACATCATTTTGAATATAATAGCTGTGACAGAAAGCGCGTTTTCGAATGTCGATATTAGAGAATTTTCAGAGTCGTTAGTTCAACGAGATTTTTAACCCAGCTTAAAAATGTCTGATATCGATGATACTCGGCACTATTATGAAAACAAACATCATTTTGATTATAAAAGCTGTGGCAGAAAGCGCGATTTCGAATGTCGACATTGAAAATTTTTCTGAAAATTTTTCCAAGTCCGAGAATTCAACGAAATTTTACCCAGCTTAAAAATGTCTGATATCGATGATACTCGGCACTATTATGAAAACAAACATCATCTTGTTTATAATAGCTGTGGCAGAAAGCGCGTTTTCGAATGCCGATATTAGAGAATTTTCAGAGTCGTTAGTTCAACGAGATTTTTAACCCAGCTTAAAAATGTCTGATATCGATGATACTCGGCACTATTATGAAAACAAATATCATTTTGTTTATAATAGCTGTGGCAGAAAGCGCGATTTCGAATGTCGACATTGAAAATTTTTCCAAGTCCGAGAATTCAACGAAATTTTACCCAGCTTAAAAATGTCTGATATCGATGATACTCGGCACTATTATGAAAACAAACATCATTTTGATTATAATAGCTGTGGCAGAAAGCGCGTTTTCGAATGTCGATATTAGAGAATTTTCAGAGTCGTTAGTTCAACGAGATTTTTAACCCAGCTTAAAAATGTCTGATATCGATGATACTCGGCACTATTATGAAAACAAACATCATTTTGATTATAATAGCTGTGGCAGAAAGCGCGATTTCGAATGTCGACACTGAAAATTTTTCTGAAAATTTTTCCAAGTCCGAGAATTCAACGAAATTTTACCCAGCTTAAAAATGTCTGATATCGATGATACTCGGCACTATTATGAAAACAAACATCATTTTGATTATAATAGCTGTGGCAGAAAGCGCGTTTTCGAATGTCGATATTAGAGAATTTTCAGAGTCTTTAGTTCAACGAGATTTTTAACCCAGCTTAAAAATGTCTGATATCGATGATACTCGGCACTATTATGAAAACAAACATCATTTTGATTATAATAGCTGTGGCAGAAAACGCGATTTCGAATGTCGACATTGAAAATTTTTCTGAAAATTTTTCAAAGTCCGAGAATTCAACGAAATTTTACCCAGCTTAAAAATGTCTGATATCGATGATACTCGGCACTATTATGAAAACAAACATCATTTTGATTATAATAGCTGTGGCAGAAAGCGCGTTTTCGAATGTCGATATTAGAGAATTTTCAGAGTCGTTAGTTCAACGAGATTTTTAACCCAGCTTAAAAATGTCTGATATCGATGATACTCGGCACTATTATGAAAACAAATATCATTTTGTTTATAATAGCTGTGGCAGAAAGCGCGATTTCGAATGTCGACATTGAAAATTTTTCTGAAAATTTTTCCAAGTCCGAGAATTCAACGAAATTTTACCCAGCTTAAAAATGTCTGATATCGATGATACTCGGCACTATTATGAAAACAAACATCATTTTGATTATAATAGCTGTGGCAGAAAGCGCGTTTTTGAATGTCGATATTAGAGAATTTTCAGAGTCGTTAGTTCAACGAGATTTTTAACCCAGCTTAAAAATGTCTGATATCGATGATACTCGGCACTATTATGAAAACAAACATCATTTTGATTATAATAGCTGTGGCAGAAAGCGCGATTTCGAATGTCGACACTGAAAATTTTTCTGAAAATTTTTCCAAGTCCGAGAATTCAACGAAATTTTACCCAGCTTAAAAATGTCTGATATCGATGATACTCGGCACTATTATGAAAACAAACATCATTTTGATTATAATAGCTGTGGCAGAAAGCGCGTTTTCGAATGTCGATATTAGAGAATTTTCAGAGTCTTTAGTTCAACGAGATTTTTAACCCAGCTTAAAAATGTCTGATATCGATGATACTCGGCACTATTATGAAAACAAACATCATTTTGATTATAATAGCTGTGGCAGAAAACGCGATTTCGAATGTCGACATTGAAAATTTTTCTGAAAATTTTTCAAAATCCGAGAATTCAACGAAATTTTACCCAGCTTAAAAATGTCTGATATCGATGATACTCGGCACTATTTTGAAAACAAACATCATTTTGATTATAATAGCTGCGGCAGAAAGCGCGTTTTCGAATGTCGATATTAGAGAATTTTCAGAGTCGTTAGTTCAACGAGATTTTTAACCCAGCTTAAAAATGTCTGATATCGATGATACTCGGCACTATTATGAAAACCAACATCATTTTGATTATAATAGCTGTGGCAGAAGCGCGATTTCGAATGTCGACATTGAAAATTTTTCTGAAAATTTTTCCAAGTCCGAGAATTCAACGAAATTTTACCCAGCTTAAAAATGTCTGATATCGATGATACTCGACACTATTATGAAAACAAACATCATTTTGATTATAATAGCTATGGCAGAAAGCGCGTTTTCTAATGTCGATATTAGAGAATTTTCAGAGTCGTTAGTTCAACGAGATTTTTAACCCAGCTTAAAAATGTCTGATATCGATGATACTCGGCACTATTATGAAAACAAACATCATTTTGTTTATAATAGCTGTGGCAGAAAGCGCGATTTCGAATGTCGACATTGAAAATTTTTCCAAGTCCGAGAATTCAACGAAATTTTACCCAGCTTAAAAATGTCTGATATCGATGATACTCGGCACTATTATGAAAACAAACATCATTTTGATTATAATAGCTGTGGCAGAAAGCGCGTTTTCGAATGTCGATATTAGAGAATTTTCAGAGTCGTTAGTTCAACGAGATTTTTAACCCAGCTTAAAAATGTCTGATATCGATGATACTCGGCACTATTATGAAAACAAACATCATTTTGATTATAAAAGCTGTGGCAGAAAGCGCGATTTCGAATGTCGACATTGAAAATTTTTCTGAAAATTTTTCCAAGTCCGAGAATTCAACGAAATTTTACCCAGCTTAAAAATGTCTGATATCGATGATACTCGGCACTATTATGAAAACAAACATCATCTTGTTTATAATAGCTGTGGCAGAAAGCGCGTTTTCGAATGCCGATATTAGAGAATTTTCAGAGTCGTTAGTTCAACGAGATTTTTAACCCAGCTTAAAAATGTCTGATATCGATGATACTCGGCACTATTATGAAAACAAATATCATTTTGTTTATAATAGCTGTGGCAGAAAGCGCGATTTCGAATGTCGACATTGAAAATTTTTCCAAGTCCGAGAATTCAACGAAATTTTACCCAGCTTAAAAATGTCTGATATCGATGATACTCGGCACTATTATGAAAACAAACATCATTTTGATTATAATAGCTGTGGCAGTAAGCGCGTTTTCGAATGTCGATATTAGAGAATTTTCAGAGTCGTTAGTTCAACGAGATTTTTAACCCAGCTTAAAAATGTCTGATATCGATGATACTCGGCACTATTATGAAAACCAACATCATTTTGATTATAATAGCTGTGGCAGAAAGCGCGATTTCGAATGTCGACATTGAAAATTTTTCTGAAAATTTTTCCAAGTCCGAGAATTCAACGAAATTTTACCCAGCTTAAAAATGTCTGATATCGATGATACTCGACACTATTATGAAAACAAACATCATTTTGATTATAATAGCTGTGGCAGAAAGCGCGTTTTCGAATGTCGATATTAGAGAATTTTCAGAGTTGTTAGTTCAACGAGATTTTTAACCCAGCTTAAAAATGTCTGATATCGATGATACTCGGCACTATTATGAAAACAATCATCATTTTGATTATAATAGCTGTGGCAGAAAGCGCGATTTCGAATGTCGACATTGAAAATTTTTCTGAAAATTTTTCCAAGTCCGAGAATTCAACGAAATTTTACCCAGCTTAAAAATGTCTGATATCGATGATACTCGGCACTATTATGAAAACAAACATCATTTTGATTATAATAGCTGTGGCAGAAAGCGCGTTTTCGAATGTCGATATTAGAGAATTTTCAGAGTCTTTAGTTCAACGAGATTTTTAACCCAGCTTAAAAATGTCTGATATCGATGATACTCGGCACTATTATGAAAACAAACATCATTTTGATTATAATAGCTGTGGCAGAAAACGCGATTTCGAATGTCGACATTGAAAATTTTTCTGAAAATTTTTTAAAGTCCGAGAATTCAACGAAATTTTACCCAGCTTAAAAATGTCTGATATCGATGATACTCGGCACTATTATGAAAACAAACATCATTTTGATTATAATAGCTGTGGCAGAAAGCGCGTTTTCGAATGTCGATATTAGAGAATTTTCAGAGTCGTTAGTTCAACGAGATTTTTAACCCAGCTTAAAAATGTCTGATATCGATGATACTCGGCACTATTATGAAAACCAACATCATTTTGATTATAATAGCTGTGGCAGAAAGCGCGATTTCGAATGTCGACATTGAAAATTTTTCTGAAAATTTTTCCAAGTCCGAGAATTCAACGAAATTTTACCCAGCTTAAAAATGTCTGATATCGATGATACTCGACACTATTATGAAAACAAACATCATTTTGATTATAATAGCTATGGCAGAAAGCGCGTTTTCTAATGTCGATATTAGAGAATTTTCAGAGTCGTTAGTTCAACGAGATTTTTAACCCAGCTTAAAAATGTCTGATATCGATGATACTCGGCACTATTATGAAAACAAACATCATTTTGTTTATAATAGCTGTGGCAGAAAGCGCGATTTCGAATGTCGACATTGAAAATTTTTCCAAGTCCGAGAATTCAACGAAATTTTACCCAGCTTAAAAATGTCTGATATCGATGATACTCGACACTATTATGAAAACAAACATCATTTTGATTATAATAGCTATGGCAGAAAGCGCGTTTTCTAATGTCGATATTAGAGAATTTTCAGAGTCGTTAGTTCAACGAGATTTTTAACCCAGATTTAAAAATGTCTGATATCGATGATACTCGGCACTATTATGAAAACAAACATCATTTTCTTTATAATAGCTGTGGCAGAAAGCGCGATTTCGAATGTCGACATTGAAAATTTTTCCAAGTCCGAGAATTCAACGAAATTTTACCCAGCTTAAAAATGTCTGATATCGATGATACTCGGCACTATTATGAAAACAAACATCATTTTGATTATAATAGCTGTGGCAGAAAGCGCGATTTCGAATGTCGACACTGAAAATTTTTCTGAAAATTTTTCCAAGTCCGAGAATTCAACGAAATTTTACCCAGCTTAAAAATGTCTGATATCGATGATACTCGGCACTATTATGAAAACAAATATCATTTTGTTTATAATAGCTGTGGCAGAAAGCGCGATTTCGAATGTCGACATTGAAAATTTTTCCAAGTCCGAGAATTCAACGAAATTTTACCCAGCTTAAAAATGTCTGATATCGATGATACTCGGCACTATTATGAAAACAAACATCATTTTGATTATAATAGCTGTGGCAGAAAGCGCGTTTTCTAATGTCGATATTAGAGAATTTTCAGAGTCGTTAGTTCAACGAGATTTTTAACCCAGCTTAAAAATGTCTGATATCGATGATACTCGGCACTATTATGAAAACAATCATCATTTTGATTATAATAGCTGTGGCAGAAAGCGCGATTTCGAATGTCGACATTGAAAATTTTTCTGAAAATTTTTCCAAGTCCGAGAATTCAACGAAATTTTACCCAGCTTAAAAATGTCTGATATCGATGATACTCGGCACTATTATGAAAACAAACATCATTTTGATTATAATAGCTGTGGCAGAAAGCGCGTTTTCGAATGTCGATATTAGAGAATTTTCAGAGTCTTTAGTTCAACGAGATTTTTAACCCAGCTTAAAAATGTCTGATATCGATGATACTCGGCACTATTATGAAAACAAACATCATTTTGATTATAATAGCTGTGGCAGAAAACGCGATTTCGAATGTCGACATTGAAAATTTTTCTGAAAATTTTTTAAATTCCGAGAATTCAACGAAATTTTACCCAGCTTAAAAATGTCTGATATCGATGATACTCAGCACTATTATGAAAACAAACATCATTTTGATTATAATAGCTGTGGCAGAAAGCGCGTTTTCGAATGTCGATATTAGAGAATTTTCAGAGTCGTTAGTTCAACGAGATTTTTAACCCAGCTTAAAAATGTCTGATATCGATGATACTCGGCACTATTATGAAAACCAACATCATTTTGATTATAATAGCTGTGGCAGAAAGCGCGATTTCGAATGTCGACATTGAAAATTTTTCTGAAAATTTTTCCAAGTCCGAGAATTCAACGAAATTTTACCCAGCTTAAAAATGTCTGATATCGATGATACTCGACACTATTATGAAAACAAACATCATTTTGATTATAATAGCTATGGCAGAAAGCGCGTTTTCTAATGTCGATATTAGAGAATTTTCAGAGTCGTTAGTTCAACGAGATTTTTAACCCAGCTTAAAAATGTCTGATATCGATGATACTCGGCACTATTATGAAAACAAACATCATTTTGTTTATAATAGCTGTGGCAGAAAGCGCGATTTCGAATGTCGACATTGAAAATTTTTCCAAGTCCGAGAATTCAACGAAATTTTACCCAGCTTAAAAATGTCTGATATCGATGATACTCGACACTATTATGAAAACAAACATCATTTTGATTATAATAGCTATGGCAGAAAGCGCGTTTTCTAATGTCGATATTAGAGAATTTTCAGAGTCGTTAGTTCAACGAGATTTTTAACCCAGATTTAAAAATGTCTGATATCGATGATACTCGGCACTATTATGAAAACAAACATCATTTTCTTTATAATAGCTGTGGCAGAAAGCGCGATTTCGAATGTCGACATTGAAAATTTTTCCAAGTCCGAGAATTCAACGAAATTTTACCCAGCTTAAAAATGTCTGATATCGATGATACTCGGCACTATTATGAAAACAAACATCATTTTGATTATAATAGCTGTGGCAGAAAGCGCGATTTCGAATGTCGACACTGAAAATTTTTCTGAAAATTTTTCCAAGTCCGAGAATTCAACGAAATTTTACCCAGCTTAAAAATGTCTGATATCGATGATACTCGGCACTATTATGAAAACAAATATCATTTTGTTTATAATAGCTGTGGCAGAAAGCGCGATTTCGAATGTCGACATTGAAAATTTTTCCAAGTCCGAGAATTCAACGAAATTTTACCCAGCTTAAAAATGTCTGATATCGATGATACTCGGCACTATTATGAAAACAAACATCATTTTGATTATAATAGCTGTGGCAGAAAGCGCGTTTTCTAATGTCGATATTAGAGAATTTTCAGAGTCGTTAGTTCAACGAGATTTTTAACCCAGCTTAAAAATGTCTGATATCGATGATACTCGGCACTATTATGAAAACAAACATCATTTTGATTATAAAAGCTGTGGCAGAAAGCGCGATTTCGAATGTCGACATTGAAAATTTTTCCAAGTCCGAGAATTCAACGAAATTTTACCCAGCTTAAAAATGTCTGATATCGATGATACTCGACACTATTATGAAAACAAACATCATTTTGATTATAATAGCTATGGCAGAAAGCGCGTTTTCTAATGTCGATATTAGAGAATTTTCAGAGTCGTTAGTTCAACGAGATTTTTAACCCAGCTTAAAAATGTCTGATATCGATGATACTCGGCACTATTATGAAAACAAACATCATTTTGTTTATAATAGCTGTGGCAGAAAGCGCGATTTCGAATGTCGACATTGAAAATTTTTCCAAGTCCGAGAATTCAACGAAATTTTACCCAGCTTAAAAATGTCTGATATCGATGATACTCGACACTATTATGAAAACAAACATCATTTTGATTATAATAGCTATGGCAGAAAGCGCGTTTTCTAATGTCGATATTAGAGAATTTTCAGAGTCGTTAGTTCAACGAGATTTTTAACCCAGCTTAAAAATGTCTGATATCGATGATACTCGGCACTATTATGAAAACAAACATCATTTTGTTTATAATAGCTGTGGCAGAAAGCGCGATTTCGAATGTCGGCATTGAAAATTTTTCCAAGTCCGAGAATTCAACGAAATTTTACCCAGCTTAAAAATGTCTGATATCGATGATACTCGACACTATTGTGAAAACAAACATCATTTAGATTATAATAGCTATGGCAGAAAGCGCGTTTTCTAATGTCGATATTAGAGAATTTTCAGAGTCGTTAGTTCAACGAGATTTTTAACCCAGCTTAAAAATGTCTGATATCGATGATACTCGGCACTATTATGAAAACAAACATCATTTTCTTTATAATAGCTGTGGCAGAAAGCGCGATTTCGAATGTCGACATTGAAAATTTTTCCAAGTCCGAGAATTCAACGAAATTTTACCCAGCTTAAAAATGTCTGATATCGATGATACTCGGCACTATTATGAAAACAAACATCATTTTGATTATAATAGCTGTGGCAGAAAGCGCGATTTCGAATGTCGACACTGAAAATTTTTCTGAAAATTTTTCCAAGTCCGAGAATTCAACGAAATTTTATCCAGCTTAAAAATGTCTGATATCGATGATACTCGGCACTATTATGAAAACAAACATCATTTTGTTTATAATAGCTGTGGCAGAAAGCGCGATTTCGAATGTCGACATTGAAAATTTTTCCAAGTCCGAGAATTCAACGAAATTTTACCCAGCTTAAAAATGTCTGATATCGATGATACTCGGCACTATTAAGAAAACAAACATCATTTTGATTATAATAGCTGTGGCAGAAAGCGCGTTTTCGAATGTCGATATTAGAGAATTTTCAGAGTCGTTAGTTCAACGAAATTTTTAACCCAGCTTAAAAATGTCTGATATCGATGATACTCGGCACTATTATGAAAACAAACATCATTTTGATTATAATAGCTGTGGCAGAAAGCGCGATTTCGAATGTCGACATTGAAAATTTTTCCAAGTCCGAGAATTCAACGAAATTTTACCCAGCTTAAAAATGTCTGATATCGATGATACTCGACACTATTATGAAAACAAACATCATTTTGATTATAATAGCTATGGCAGAAAGCGCGTTTTCTAATGTCGATATTAGAGAATTTTCAGAGTCGTTAGTTCAACGAGATTTTTAACCCAGCTTAAAAATGTCTGATATCGATGATACTCGGCACTATTATGAAAACAAACATCATTTTGTTTATAATAGCTGTGGCAGAAAGCGCGATTTCGAATGTCGACATTGAAAATTTTTCCAAGTCCGAGAATTCAACGAAATTTTACCCAGCTTAAAAATGTCTGATATCGATGATACTCGGCACTATTATGAAAACAAACATCATTTTGATTATAATAGCTGTGGCAGAAAGCGCGTTTTCGAATGTCGATATTAGAGAATTTTCAGAGTCGTTAGTTCAACGAGATTTTTAACCCAGCTTAAAAATGTCTGATATCGATGATACTCGGCACTATTATGAAAACAAACATCATTTTGATTATAAAAGCTGTGGCAGAAAGCGCGATTTCGAATGTCGACATTGAAAATTTTTCCAAGTCCGAGAATTCAACGAAATTTTACCCAGCTTAAAAATGTCTGATATCGATGATACTCGGCACTATTATGAAAACAAACATCATTTTGTTTATAATAGCTGTGGCAGAAAGCGCGATTTCGAATGTCGACATTGAAAATTTTTCCAAGTCCGAGAATTCAACGAAATTTTACCCAGCTTAAAAATGTCTGATATCGATGATACTCGGCACTATTATGAAAACAAACATCATTTTGATTATAATAGCTGTGGCAGAAAGCGCGTTTTCGAATGTCGATATTAGAGAATTTTCAGAGTCGTTAGTTCAACGAGATTTTTAACACAGCTTAAAAATGTCTGATATCGATGATACTCGGCACTATTATGAAAACAAACATCATTTTGTTTATAATAGCTGTGGCAGAAAGCGCGATTTCGAATGTCGACATTGAAAATTTTTCCAAGTCCGAGAATTCAACGAAATTTTACCCAGCTTAAAAATGTCTGATATCGATGATACTCGGCACTATTATGAAAACAAACATCATTTTGATTATAATAGCTGTGGCAGAAAGCGCGTTTTCGAATGTCGATATTAGAGAATTTTCAGAGTCGTTAGTTCAACGAGATTTTTAACCCAGCTTAAAAATGTCTGATATCGATGATACTCGGCACTATTATGAAAACAAACATCATTTTGATTATAAAAGCTGTGGCAGAAAGCGCGATTTCGAATGTCGACATTGAAAATTTTTCCAAGTCCGAGAATTCAACGAAATTTTACCCAGCTTAAAAATGTCTGATATCGATGATACTCGGCACTATTATGAAAACAAACATCATCTTGTTTATAATAGCTGTGGCAGAAAGCGCGTTTTCGAATGCCGATATTAGAGAATTTTCAGAGTCGTTAGTTCAACGAGATTTTTAACCCAGCTTAAAAATGTCTGATATCGATGATACTCGGCACTATTATGACAACAAATATCATTTTGTTTATAATAGCTGTGGCAGAAAGCGCGATTTCGAATGTCGACATTGAAAATTTTTCCAAGTCCGAGAATTCAACGAAATTTTACCCAGCTTAAAAATGTCTGATATCGATGATACTCGGCACTATTATGAAAACAAACATCATTTTGATTATAATAGCTGTGGCAGAAAGCGCGATTTCGAATGTCGACACTGAAAATTTTTCTGAAAATTTTTCCAAGTCCGAGAATTCAACGAAATTTTACCCAGCTTAAAAATGTCTGATATCGATGATACTCGGCACTATTATGAAAACAAACATCATTTTGATTATAATAGCTGTGGCAGAAAGCGCGTTTTCGAATGTCGATATTAGAGAATTTTCAGAGTCTTTAGTTCAACGAGATTTTTAACCCAGCTTAAAAATGTCTGATATCGATGATACTCGGCACTATTATGAAAACAAACATCATTTTGATTATAATAGCTGTGGCAGAAAGCGCGTTTTCGAATGTCGATATTAGAGAATTTTCAGAGTCTTTAGTTCAACGAGATTTTTAACCCAGCTTAAAAATGTCTGATATCGATGATACTCGGCACTATTATGAAAACAAACATCATTTTGATTATAATAGCTGTGGCAGAAAACGCGATTTCGAATGTCGACATTGAAAATTTTTCTGAAAATTTTTCAAAGTCCGAGAATTCAACGAAATTTTACCCAGCTTAAAAATGTCTGATATCGATGATACTCGGCACTATTATGAAAACAAACATCATTCTGATTATAATAGCTGTGGCAGAAAGCGCGTTTTCGAATGTCGATATTAGAGAATTTTCAGAGTCGTTAGTTCAACGAGATTTTTAACCCAGCTTAAAAATGTCTGATATCGATGATACTCGGCACTATTATGAAAACCAACATCATTTTGATTATAATAGCTGTGGCAGAAAGCGCGATTTCGAATGTCGACATTGAAAATTTTTCTGAAAATTTTTCCAAGTCCGAGAATTCAACGAAATTTTACCCAGCTTAACAATGTCTGATATCGATGATACTCGACACTATTATGAAAACAAACATCATTTTGATTATAATAGCTATGGCAGAAAGCGCGTTTTCTAATGTCGATATTAGAGAATTTTCAGAGTCGTTAGTTCAACGAGATTTTTAACCCAGCTTAAAAATGTCTGATATCGATGATACTCGGCACTATTATGAAAACAAACATCATTTTCTTTATAATAGCTGTGGCAGAAAGCGCGATTTCGAATGTCGACATTGAAAATTTTTCCAAGTCCGAGAATTCAACGAAATTTTACCCAGCTTAAAAATGTCTGATATCGATGATACTCGGCACTATTATGAAAACAAACATCATTTTGATTATAATAGCTGTGGCAGAAAGCGCGTTTTCGAATGTCGATATTAGAGAATTTTCAGAGTCGTTAGTTCAACGAGATTTTTAACCCAGCTTAAAAATGTCTGATATCGATGATACTCGGCACTATTATGAAAACAAACATCATTTTGATTATAAAAGCTGTGGCAGAAAGCGCGATTTCGAATGTCGACATTGAAAATTTTTCCAAGTCCGAGAATTCAACGAAATTTTACCCAGCTTAAAAATGTCTGATATCGATGATACTCGACACTATTATGAAAACAAACATCATTTTGATTATAATAGCTATGGCAGAAAGCGCGTTTTCTAATGTCGATATTAGAGAATTTTCAGAGTCGTTAGTTCAACGAGATTTTTAACCCAGCTTAAAAATGTCTGATATCGATGATACTCGGCACTATTATGAAAACAAACATCATTTTGTTTATAATAGCTGTGGCAGAAAGCGCGATTTCGAATGTCGACATTGAAAATTTTTCCAAGTCCGAGAATTCAACGAAATTTTACCCAGCTTAAAAATGTCTGATATCGATGATACTCGACACTATTATGAAAACAAACATCATTTTGATTATAATAGCTATGGCAGAAAGCGCGTTTTCTAATGTCGATATTAGAGAATTTTCAGAGTCGTTAGTTCAACGAGATTTTTAACCCAGCTTAAAAATGTCTGATATCGATGATACTCGGCACTATTATGAAAACAAACATCATTTTGTTTATAATAGCTGTGGCAGAAAGCGCGATTTCGAATGTCGGCATTGAAAATTTTTCCAAGTCCGAGAATTCAACGAAATTTTACCCAGCTTAAAAATGTCTGATATCGATGATACTCGACACTATTGTGAAAACAAACATCATTTTGATTATAATAGCTATGGCAGAAAGCGCGTTTTCTAATGTCGATATTAGAGAATTTTCAGAGTCGTTAGTTCAACGAGATTTTTAACCCAGCTTAAAAATGTCTGATATCGATGATACTCGGCACTATTATGAAAACAAACATCATTTTCTTTATAATAGCTGTGGCAGAAAGCGCGATTTCGAATGTCGACATTGAAAATTTTTCCAAGTCCGAGAATTCAACGAAATTTTACCCAGCTTAAAAATGTCTGATATCGATGATACTCGGCACTATTATGAAAACAAACATCATTTTGATTATAATAGCTGTGGCAGAAAGCGCGATTTCGAATGTCGACACTGAAAATTTTTCTGAAAATTTTTCCAAGTCCGAGAATTCAACGAAATTTTATCCAGCTTAAAAATGTCTGATTTCGATGATACTCGGCACTATTATGAAAACAAACATCATTTTGTTTATAATAGCTGTGGCAGAAAGCGCGATTTCGAATGTCGACATTGAAAATTTTTCCAAGTCCGAGAATTCAACGAAATTTTACCCAGCTTAAAAATGTCTGATATCGATGATACTCGGCACTATTATGAAAACAAACATCATTTTGTTTATAATAGCTGTGGCAGAAAGCGCGATTTCGAATGTCGACACTGAAAATTTTTCTGAAAATTTTTCCAAGTCCGAGAATTCAACGAAATTTTACCCAGCTTAAAAATGTCTGATATCGATGATACTCGGCACTATTATGAAAACAAACATCATTTTGATTATAATAGCTGTGGCAGAAAGCGCGTTTTCGAATGTCGATATTAGAGAATTTTCAGAGTCTTTAGTTCAACGAGATTTTTAACCCAGCTTAAAAATGTCTGATATCGATGATACTCGGCACTATTATGAAAACAAACATCATTTTGATTATAATAGCTGTGGCAGAAAGCGCGATTTCGAATGTCGACATTGAAAATTTTTCTGAAAATTTTTCAAAGTCCGAGAATTCAACGAAATTTTACCCAGCTTAAAAATGTCTGATATTGATGATACTCGGCACTATTATGAAAACAAACATCATTTTGATTATAATAGCTGTGGCAGAAAGCGCGTTTTCGAATGTCGATATTAGAGAATTTTCAGAGTCGTTAGTTCAACGAGATTTTTAACCCAGCTTAAAAATGTCTGATATCGATGATACTCGGCACTATTATGAAAACCAACATCATTTTGATTATAATAGCTGTGGCAGAAAGCGCGATTTCGAATGTCGACATTGAAAATTTTTCTGAAAATTTTTCCAAGTCCGAGAATTCAACGAAATTTTACCCAGCTTAAAAATGTCTGATATCGATGATACTCGGCACTATTATGAAAACAAACATCATTTTGATTATAATAGCTGTGGCAGAAAGCGCGTTTTCGAATGTCGATATTAGAGAATTTTCAGAGTCGTTAGTTCAACGAGATTTTTAACCCAGCTTAAAAATGTCTGATATCGATGATACTCGGCACTATTATGAAAACAAACATCATTTTGATTATAATAGCTGTGGCAGAAAGCGCGATTTCGAATGTCGACATTGAAAATTTTTCTGAAAATTTTTCCAAGTCCGAGAATTCAACGAAATTTTAAACAGCTTAAAAATGTCTGATATCGATGATACTCGGCACTATTATGAAAACAAACATAATTTTGATTATAATAGCTGTGGCAGAAAGCGCGATTTCGAATGTCGACATTGAAAATTTTTCTGAAAATTTTTCCAAGTCCGAGAATTCAACGAAATTTTACCCAGCTTAAAAATGTCTGATATCGATGATACTCGGCACTATTATGAAAACAAACATCATTTTGATTATAATAGCTGTGGCAGAAAGCGCGTTTTCGAGTGTCGATATTAGAGAATTTTCAGAGTCGTTAGTTCAACGAGATTTTTAACCCAGCTTAAAAATGTCTGATATCGATGATACTCGGCACTATTATGAAAACAAACATCATTTTGATTATAATAGCTGTGGCAGAAAGCACGATTTCGAATGTCGACATTGAAAATTTTTCTGAAAATTTTTCCAAGTCCGAGAATTCAACGAAATTTTACCCAGCTTAAAAATGTCTGATATCGATGATACTCGGCACTATTATGAAAACAAACATGTTTTTGATTATAATAGCTGTGGCAGAAAGCGCGATTTCGAATGTCGACATTGAAAATTTTTCCAAGTCCGAGAATTCAACGAAATTTTACCCAGCTTAAAAATGTCTGATATCGATGATACTCGGCACTATTATGAAAACAAACATCATCTTGTTTATAATAGCTGTGGCAGAAAGCGCGTTTTCGAATGCCGATATTAGAGAATTTTCAGAGTCGTTAGTTCAACGAGATTTTTAACCCAGCTTAAAAATGTCTGATATCGATGATACTCGGCACTATTATGAAAACCAACATCATTTTGATTATAATAGCTGTGGCAGAAAGCGCGATTTCGAATGTCGACATTGAAAATTTTTCTGAAAATTTTTCCAAGTCCGAGAATTCAACGAAATTTAACCCAGCTTAAAAATGTCTGATATCGATGATACTCGACACTATTATGAAAACAAACATCATTTTGATTATAATAGCTATGGCAGAAAGCGCGTTTTCTAATGTCGATATTAGAGAATTTTCAGAGTCGTTAGTTCAACGAGATTTTTAACTCAGCTTAAAAATGTCTGATATCGATGATACTCGGCACTATTATGAAAACAAACATCATTTTGTTTATAATAGCTGTGGCAGAAAGCGCGATTTCGAATGTCGACATTGAAAATTTTTCCAAGTCCGAGAATTCAACGAAATTTTACCCAGCTTAAAAATGTCTGATATCGATGATACTCGGCACTATTATGAAAACGAACATCATTTTGATTATAATAGCTGTGGCAGAAAGCGCGTTTTCGATTGTCGATATTTGAGAATTTTCGGAGTCGTCCGTTCAACGAGATTTTTAACCCAGCTTAAAAATGTCTGATATCGATGATACTCGGCACTATTATGAAAACGAACATCATTTCGATTATAATAGCTGTGGCAGAAAGCGCGATTTCGAATATCGACATTAAAAATTTTTCTGAAAATTTTTCCAAGTCCCAGAATTCAACGAAATTTTACCCAGCTTAAAAATGTCTGATATCGATGATACTCGGCACTATTATGAAAACGAACATCATTTTGATTATAATAGCTGTGGCAGAAAGCGCGTTTTCGATTGTCGATATTTGAGAATTTTCGGAGTCGTCCGTTCAACGAGATTTTTAACCCAGCTTAAAAATGTCTGATATCGATGATACTCGGCACTATTATGAAAACGAACATCATTTCGATTATAATAGCTGTGGCAGAAAGCGCGATTTCGAATATCGACATTAAAAATTTTTCTGAAAATTTTTCCAAGTCCCAGAATTCAACGAAATTTTACCCAGCTTAAAAATGTCTGATATCGATGATACTCGGCACTATTATGAAAACGAACATCATTTTGATTATAATAGCTGTGGCAGAAAGCGCGTTTTCGATTGTCGATATTTGAGAATTTTCGGAGTCGTCCGTTCAACGAGATTTTTAACCCAGCTTAAAAATGTCTGAATTCGATGATACTCGACACTATTATGAAAACGAACATCATTTCGATTATAATAGCTGTGGCAGAAAGCGCGATTTCGAATATCGACATTAAAAATTTTTCTGAAAATTTTTCCAAGTCCCAGAATTCAACGAAATTTTACCCAGCTTAAAAATGTCTGATATCGATGATACTCGGCACTATTATGAAAACGAACATCATTTCGATTATAATAGCTGTGGCAGAAAGCGCGATTTCGAATATCGACATTAAAAATTTTTCTGAAAATTTTTCCAAGTCCCAGAATTCAACGAAATTTTACCCAGCTTAAAAATGTCTGATATCGATGATACTCGGCACTATTATGAAAACGAACATCATTTTGATTATAATAGCTGTGGCAGAAAGCGCGTTTTCGATTGTCGATATTTGAGAATTTTCGGAGTCGTCCGTTCAACGAGATTTTTAACCCAGCTTAAAAATGTCTGATATCGATGATACTCGGTACTATTATGAAAACGAACATCATTTCGATTATAATAGCTGTGGCAGAAAGCGCGATTTCGAATATCGACATTAAAAATTTTTCTGAAAATTTTTCCAAGTCCCAGAATTCAACGAAATTTTACCCAGCTTAAAAATGTCTGATATCGATGATACTCGGCACTATTATGAAAACGAACATCATTTTGATTATAATAGCTGTGGCAGAAAGCGCGTTTTCGATTGTCGATATTTGAGAATTTTCGGAGTCGTCCGTTCAACGAGATTTTTAACCCAGCTTAGAAATGTCTGATATCGATGATACTCGGCACTATTATGAAAACGAACATCATTTCGATTATAATAGCTGTGGCAGAAAGCGCGATTTCGAATATCGACATTAAAAATTTTTCTGAAAATTTTTCCAAGTCCCAGAATTCAACGAAATTTTACCCAGCTTTAAAATGTCTGATATCGATGATACTCGGCACTATTATGAAAACGAACATCATTTTGATTATAATAGCTGTGGCAGAAAGCGCGTTTTCGATTGTCGATATTTGAGAATTTTCGGAGTCGTCCGTTCAACGAGATTTTTAACCCAGCTTAAAAATGTCTGATATCGATGATACTCGGCACTATTATGAAAACGAACATCATTTCGATTATAATAGCTGTGGCAGAAAGCGCGATTTCGAATATCGACATTAAAAATTTTTCTGAAAATTTTTCCAAGTCCCAGAATTCAACGAAATTTTACCCAGCTTAAAAATGTCTGATATCGATGATACTCGGCACTATTATGAAAACGAACATCATTTTGATTATAATAGCTGTGGCAGAAAGCGCGTTTTCGATTGTCGATATTTGAGAATTTTCGGAGTCGTCCGTTCAACGAGATTTTTAACCCAGCTTAAAAATGTCTGATATCGATGATACTCGGCACTATTATGAAAACGAACATCATTTCGATTATAATAGCTGTGGCAGAAAGCGCGATTTCGAATATCGACATTAAAAATTTTTCTGAAAATTTTTCCAAGTCCCAGAATTCAACGAAATTTTACCCAGCTTAAAAATGTCTGATATCGATGATACTCGGCACTATTATGAAAACGAACATCATTTTGATTATAATAGCTGTGGCAGAAAGCGCGTTTTCGATTGTCGATATTTGAGAATTTTCGGAGTCGTCCGTTCAACGAGATTTTTAACCCAGCTTAAAAATGTCTGATATCGATGATACTCGACACTATTATGAAAACGAACATCATTTCGATTATAATAGCTGTGGCAGAAAGCGCGATTTCGAATATCGACATTAAAAATTTTTCTGAAAATTTTTCCAAGTCCCAGAATTCAACGAAATTTTACCCAGCTTAAAAATGTCTGATATCGATGATACTCGGCACTATTATGAAAACGAACATCATTTCGATTATAATAGCTGTGGCAGAAAGCGCGATTTCGAATATCGACATTAAAAATTTTTCTGAAAATTTTTCCAAGTCCCAGAATTCAACGAAATTTTACCCAGCTTAAAAATGTCTGATATCGATGATACTCGGCACTATTATGAAAACGAACATCATTTTGATTATAATAGCTGTGGCAGAAAGCGCGTTTTCGATTGTCGATATTTGAGAATTTTCGGAGTCGTCCGTTCAACGAGATTTTTAACCCAGCTTAAAAATGTCTGATATCGATGATACTCGGCACTATTATGAAAACGAACATCATTTCGATTATAATAGCTGTGGCAGAAAGCGCGATTTCGAATATCGACATTAAAAATTTTTCTGAAAATTTTTCCAAGTCCCAGAATTCAACGAAATTTTACCCAGCTTAAAAATGTCTGATATCGATGATACTCGGCACTATTATGAAAACGAACATCATTTTGATTATAATAGCTGTGGCAGAAAGCGCGTTTTCGATTGTCGATATTTGAGAATTTTCGGAGTCGTCCGTTCAACGAGATTTTTAACCCAGCTTAAAAATGTCTGATATCGATGATACTCGACACTATTATGAAAACGAACATCATTTCGATTATAATAGCTGTGGCAGAAAGCGCGATTTCGAATATCGACATTAAAAATTTTTCTGAAAATTTTTCCAAGTCCCAGAATTCAACGAAATTTTACCCAGCTTAAAAATGTCTGATATCGATGATACTCGGCACTATTATGAAAACGAACATCATTTCGATTATAATAGCTGTGGCAGAAAGCGCGATTTCGAATATCGACATTAAAAATTTTTCTGAAAATTTTTCCAAATCCCAGAATTCAACGAAATTTTACCCAGCTTAAAAATGTCTGATATCGATGATACTCGGCACTATTATGAAAACGAACATCATTTTGATTATAATAGCTGTGGCAGAAAGCGCGTTTTCGATTGTCGATATTTGAGAATTTTCGGAGTCGTCCGTTCAACGAGATTTTTAACCCAGCTTAAAAATGTCTGAATTCGATGATACTCGGCACTATTATGAAAACGAACATCATTTCGATTATAATAGCTGTGGCAGAAAGCGCGATTTCGAATATCGACATTAAAAATTTTTCTGAAAATTTTTCCAAGTCCCAGAATTCAACGAAATTTTACCCAGCTTAAAAATGTCTGATATCGATGATACTCGGCACTATTATGAAAACGAACATCATTTTGATTATAATAGCTGTGGCAGAAAGCGCGTTTTCGATTGTCGATATTTGAGAATTTTCGGAGTCGTCCGTTCAACGAGATTTTTAACCCAGCTTAAAAATGTCTGATATCGATGATACTCGGCACTATTATGAAAACGAACATCATTTCGATTATAATAGCTGTGGCAGAAAGCGCGATTTCGAATATCGACATTAAAAATTTTTCTGAAAATTTTTCCAAGTCCCAGAATTCAACGAAATTTTACCCAGCTTAAAAATGTCTGATATCGATGATACTCGGCACTATTATGAAAACGAACATCATTTTGATTATAATAGCTGTGGCAGAAAGCGCGTTTTCGATTGTCGATATTTGAGAATTTTCGGAGTCGTCCGTTCAACGAGATTTTTAACCCAGCTTAAAAATGTCTGATATCGATGATACTCGGCACTATTATGAAAACGAACATCATTTCGATTATAATAGCTGTGGCAGAAAGCGCGATTTCGAATATCGACATTAAAAATTTTTCTGAAAATTTTTCCAAGTCCCAGAATTCAACGAAATTTTACCCAGCTTAAAAATGTCTGATATCGATGATACTCGGCACTATTATGAAAACGAACATCATTTTGATTATAATAGCTGTGGCAGAAAGCGCGTTTTCGATTGTCGATATTTGAGAATTTTCGGAGTCGTCCGTTCAACGAGATTTTTAACCCAGCTTAAAAATGTCTGATATCGATGATACTCGGCACTATTATGAAAACGAACATCATTTCGATTATAATAGCTGTGGCAGAAAGCGCGATTTCGAATATCGACATTAAAAATTTTTCTGAAAATTTTTCCAAGTCCCAGAATTCAACGAAATTTTACCCAGCTTAAAAATGTCTGATATCGATGATACTCGGCACTATTATGAAAACGAACATCATTTTGATTATAATAGCTGTGGCAGAAAGCGCGTTTTCGATTGTCGATATTTGAGAATTTTCGGAGTCGTCCGTTCAACGAGATTTTTAACCCAGCTTAAAAATGTCTGATATCGGCACTATTATGAAAACGAACATCATTTCGATTATAATAGCTGTGGCAGAAAGCGCGATTTCGAATATCGACATTAAAAATTTTTCTGAAAATTTTTCCAAGTCCCAGAATTCAACGAAATTTTACCCAGCTTAAAAATGTCTGATATCGATGATACTCGGCACTATTATGAAAACGAACATCATCTTGATTATAATAGCTGTGGCAGAAAGCGCGTTTTCGATTGTCGATATTTGAGAATTTTCGGAGTCGTCCGTTCAACGAGATTTTTAACCCAGCTTAAAAATGTCTGATATCGATGATACTCGGCACTATTATGAAAACGAACATCATTTCGATTATAATAGCTGTGGCAGAAAGCGCGATTTCGAATATCGACATTAAAAATTTTTCTGAAAATTTTCTGAAATTTTTCCAAGTCCCAGAATTCAACGAAATTTTACCCAGCTTAAAAATGTCTGATATCGATGATACTCGGCACTATTATGAAAACGAACATCATTTTGATTATAATAGCTGTGGCAGAAAGCGCGTTTTCGATTGTCGATATTTGAGAATTTTCGGAGTCGTCCGTTCAACGAGATTTTTAACCCAGCTTAAAAATGTCTGAATTCGATGATACTCGGCACTATTATGAAAACGAACATCATTTCGATTATAATAGCTGTGGCAGAAAGCGCGATTTCGAATATCGACATTAAAAATTTTTCTGAAAATTTTTCCAAGTCCCAGAATTCAACGAAATTTTACCCAGCTTAAAAATGTCTGATATCGATGATACTCGGCACTATTATGAAAACGAACATCATTTCGATTATAATAGCTGTGGCAGAAAGCGCGATTTCGAATATCGACATTAAAAATTTTTCTGAAAATTTTTCCAAGTCCCAGAATTCAACGAAATTTTACCCAGCTTAAAAATGTCTGATATCGATGATACTCGGCACTATTATGAAAACGAACATCATTTTGATTATAATAGCTGTGGCAGAAAGCGCGTTTTCGATTGTCGATATTTGAGAATTTTCGGAGTCGTCCGTTCAACGAGATTTTTAACCCAGCTTAAAAATGTCTGATATCGATGATACTCGGCACTATTATGAAAACGAACATCATTTCGATTATAATAGCTGTGGCAGAAAGCGCGATTTCGAATATCGACATTAAAAATTTTTCTGAAAATTTTTCCAAGTCCCAGAATTCAACGAAATTTTACCCAGCTTAAAAATGTCTGATATCGATGATACTCGGCACTATTATGAAAACGAACATCATTTCGATTATAATAGCTTTGGCAGAAAGCGCGATTTCGAATATCGACATTAAAAATTTTTCTGAAAATTTTTCCAAGTCCCAGAATTCAACGAAATTTTACCCAGCTTAAAAATGTCTGATATCGATGATACTCGGCACTATTATGAAAACGAACATCATTTCGATTATAATAGCTGTGGCAGAAAGCGCGATTTCGAATATCGACATTAAAAATTTTTCTGAAAATTTTTCCAAGTCCCAGAATTCAACGAAATTTTACCCAGCTTAAAAATGTCTGATATCGATGATACTCGGCGCTATTATGAAAACGAACATCATTTTGATTATAATAGCTGTGGCAGAAAGCGCGTTTTCGATTGTCGATATTTGAGAATTTTCGGAGTCGTCCGTTCAACGAGATTTTTAACCCAGCTTAAAAATGTCTGATATCGATGATACTCGGCACTATTATGAAAACGAACATCATTTCGATTATAATAGCTGTGGCAGAAAGCGCGATTTCGAATATCGACATTAAAAATTTTTCTGAAAATTTTTCCAAGTCCCAGAATTCAACGAAATTTTACCCAGCTTAACAATGTCTGATATCGATGATACTCGGCACTATTATGAAAACGAACATCATTTTGATTATAATAGCTGTGGCAGAAAGCGCGTTTTCGATTGTCGATATTTGAGAATTTTCGGAGTCGTCCGTTCAAAGAGATTTTTAACCCAGCTTAAAAATGTCTGATATCGATGATACTCGGCACTATTATGAAAACGAACATCATTTCGATTATAATAGCTGTGGCAGAAAGCGCGATTTCGAATATCGACATTAAAAATTTTTCTGAAAATTTTTCCAAGTCCCAGAATTCAACGAAATTTTACCCAGCTTAAAAATGTCTGATATCGATGATACTCGGCACTATTATGAAAACGAACATCATTTTGATTATAATAGCTGTGGCAGAAAGCGCGTTTTCGATTGTCGATATTTGAGAATTTTCGGAGTCGTCCGTTCAACGAGATTTTTAACCCAGCTTAAAAATGTCTGATATCGATGATACTCGGCACTATTATGAAAACGAACATCATTTCGATTATAATAGCTGTGGCAGAAAGCGCGATTTCGAATATCGACATTAAAAATTTTTCTGAAAATTTTTCCAAGTCCCAGAATTCAACGAAATTTTACCCAGCTTAAAAATGTCTGATATCGATGATACTCGGCACTATTATGAAAACGAACATCATTTTGATTATAATAGCTGTGGCAGAAAGCGCGTTTTCGATTGTCGATATTTGAGAATTTTCGGAGTCGTCCGTTCAACGAGATTTTTAACCCAGCTTAAAAATGTCTGATATCGATGATACTCGGCACTATTATGAAAACGAACATCATTTCGATTATAATAGCTGTGGCAGAAAGCGCGATTTCGAATATCGACATTAAAAATTTTTCTGAAAATTTTTCCAAGTCCCAGAATTCAACGAAATTTTACCCAGCTTAAAAATGTCTGATATCGATGATACTCGGCACTATTATGAAAACGAACATCATTTTGATTATAATAGCTGTGGCAGAAAGCGCGTTTTCGATTGTCGATATTTGAGAATTTTCGGAGTCGTCCGTTCAACGAGATTTTTAACCCAGCTTAAAAATGTCTGATATCGATGATACTCGGCACTATTATGAAAACGAACATCATTTCGATTATAATAGCTGTGGCAGAAAGCGCGATTTCGAATATCGACATTAAAAATTTTTCTGAAAATTTTTCCAAGTCCCAGAATTCAACGAAATTTTACCCAGCTTAAAAATGTCTGATATCGATGATACTCGGCACTATTATGAAAACGAACATCATTTTGATTATAATAGCTGTGGCAGAAAGCGCGTTTTCGATTGTCGATATTTGAGAATTTTCGGAGTCGTCCGTTCAACGAGATTTTTAACCCAGCTTAAAAATGTCTGATATCGATGATACTCGGCACTATTATGAAAACGAACATCATTTCGATTATAATAGCTGTGGCAGAAAGCGCGATTTCGAATATCGACATTAAAAATTTTTCTGAAAATTTTTCCAAGTCCCAGAATTCAACGAAATTTTACCCAGCTTAAAAATGTCTGATATCGATGATACTCGGCACTATTATGAAAACGAACATCATTTTGATTATAATAGCTGTGGCAGAAAGCGCGTTTTCGATTGTCGATATTTGAGAATCTTCGGAGTCGTCCGTTCAACGAGATTTTTAACCCAGCTTAAAAATGTCTGATATCGATGATACTCGGCACTATTATGAAAACGAACATCATTTCGATTATAATAGCTGTGGCAGAAAGCGCGATTTCGAATATCGACATTAAAAATTTTTCTGAAAATTTTTCCAAGTCCCAGAATTCAACGAAATTTTACCCAGCTTAAAAATGTCTGATATCGATGATACTCGGCACTATTATGAAAACGAACATCATTTTGATTATAATAGCTGTGGCAGAAAGCGCGTTTTCGATTGTCGATATTTGAGAATTTTCGGAGTCGTCCGTTCAACGAAATTTTACCCAGCTTAAAAATGTCTGATATCGATGATACTCGGCACTATTATGAAAACGAACATCATTTCGATTATAATAGCTGTGGCAGAAAGCGCGATTTCGAATATCGACATTAAAAATTTTTCTGAAAATTTTTCCAAGTCCCAGAATTCAACGAAATTTTACCCAGCTTAAAAATGTCTGATATCGATGATACTCGGCACTATTATGAAAACGAACATCATTTTGATTATAATAGCTGTTGCAGAAAGCGCGTTTTCGATTGTCGATATTTGAGAATTTTCGGAGTCGTCCGTTCAACGAGATTTTTAACCCAGCTTAAAAATGTCTGATATCGATGATACTCGGCACTATTATGAAAACGAACATCATTTCGATTATAATAGCTGTGGCAGAAAGCGCGATTTCGAATATCGACATTAAAAATTTTTCTGAAAATTTTTCCAAGTCCCAGAATTCAACGAAATTTTACCCAGCTTAAAAATGTCTGATATCGATGATACTCGGCACTATTATGAAAACGAACATCATTTTGATTATAATAGCTGTGGCAGAAAGCGCGTTTTCGATTGTCGATATTTGAGAATTTTCGGAGTCGTCCGTTCAACGAGATTTTTAACCCAGCTTAAAAATGTCTGATATCGATGATACTCGGCACTATTATGAAAACGAACATCATTTCGATTATAATAGCTGTGGCAGAAAGCGCGATTTCGAATATCGACATTAAAAATTTTTCTGAAAATTTTTCCAAGTCCCAGAATTCAACGAAATTTTACCCAGCTTAAAAATGTCTGATATCGATGATACTCGGCACTATTATGAAAACGAACATCATTTTGATTATAATAGCTGTGGCAGAAAGCGCGTTTTCGATTGTCGATATTTGAGAATTTTCGGAGTCGTCCGTTCAACGAGATTTTTAACCCAGCTTAAAAATGTCTGATATCGATGATACTCGGCACTATTATGAAAACGAACATCATTTCGATTATAATAGCTGTGGCAGAAAGCGCGATTTCGAATATCGACATTAAAAATTTTTCTGAAAATTTTTCCGTCCCAGAATTCAACGAAATTTTACCCAGCTTAAAAATGTCTGATATCGATGATACTCGGCACTATTATGAAAACGAACATCATTTTGATTATAATAGCTGTGGCAGAAAGCGCGTTTTCGATTGTCGATATTTGAGAATTTTCGGAGTCGTCCGTTCAACGAGATTTTTAACCCAGCTTAAAAATGTCTGATATCGATGATACTCGGCACTATTATGAAAACGAACATCATTTCGATTATAATAGCAGATTATAATGGCAGAAAGCGCGATTTCGAATATCGACATTAAAAATTTTTCTGAAAATTTTTCCAAGTCCCAGAATTCAACGAAATTTTACCCAGCTTAAAAATGTCTGATATCGATGATACTCGGCACTATTATGAAAACGAACATCATTTTGATTATAATAGCTGTGGCAGAAAGCGCGTTTTCGATTGTCGATATTTGAGAATCTTCGGAGTCGTCAGTTCAACGAGATTTTTAACCCAGCTTAAAAATGTCTGATATCGATGATACTCGGCACTATTATGAAAACAAACATCATTTCGATTATAATAGCTGTGGCAGAAAGCGCGATTTCGAATATCGACATTAAAAATTTTTCTGAAAATTTTTCCAAGTCCCAGAATTCAACGAAATTTTACCCAGCTTAAAAATGTCTGATATCGATGATACTCGGCACTATTATGAAAACGAACATCATTTTGATTATAATAGCTGTGGCAGAAAGCGCGTTTTCGATTGTCGATATTTGAGAATTTTCGGAGTCGTCCGTTCAACGAGATTTTTAACCCAGCTTAAAAATGTCTGATATCGATGATACTCGGCACTATTATGAAAACGAACATCATTTCGATTATAATAGCTGTGGCAGAAAGCGCGATTTCGAATATCGACATTAAAAATTTTTCTGAAAATTTTCTGAAATTTTTCCAAGTCCCAGAATTCAACGAAATTTTACCCAGCTTAAAAATGTCTGATATCGATGATACTCGGCACTATTATGAAAACGAACATCATTTTGATTATAATAGCTGTGGCAGAAAGCGCGTTTTCGATTGTCGATATTTGAGAATTTTCGGAGTCGTCCGTTCAACGAGATTTTTAACCCAGCTTAAAAATGTCTGAATTCGATGATACTCGGCACTATTATGAAAACGAACATCATTTCGATTATAATAGCTGTGGCAGAAAGCGCGATTTCGAATATCGACATTAAAAATTTTTCTGAAAATTTTTCCAAGTCCCAGAATTCAACGAAATTTTACCCAGCTTAAAAATGTCTGATATCGATGATACTCGGCACTATTATGAAAACGAACATCATTTCGATTATAATAGCTGTGGCAGAAAGCGCGATTTCGAATATCGACATTAAAAATTTTTCTGAAAATTTTTCCAAGTCCCAGAATTCAACGAAATTTTACCCAGCTTAAAAATGTCTGATATCGATGATACTCGGCACTATTATGAAAACGAACATCATTTTGATTATAATAGCTGTGGCAGAAAGCGCGTTTTCGATTGTCGATATTTGAGAATTTTCGGAGTCGTCCGTTCAACGAGATTTTTAACCCAGCTTAAAAATGTCTGATATCGATGATACTCGGCACTATTATGAAAACGAACATCATTTCGATTATAATAGCTGTGGCAGAAAGCGCGATTTCGAATATCGACATTAAAAATTTTTCTGAAAATTTTTCCAAGTCCCAGAATTCAACGAAATTTTACCCAGCTTAAAAATGTCTGATATCGATGATACTCGGCACTATTATGAAAACGAACATCATTTTGATTATAATAGCTGTGGCAGAAAGCGCGTTTTCGATTGTCGATATTTGAGAATTTTCGGAGTCGTCCGTTCAACGAGATTTTTAACCCAGCTTAAAAATGTCTGATATCGATGATACTCGGCACTATTATGAAAACGAACATCATTTCGATTATAATAGCTGTGGCAGAAAGCGCGATTTCGAATATCGACATTAAAAATTTTTCTGAAAATTTTTCCAAGTCCCAGAATTCAACGAAATTTTACCCAGCTTAAAAATGTCTGATATCGATGATACTCGGCACTATTATGAAAACGAACATCATTTTGATTATAATAGCTGTGGCAGAAAGCGCGTTTTCGATTGTCGATATTTGAGAATTTTCGGAGTCGTCCGTTCAACGAGATTTTTAACCCAGCTTAAAAATGTCTGATATCGATGATACTCGGCACTATTATGAAAACGAACATCATTTCGATTATAATAGCTGTGGCAGAAAGCGCGATTTCGAATATCGACATTAAAAATTTTTCTGAAAATTTTTCCAAGTCCCAGAATTCAACGAAATTTTACCCAGCTTAAAAATGTCTGATATCGATGATACTCGGCACTATTATGAAAACGAACATCATTTTGATTATAATAGCTGTGGCAGAAAGCGCGTTTTCGATTGTCGATATTTGAGAATTTTCGGAGTCGTCCGTTCAACGAAATTTTACCCAGCTTAAAAATGTCTGATATCGATGATACTCGGCACTATTATGAAAACGAACATCATTTCGATTATAATAGCTGTGGCAGAAAGCGCGATTTCGAATATCGACATTAAAAATTTTTCTGAAAATTTTTCCAAGTCCCAGAATTCAACGAAATTTTACCCAGCTTAAAAATGTCTGATATCGATGATACTCGGCACTATTATGAAAACGAACATCATTTTGATTATAATAGCTGTGGCAGAAAGCGCGTTTTCGATTGTCGATATTTGAGAATCTTCGGAGTCGTCCGTTCAACGAGATTTTTAACCCAGCTTAAAAATGTCTGATATCGATGATACTCGGCACTATTATGAAAACGAACATCATTTCGATTATAATAGCTGTGGCAGAAAGCGCGATTTCGAATATCGACATTAAAAATTTTTCTGAAAATTTTTCCAAGTCCCAGAATTCAACGAAATTTTACCTAGCTTAAAAATGTCTGATATCGATGATACTCGGCACTATTATGAAAACGAACATCATTTTGATTATAATAGCTGTGGCAGAAAGCGCGTTTTCGATTGTCGATATTTGAGAATTTTCGGAGTCGTCCGTTCAACGAGATTTTTAACCCAGCTTAAAAATGTCTGATATCGATGATACTCGGCACTATTATGAAAACGAACATCATTTCGATTATAATAGCTGTGGCAGAAAGCGCGATTTCGAATATCGACATTAAAAATTTTTCTGAAAATTTTCTGAAATTTTTCCAAGTCCCAGAATTCAACGAAATTTTACCCAGCTTAAAAATGTCTGATATCGATGATACTCGGCACTATTATGAAAACGAACATCATTTTGATTATAATAGCTGTGGCAGAAAGCGCGTTTTCGATTGTCGATATTTGAGAATTTTCGGAGTCGTCCGTTCAACGAGACTTTTAACCCAGCTTAAAAATGTCTGAATTCGATGATACTCGGCACTATTATGAAAACGAACATCATTTCGATTATAATAGCTGTGGCAGAAAGCGCGATTTCGAATATCGACATTAAAAATTTTTCTGAAAATTTTTCCAAGTCCCAGAATTCAACGAAATTTTACCCAGCTTAAAAATGTCTGATATCGATGATACTCGGCACTATTATGAAAACGAACATCATTTCGATTATAATAGCTGTGGCAGAAAGCGCGATTTCGAATATCGACATTAAAAATTTTTCTGAAAATTTTTCCAAGTCCCAGAATTCAACGAAATTTTACCCAGCTTAAAAATGTCTGATATCGATGATACTCGGCACTATTATGAAAACGAACATCATTTTGATTATAATAGCTGTGGCAGAAAGCGCGTTTTCGATTGTCGATATTTGAGAATTTTCGGAGTCGTCCGTTCAACGAGATTTTTAACCCAGCTTAAAAATGTCTGATATCGATGATACTCGGCACTATTATGAAAACGAACATCATTTCGATTATAATAGCTGTGGCAGAAAGCGCGATTTCGAATATCGACATTAAAAATTTTTCTGAAAATTTTTCCAAGTCCCAGAATTCAACGAAATTTTACCCAGCTTAAAAATGTCTGATATCGATGATACTCGGCACTATTATGAAAACGAACATCATTTTGATTATAATAGCTGTGGCAGAAAGCGCGTTTTCGATTGTCGATATTTGAGAATTTTCGGAGTCGTCCGTTCAACGAGATTTTTAACCCAGCTTAAAAATGTCTGATATCGATGATACTCGGCACTATTATGAAAACGAACATCATTTCGATTATAATAGCTGTGGCAGAAAGCGCGATTTCGAATATCGACATTAAAAATTTTTCTGAAAATTTTTCCAAGTCCCAGAATTCAACGAAATTTTACCCAGCTTAAAAATGTCTGATATCGATGATACTCGGCACTATTATGAAAACGAACATCATTTTGATTATAATAGCTGTGGCAGAAAGCGCGTTTTCGATTGTCGATATTTGAGAATTTTCGGAGTCGTCCGTTCAACGAGATTTTTAACCCAGCTTAAAAATGTCTGATATCGATGATACTCGGCACTATTATGAAAACGAACATCATTTCGATTATAATAGCTGTGGCAGAAAGCGCGATTTCGAATATCGACATTAAAAATTTTTCTGAAAATTTTTCCAAGTCCCAGAATTCAACGAAATTTTACCCAGCTTAAAAATGTCTGATATCGATGATACTCGGCACTATTATGAAAACGAACATCATTTTGATTATAATAGCTGTGGCAGAAAGCGCGTTTTCGATTGTCGATATTTGAGAATTTTCGGAGTCGTCCGTTCAACGAAATTTTACCCAGCTTAAAAATGTCTGATATCGATGATACTCGGCACTATTATGAAAACGAACATCATTTCGATTATAATAGCTGTGGCAGAAAGCGCGATTTCGAATATCGACATTAAAAATTTTTCTGAAAATTTTTCCAAGTCCCAGAATTCAACGAAATTTTACCCAGCTTAAAAATGTCTGATATCGATGATACTCGGCACTATTATGAAAACGAACATCATTTTGATTATAATAGCTGTTGCAGAAAGCGCGTTTTCGATTGTCGATATTTGAGAATTTTCGGAGTCGTCCGTTCAACGAGATTTTTAACCCAGCTTAAAAATGTCTGATATCGATGATACTCGGCACTATTATGAAAACGAACATCATTTCGATTATAATAGCTGTGGCAGAAAGCGCGATTTCGAATATCGACATTAAAAATTTTTCTGAAAATTTTTCCAAGTCCCAGAATTCAACGAAATTTTACCCAGCTTAAAAATGTCTGATATCGATGATACTCGGCACTATTATGAAAACGAACATCATTTTGATTATAATAGCTGTGGCAGAAAGCGCGTTTTCGATTGTCGATATTTGAGAATTTTCGGAGTCGTCCGTTCAACGAGATTTTTAACCCAGCTTAAAAATGTCTGATATCGATGATACTCGGCACTATTATGAAAACGAACATCATTTCGATTATAATAGCTGTGGCAGAAAGCGCGATTTCGAATATCGACATTAAAAATTTTTCTGAAAATTTTTCCAAGTCCCAGAATTCAACGAAATTTTACCCAGCTTAAAAATGTCTGATATCGATGATACTCGGCACTATTATGAAAACGAACATCATTTTGATTATAATAGCTGTGGCAGAAAGCGCGTTTTCGATTGTCGATATTTGAGAATTTTCGGAGTCGTCCGTTCAACGAGATTTTTAACCCAGCTTAAAAATGTCTGATATCGATGATACTCGGCACTATTATGAAAACGAACATCATTTCGATTATAATAGCTGTGGCAGAAAGCGCGATTTCGAATATCGACATTAAAAATTTTTCTGAAAATTTTTCCGTCCCAGAATTCAACGAAATTTTACCCAGCTTAAAAATGTCTGATATCGATGATACTCGGCACTATTATGAAAACGAACATCATTTTGATTATAATAGCTGTGGCAGAAAGCGCGTTTTCGATTGTCGATATTTGAGAATTTTCGGAGTCGTCCGTTCAACGAGATTTTTAACCCAGCTTAAAAATGTCTGATATCGATGATACTCGGCACTATTATGAAAACGAACATCATTTCGATTATAATAGCAGATTATAATGGCAGAAAGCGCGATTTCGAATATCGACATTAAAAATTTTTCTGAAAATTTTTCCAAGTCCCAGAATTCAACGAAATTTTACCCAGCTTAAAAATGTCTGATATCGATGATACTCGGCACTATTATGAAAACGAACATCATTTTGATTATAATAGCTGTGGCAGAAAGCGCGTTTTCGATTGTCGATATTTGAGAATTTTCGGAGTCGTCCGTTCAACGAAATTTTACCCAGCTTAAAAATGTCTGATATCGATGATACTCGGCACTATTATGAAAACGAACATCATTTCGATTATAATAGCTGTGGCAGAAAGCGCGATTTCGAATATCGACATTAAAAATTTTTCTGAAAATTTTTCCAAGTCCCAGAATTCAACGAAATTTTACCCAGCTTAAAAATGTCTGATATCGATGATACTCGGCACTATTATGAAAACGAACATCATTTTGATTATAATAGCTGTTGCAGAAAGCGCGTTTTCGATTGTCGATATTTGAGAATTTTCGGAGTCGTCCGTTCAACGAGATTTTTAACCCAGCTTAAAAATGTCTGATATCGATGATACTCGGCACTATTATGAAAACGAACATCATTTCGATTATAATAGCTGTGGCAGAAAGCGCGATTTCGAATATCGACATTAAAAATTTTTCTGAAAATTTTTCCAAGTCCCAGAATTCAACGAAATTTTACCCAGCTTAAAAATGTCTGATATCGATGATACTCGGCACTATTATGAAAACGAACATCATTTTGATTATAATAGCTGTGGCAGAAAGCGCGTTTTCGATTGTCGATATTTGAGAATTTTCGGAGTCGTCCGTTCAACGAGATTTTTAACCCAGCTTAAAAATGTCTGATATCGATGATACTCGGCACTATTATGAAAACGAACATCATTTCGATTATAATAGCTGTGGCAGAAAGCGCGATTTCGAATATCGACATTAAAAATTTTTCTGAAAATTTTTCCAAGTCCCAGAATTCAACGAAATTTTACCCAGCTTAAAAATGTCTGATATCGATGATACTCGGCACTATTATGAAAACGAACATCATTTTGATTATAATAGCTGTGGCAGAAAGCGCGTTTTCGATTGTCGATATTTGAGAATTTTCGGAGTCGTCCGTTCAACGAGATTTTTAACCCAGCTTAAAAATGTCTGATATCGATGATACTCGGCACTATTATGAAAACGAACATCATTTCGATTATAATAGCTGTGGCAGAAAGCGCGATTTCGAATATCGACATTAAAAATTTTTCTGAAAATTTTTCCAGTCCCAGAATTCAACGAAATTTTACCCAGCTTAAAAATGTCTGATATCGATGATACTCGGCACTATTATGAAAACGAACATCATTTTGATTATAATAGCTGTGGCAGAAAGCGCGTTTTCGATTGTCGATATTTGAGAATTTTCGGAGTCGTCCGTTCAACGAGATTTTTAACCCAGCTTAAAAATGTCTGATATCGATGATACTCGGCACTATTATGAAAACGAACATCATTTCGATTATAATAGCAGATTATAATGGCAGAAAGCGCGATTTCGAATATCGACATTAAAAATTTTTCTGAAAATTTTTCCAAGTCCCAGAATTCAACGAAATTTTACCCAGCTTAAAAATGTCTGATATCGATGATACTCGGCACTATTATGAAAACGAACATCATTTTGATTATAATAGCTGTGGCAGAAAGCGCGTTTTCGATTGTCGATATTTGAGAATTTTCGGAGTCGTCCGTTCAACGAGATTTTTAACCCAGCTTAAAAATGTCTGATATCGATGATACTCGGCACTATTATGAAAACGAACATCATTTCGATTATAATAGCTGTGGCAGAAAGCGCGATTTCGAATATCGACATTAAAAATTTTTCTGAAAATTTTTCCAAGTCCCAGAATTCAACGAAATTTTACCCAGCTTAAAAATGTCTGATATCGATGATACTCGGCACTATTATGAAAACGAACATCATTTTGATTATAATAGCTGTGGCAGAAAGCGCGTTTTCGATTGTCGATATTTGAGAATTTTCGGAGTCGTCCGTTCAACGAGATTTTTAACCCAGCTTAAAAATGTCTGATATCGATGATACTCGGCACTATTATGAAAACGAACATCATTTCGATTATAATAGCTGTGGCAGAAAGCGCGATTTCGAATATCGACATTAAAAATTTTTCTGAAAATTTTCTGAAATTTTTCCAAGTCCCAGAATTCAACGAAATTTTACCCAGCTTAAAAATGTCTGATATCGATGATACTCGGCACTATTATGAAAACGAACATCATTTTGATTATAATAGCTGTGGCAGAAAGCGCGTTTTCGATTGTCGATATTTGAGAATTTTCGGAGTCGTCCGTTCAACGAGATTTTTAACCCAGCTTAAAAATGTCTGAATTCGATGATACTCGGCACTATTATGAAAACGAACATCATTTCGATTATAATAGCTGTGGCAGAAAGCGCGATTTCGAATATCGACATTAAAAATTTTTCTGAAAATTTTTCCAAGTCCCAGAATTCAACGAAATTTTACCCAGCTTAAAAATGTCTGATATCGATGATACTCGGCACTATTATGAAAACGAACATCATTTCGATTATAATAGCTGTGGCAGAAAGCGCGATTTCGAATATCGACATTAAAAATTTTTCTGAAAATTTTTCCAAGTCCCAGAATTCAACGAAATTTTACCCAGCTTAAAAATGTCTGATATCGATGATACTCGGCACTATTATGAAAACGAACATCATTTTGATTATAATAGCTGTGGCAGAAAGCGCGTTTTCGATTGTCGATATTTGAGAATTTTCGGAGTCGTCCGTTCAACGAGATTTTTAACCCAGCTTAAAAATGTCTGATATCGATGATACTCGGCACTATTATGAAAACGAACATCATTTCGATTATAATAGCTGTGGCAGAAAGCGCGATTTCGAATATCGACATTAAAAATTTTTCTGAAAATTTTTCCAAGTCCCAGAATTCAACGAAATTTTACCCAGCTTAAAAATGTCTGATATCGATGATACTCGGCACTATTATGAAAACGAACATCATTTTGATTATAATAGCTGTGGCAGAAAGCGCGTTTTCGATTGTCGATATTTGAGAATTTTCGGAGTCGTCCGTTCAACGAGATTTTTAACCCAGCTTAAAAATGTCTGATATCGATGATACTCGGCACTATTATGAAAACGAACATCATTTCGATTATAATAGCTGTGGCAGAAAGCGCGATTTCGAATATCGACATTAAAAATTTTTCTGAAAATTTTTCCAAGTCCCAGAATTCAACGAAATTTTACCCAGCTTAAAAATGTCTGATATCGATGATACTCGGCACTATTATGAAAACGAACATCATTTTGATTATAATAGCTGTGGCAGAAAGCGCGTTTTCGATTGTCGATATTTGAGAATTTTCGGAGTCGTCCGTTCAACGAGATTTTTAACCCAGCTTAAAAATGTCTGATATCGATGATACTCGGCACTATTATGAAAACGAACATCATTTCGATTATAATAGCTGTGGCAGAAAGCGCGATTTCGAATATCGACATTAAAAATTTTTCTGAAAATTTTTCCAAGTCCCAGAATTCAACGAAATTTTACCCAGCTTAAAAATGTCTGATATCGATGATACTCGGCACTATTATGAAAACGAACATCATTTTGATTATAATAGCTGTGGCAGAAAGCGCGTTTTCGATTGTCGATATTTGAGAATTTTCGGAGTCGTCCGTTCAACGAGATTTTTAACCCAGCTTAAAAATGTCTGATATCGATGATACTCGGCACTATTATGAAAACGAACATCATTTCGATTATAATAGCTGTGGCAGAAAGCGCGATTTCGAATATCGACATTAAAAATTTTTCTGAAAATTTTTCCAAGTCCCAGAATTCAACGAAATTTTACCCAGCTTAAAAATGTCTGATATCGATGATACTCGGCACTATTATGAAAACGAACATCATTTTGATTATAATAGCTGTGGCAGAAAGCGCGTTTTCGATTGTCGATATTTGAGAATCTTCGGAGTCGTCCGTTCAACGAGATTTTTAACCCAGCTTAAAAATGTCTGATATCGATGATACTCGGCACTATTATGAAAACGAACATCATTTCGATTATAATAGCTGTGGCAGAAAGCGCGATTTCGAATATCGACATTAAAAATTTTTCTGAAAATTTTTCCAAGTCCCAGAATTCAACGAAATTTTACCCAGCTTAAAAATGTCTGATATCGATGATACTCGGCACTATTATGAAAACGAACATCATTTTGATTATAATAGCTGTGGCAGAAAGCGCGTTTTCGATTGTCGATATTTGAGAATTTTCGGAGTCGTCCGTTCAACGAAATTTTACCCAGCTTAAAAATGTCTGATATCGATGATACTCGGCACTATTATGAAAACGAACATCATTTCGATTATAATAGCTGTGGCAGAAAGCGCGATTTCGAATATCGACATTAAAAATTTTTCTGAAAATTTTTCCAAGTCCCAGAATTCAACGAAATTTTACCCAGCTTAAAAATGTCTGATATCGATGATACTCGGCACTATTATGAAAACGAACATCATTTTGATTATAATAGCTGTGGCAGAAAGCGCGTTTTCGATTGTCGATATTTGAGAATCTTCGGAGTCGTCCGTTCAACGAGATTTTTAACCCAGCTTAAAAATGTCTGATATCGATGATACTCGGCACTATTATGAAAACGAACATCATTTCGATTATAATAGCTGTGGCAGAAAGCGCGATTTCGAATATCGACATTAAAAATTTTTCTGAAAATTTTTCCAAGTCCCAGAATTCAACGAAATTTTACCTAGCTTAAAAATGTCTGATATCGATGATACTCGGCACTATTATGAAAACGAACATCATTTTGATTATAATAGCTGTGGCAGAAAGCGCGTTTTCGATTGTCGATATTTGAGAATTTTCGGAGTCGTCCGTTCAACGAGATTTTTAACCCAGCTTAAAAATGTCTGATATCGATGATACTCGGCACTATTATGAAAACGAACATCATTTCGATTATAATAGCTGTGGCAGAAAGCGCGATTTCGAATATCGACATTAAAAATTTTTCTGAAAATTTTCTGAAATTTTTCCAAGTCCCAGAATTCAACGAAATTTTACCCAGCTTAAAAATGTCTGATATCGATGATACTCGGCACTATTATGAAAACGAACATCATTTTGATTATAATAGCTGTGGCAGAAAGCGCGTTTTCGATTGTCGATATTTGAGAATTTTCGGAGTCGTCCGTTCAACGAGATTTTTAACCCAGCTTAAAAATGTCTGAATTCGATGATACTCGGCACTATTATGAAAACGAACATCATTTCGATTATAATAGCTGTGGCAGAAAGCGCGATTTCGAATATCGACATTAAAAATTTTTCTGAAAATTTTTCCAAGTCCCAGAATTCAACGAAATTTTACCCATCTTAAAAATGTCTGATATCGATGATACTCGGCACTATTATGAAAACGAACATCATTTCGATTATAATAGCTGTGGCAGAAAGCGCGATTTCGAATATCGACATTAAAAATTTTTCTGAAAATTTTTCCAAGTCCCAGAATTCAACGAAATTTTACCCAGCTTAAAAATGTCTGATATCGATGATACTCGGCACTATTATGAAAACGAACATCATTTTGATTATAATAGCTGTGGCAGAAAGCGCGTTTTCGATTGTCGATATTTGAGAATTTTCGGAGTCGTCCGTTCAACGAGATTTTTAACCCAGCTTAAAAATGTCTGATATCGATGATACTCGGCACTATTATGAAAACGAACATCATTTCGATTATAATAGCTGTGGCAGAAAGCGCGATTTCGAATATCGACATTAAAAATTTTTCTGAAAATTTTTCCAAGTCCCAGAATTCAACGAAATTTTACCCAGCTTAAAAATGTCTGATATCGATGATACTCGGCACTATTATGAAAACGAACATCATTTTGATTATAATAGCTGTGGCAGAAAGCGCGTTTTCGATTGTCGATATTTGAGAATTTTCGGAGTCGTCCGTTCAACGAGATTTTTAACCCAGCTTAAAAATGTCTGATATCGATGATACTCGGCACTATTATGAAAACGAACATCATTTCGATTATAATAGCTGTGGCAGAAAGCGCGATTTCGAATATCGACATTAAAAATTTTTCTGAAAATTTTTCCAAGTCCCAGAATTCAACGAAATTTTACCCAGCTTAAAAATGTCTGATATCGATGATACTCGGCACTATTATGAAAACGAACATCATTTTGATTATAATAGCTGTGGCAGAAAGCGCGTTTTCGATTGTCGATATTTGAGAATTTTCGGAGTCGTCCGTTCAACGAGATTTTTAACCCAGCTTAAAAATGTCTGATATCGATGATACTCGGCACTATTATGAAAACGAACATCATTTCGATTATAATAGCTGTGGCAGAAAGCGCGATTTCGAATATCGACATTAAAAATTTTTCTGAAAATTTTTCCAAGTCCCAGAATTCAACGAAATTTTACCCAGCTTAAAAATGTCTGATATCGATGATACTCGGCACTATTATGAAAACGAACATCATTTTGATTATAATAGCTGTGGCAGAAAGCGCGTTTTCGATTGTCGATATTTGAGAATTTTCGGAGTCGTCCGTTCAACGAGATTTTTAACCCAGCTTAAAAATGTCTGATATCGATGATACTCGGCACTATTATGAAAACGAACATCATTTCGATTATAATAGCTGTGGCAGAAAGCGCGATTTCGAATATCGACATTAAAAATTTTTCTGAAAATTTTTCCAAGTCCCAGAATTCAACGAAATTTTACCCAGCTTAAAAATGTCTGATATCGATGATACTCGGCACTATTATGAAAACGAACATCATTTTGATTATAATAGCTGTGGCAGAAAGCGCGTTTTCGATTGTCGATATTTGAGAATCTTCGGAGTCGTCCGTTCAACGAGATTTTTAACCCAGCTTAAAAATGTCTGATATCGATGATACTCGGCACTATTATGAAAACGAACATCATTTCGATTATAATAGCTGTGGCAGAAAGCGCGATTTCGAATATCGACATTAAAAATTTTTCTGAAAATTTTTCGAAGTCCCAGAATTCAACGAAATTTTACCCAGCTTAAAAATGTCTGATATCGATGATACTCGGCACTATTATGAAAACGAACATCATTTTGATTATAATAGCTGTGGCAGAAAGCGCGTTTTCGATTGTCGATATTTGAGAATTTTCGGAGTCGTCCGTTCAACGAAATTTTACCCAGCTTAAAAATGTCTGATATCGATGATACTCGGCACTATTATGAAAACGAACATCATTTCGATTATAATAGCTGTGGCAGAAAGCGCGATTTCGAATATCGACATTAAAAATTTTTCTGAAAATTTTTCCAAGTCCCAGAATTCAACGAAATTTTACCCAGCTTAAAAATGTCTGATATCGATGATACTCGGCACTATTATGAAAACGAACATCATTTTGATTATAATAGCTGTTGCAGAAAGCGCGTTTTCGATTGTCGATATTTGAGAATTTTCGGAGTCGTCCGTTCAACGAGATTTTTAACCCAGCTTAAAAATGTCTGATATCGATGATACTCGGCACTATTATGAAAACGAACATCATTTCGATTATAATAGCTGTGGCAGAAAGCGCGATTTCGAATATCGACATTAAAAATTTTTCTGAAAATTTTTCCAAGTCATAGAATTCAACGAAATTTTACCCAGCTTAAAAATGTCTGATATCGATGATACTCGGCACTATTATGAAAACGAACATCATTTTGATTATAATAGCTGTGGCAGAAAGCGCGTTTTCGATTGTCGATATTTGAGAATTTTCGGAGTCGTCCGTTCAACGAGATTTTTAACCCAGCTTAAAAATGTCTGATATCGATGATACTCGGCACTATTATGAAAACGAACATCATTTCGATTATAATAGCTGTGGCAGAAAGCGCGATTTCGAATATCGACATTAAAAATTTTTCTGAAAATTTTTCCAAGTCCCAGAATTCAACGAAATTTTACCCAGCTTAAAAATGTCTGATATCGATGATACTCGGCACTATTATGAAAACGAACATCATTTTGATTATAATAGCTGTGGCAGAAAGCGCGTTTTCGATTGTCGATATTTGAGAATTTTCGGAGTCGTCCGTTCAACGAGATTTTTAACCCAGCTTAAAAATGTCTGATATCGATGATACTCGGCACTATTATGAAAACGAACATCATTTCGATTATAATAGCTGTGGCAGAAAGCGCGATTTCGAATATCGACATTAAAAATTTTTCTGAAAATTTTTCCGTCCCAGAATTCAACGAAATTTTACCCAGCTTAAAAATGTCTGATATCGATGATACTCGGCACTATTATGAAAACGAACATCATTTTGATTATAATAGCTGTGGCAGAAAGCGCGTTTTCGATTGTCGATATTTGAGAATTTTCGGAGTCGTCCGTTCAACGAGATTTTTAACCCAGCTTAAAAATGTCTGATATCGATGATACTCGGCACTATTATGAAAACGAACATCATTTCGATTATAATAGCAGATTATAATGGCAGAAAGCGCGATTTCGAATATCGACATTAAAAATTTTTCTGAAAATTTTTCCAAGTCCCAGAATTCAACGAAATTTTACCCAGCTTAAAAATGTCTGATATCGATGATACTCGGCACTATTATGAAAACGAACATCATTTTGATTATAATAGCTGTGGCAGAAAGCGCGTTTTCGATTGTCGATATTTGAGAATCTTCGGAGTCGTCCGTTCAACGAGATTTTTAACCCAGCTTAAAAATGTCTGATATCGATGATACTCGGCACTATTATGAAAACGAACATCATTTCGATTATAATAGCTGTGGCAGAAAGCGCGATTTCGAATATCGACATTAAAAATTTTTCTGAAAATTTTTCCAAGTCCCAGAATTCAACGAAATTTTACCCAGCTTAAAAATGTCTGATATCGATGATACTCGGCACTATTATGAAAACGAACATCATTTTGATTATAATAGCTGTGGCAGAAAGCGCGTTTTCGATTGTCGATATTTGAGAATTTTCGGAGTCGTCCGTTCAACGAGATTTTTAACCCAGCTTAAAAATGTCTGATATCGATGATACTCGGCACTATTATGAAAACGAACATCATTTCGATTATAATAGCTGTGGCAGAAAGCGCGATTTCGAATATCGACATTAAAAATTTTTCTGAAAATTTTCTGAAATTTTTCCAAGTCCCAGAATTCAACGAAATTTTACCCAGCTTAAAAATGTCTGATATCGATGATACTCGGCACTGTTATGAAAACGAACATCATTTTGATTATAATAGCTGTGGCAGAAAGCGCGTTTTCGATTGTCGATATTTGAGAATTTTCGGAGTCGTCCGTTCAACGAGATTTTTAACCCAGCTTAAAAATGTCTGAATTCGATGATACTCGGCACTATTATGAAAACGAACATCATTTCGATTATAATAGCTGTGGCAGAAAGCGCGATTTCGAATATCGACATTAAAAATTTTTCTGAAAATTTTTCCAAGTCCCAGAATTCAACGAAATTTTACCCAGCTTAAAAATGTCTGATATCGATGATACTCGGCACTATTATGAAAACGAACATCATTTCGATTATAATAGCTGTGGCAGAAAGCGCGATTTCGAATATCGACATTAAAAATTTTTCTGAAAATTTTTCCAAGTCCCAGAATTCAACGAAATTTTACCCAGCTTAAAAATGTCTGATATCGATGATACTCGGCACTATTATGAAAACGAACATCATTTTGATTATAATAGCTGTGGCAGAAAGCGCGTTTTCGATTGTCGATATTTGAGAATTTTCGGAGTCGTCCGTTCAACGAGATTTTTAACCCAGCTTAAAAATGTCTGATATCGATGATACTCGGCACTATTATGAAAACGAACATCATTTCGATTATAATAGCTGTGGCAGAAAGCGCGATTTCGAATATCGACATTAAAAATTTTTCTGAAAATTTTTCCAAGTCCCAGAATTCAACGAAATTTTACCCAGCTTAAAAATGTCTGATATCGATGATACTCGGCACTATTATGAAAACGAACATCATTTCGATTATAATAGCTTTGGCAGAAAGCGCGATTTCGAATATCGACATTAAAAATTTTTCTGAAAATTTTTCCAAGTCCCAGAATTCAACGAAATTTTACCCAGCTTAAAAATGTCTGATATCGATGATACTCGGCACTATTATGAAAACGAACATCATTTCGATTATAATAGCTGTGGCAGAAAGCGCGATTTCGAATATCGACATTAAAAATTTTTCTGAAAATTTTTCCGTCCCAGAATTCAACGAAATTTTACCCAGCTTAAAAATGTCTGATATCGATGATACTCGGCACTATTATGAAAACGAACATCATTTTGATTATAATAGCTGTGGCAGAAAGCGCGTTTTCGATTGTCGATATTTGAGAATTTTCGGAGTCGTCCGTTCAACGAGATTTTTAACCCAGCTTAAAAATGTCTGATATCGATGATACTCGGCACTATTATGAAAACGAACATCATTTCGATTATAATAGCAGATTATAATGGCAGAAAGCGCGATTTCGAATATCGACATTAAAAATTTTTCTGAAAATTTTTCCAAGTCCCAGAATTCAACGAAATTTTACCCAGCTTAAAAATGTCTGATATCGATGATACTCGGCACTATTATGAAAACGAACATCATTTTGATTATAATAGCTGTGGCAGAAAGCGCGTTTTCGATTGTCGATATTTGAGAATTTTCGGAGTCGTCCGTTCAACGAGATTTTTAACCCAGCTTAAAAATGTCTGATATCGATGATACTCGGCACTATTATGAAAACGAACATCATTTCGATTATAATAGCTGTGGCAGAAAGCGCGATTTCGAATATCGACATTAAAAATTTTTCTGAAAATTTTCTGAAATTTTTCCAAGTCCCAGAATTCAACGAAATTTTACCCAGCTTAAAAATGTCTGATATCGATGATACTCGGCACTATTATGAAAACGAACATCATTTTGATTATAATAGCTGTGGCAGAAAGCGCGTTTTCGATTGTCGATATTTGAGAATTTTCGGAGTCGTCCGTTCAACGAGATTTTTAACCCAGCTTAAAAATGTCTGAATTCGATGATACTCGGCACTATTATGAAAACGAACATCATTTCGATTATAATAGCTGTGGCAGAAAGCGCGATTTCGAATATCGACATTAAAAATTTTTCTGAAAATTTTTCCAAGTCCCAGAATTCAACGAAATTTTACCCAGCTTAAAAATGTCTGATATCGATGATACTCGGCACTATTATGAAAACGAACATCATTTCGATTATAATAGCTGTGGCAGAAAGCGCGATTTCGAATATCGACATTAAAAATTTTTCTGAAAATTTTTCCAAGTCCCAGAATTCAACGAAATTTTACCCAGCTTAAAAATGTCTGATATCGATGATACTCGGCACTATTATGAAAACGAACATCATTTTGATTATAATAGCTGTGGCAGAAAGCGCGTTTTCGATTGTCGATATTTGAGAATTTTCGGAGTCGTCCGTTCAACGAGATTTTTAACCCAGCTTAAAAATGTCTGATATCGATGATACTCGGCACTATTATGAAAACGAAGATCATTTCGATTATAATAGCTGTGGCAGAAAGCGCGATTTCGAATATCGACATTAAAAATTTTTCTGAAAATTTTTCCAAGTCCCAGAATTCAACGAAATTTTACCCAGCTTAAAAATGTCTGATATCGATGATACTCGGCACTATTATGAAAACGAACATCATTTCGATTATAATAGCTTTGGCAGAAAGCGCGATTTCGAATATCGACATTAAAAATTTTTCTGAAAATTTTTCCAAGTCCCAGAATTCAACGAAATTTTACCCAGCTTAAAAATGTCTGATATCGATGATACTCGGCACTATTATGAAAACGAACATCATTTCGATTATAATAGCTGTGGCAGAAAGCGCGATTTCGAATATCGACATTAAAAATTTTTCTGAAAATTTTTCCAAGTCCCAGAATTCAACGAAATTTTACCCAGCTTAAAAATGTCTGATATCGATGATACTCGGCACTATTATGAAAACGAACATCATTTTGATTATAATAGCTGTGGCAGAAAGCGCGTTTTCGATTGTCGATATTTGAGAATCTTCGGAGTCGTCCGTTCAACGAGATTTTTAACCCAGCTTAAAAATGTCTGATATCGATGATACTCGGCACTATTATGAAAACGAACATCATTTCGATTATAATAGCTGTGGCAGAAAGCGCGATTTCGAATATCGACATTAAAAATTTTTCTGAAAATTTTTCCAAGTCCCAGAATTCAACGAAATTTTACCCAGCTTAAAAATGTCTGATATCGATGATACTCGGCACTATTATGAAAACGAACATCATTTTGATTATAATAGCTGTGGCAGAAAGCGCGTTTTCGATTGTCGATATTTGAGAATTTTCGGAGTCGTCCGTTCAACGAGATTTTTAACCCAGCTTAAAAATGTCTGATATCGATGATACTCGGCACTATTATGAAAACGAACATCATTTCGATTATAATAGCTGTGGCAGAAAGCGCGATTTCGAATATCGACATTAAAAATTTTTCTGAAAATTTTCTGAAATTTTTCCAAGTCCCAGAATTCAACGAAATTTTACCCAGCTTAAAAATGTCTGATATCGATGATACTCGGCACTATTATGAAAACGAACATCATTTTGATTATAATAGCTGTGGCAGTAAGCGCGTTTTCGATTGTCGATATTTGAGAATTTTCGGAGTCGTCCGTTCAACGAGATTTTTAACCCAGCTTAAAAATGTCTGAATTCGATGATACTCGGCACTATTATGAAAACGAACATCATTTCGATTATAATAGCTGTGGCAGAAAGCGCGATTTCGAATATCGACATTAAAAATTTTTCTGAAAATTTTTCCAAGTCCCAGAATTCAACGAAATTTTACCCAGCTTAAAAATGTCTGATATCGATGATACTCGGCACTATTATGAAAACGAACATCATTTCGATTATAATAGCTGTGGCAGAAAGCGCGATTTCGAATATCGACATTAAAAATTTTTCTGAAAATTTTTCCAAGTCCCAGAATTCAACGAAATTTTACCCAGCTTAAAAATGTCTGATATCGATGATACTCGGCACTATTATGAAAACGAACATCATTTTGATTATAATAGCTGTGGCAGAAAGCGCGTTTTCGATTGTCGATATTTGAGAATTTTCGGAGTCGTCCGTTCAACGAGATTTTTAACCCAGCTTAAAAATGTCTGATATCGATGATACTCGGCACTATTATGAAAACGAACATCATTTTGATTATAATAGCTGTGGCAGAAAGCGCGTTTTCGATTGTCGATATTTGAGAATTTTCGGAGTCGTCCGTTCAACGAGATTTTTAACCCAGCTTAAAAATGTCTGATATCGATGATACTCGGCACTATTATGAAAACGAACATCATTTCGATTATAATAGCTGTGGCAGAAAGCGCGATTTCGAATATCGACATTAAAAATTTTTCTGAAAATTTTCTGAAATTTTTCCAAGTCCCAGAATTCAACGAAATTTTACCCAGCTTAAAAATGTCTGATATCGATGATACTCGGCACTATTATGAAAACGAACATCATTTTGATTATAATAGCTGTGGCAGAAAGCGCGTTTTCGATTGTCGATATTTGAGAATTTTCGGAGTCGTCCGTTCAACGAGATTTTTAACCCAGCTTAAAAATGTCTGAATTCGATGATACTCGGCACTATTATGAAAACGAACATCATTTCGATTATAATAGCTGTGGCAGAAAGCGCGATTTCGAATATCGACATTAAAAATTTTTCTGAAAATTTTTCCAAGTCCCAGAATTCAACGAAATTTTACCCAGCTTAAAAATGTCTGATATCGATGATACTCGGCACTATTATGAAAACGAACATCATTTCGATTATAATAGCTGTGGCAGAAAGCGCGATTTCGAATATCGACATTAAAAATTTTTCTGAAAATTTTTCCAAGTCCCAGAATTCAACGAAATTTTACCCAGCTTAAAAATGTCTGATATCGATGATACTCGGCACTATTATGAAAACGAACATCATTTTGATTATAATAGCTGTGGCAGAAAGCGCGTTTTCGATTGTCGATATTTGAGAATTTTCGGAGTCGTCCGTTCAACGAGATTTTTAACCCAGCTTAAAAATGTCTGATATCGATGATACTCGGCACTATTATGAAAACGAAGATCATTTCGATTATAATAGCTGTGGCAGAAAGCGCGATTTCGAATATCGACATTAAAAATTTTTCTGAAAATTTTTCCAAGTCCCAGAATTCAACGAAATTTTACCCAGCTTAAAAATGTCTGATATCGATGATACTCGGCACTATTATGAAAACGAACATCATTTCGATTATAATAGCTTTGGCAGAAAGCGCGATTTCGAATATCGACATTAAAAATTTTTCTGAAAATTTTTCCAAGTCCCAGAATTCAACGAAATTTTACCCAGCTTAAAAATGTCTGATATCGATGATACTCGGCACTATTATGAAAACGAACATCATTTCGATTATAATAGCTGTGGCAGAAAGCGCGATTTCGAATATCGACATTAAAAATTTTTCTGAAAATTTTTCCAAGTCCCAGAATTCAACGAAATTTTACCCAGCTTAAAAATGTCTGATATCGATGATACTCGGCACTATTATGAAAACGAACATCATTTTGATTATAATAGCTGTGGCAGAAAGCGCGTTTTCGATTGTCGATATTTGAGAATCTTCGGAGTCGTCCGTTCAACGAGATTTTTAACCCAGCTTAAAAATGTCTGATATCGATGATACTCGGCACTATTATGAAAACGAACATCATTTCGATTATAATAGCTGTGGCAGAAAGCGCGATTTCGAATATCGACATTAAAAATTTTTCTGAAAATTTTTCCAAGTCCCAGAATTCAACGAAATTTTACCCAGCTTAAAAATGTCTGATATCGATGATACTCGGCACTATTATGAAAACGAACATCATTTTGATTATAATAGCTGTGGCAGAAAGCGCGTTTTCGATTGTCGATATTTGAGAATTTTCGGAGTCGTCCGTTCAACGAGATTTTTAACCCAGCTTAAAAATGTCTGATATCGATGATACTCGGCACTATTATGAAAACGAACATCATTTCGATTATAATAGCTGTGGCAGAAAGCGCGATTTCGAATATCGACATTAAAAATTTTTCTGAAAATTTTCTGAAATTTTTCCAAGTCCCAGAATTCAACGAAATTTTACCCAGCTTAAAAATGTCTGATATCGATGATACTCGGCACTATTATGAAAACGAACATCATTTCGATTATAATAGCTGTGGCAGAAAGCGCGATTTCGAATATCGACATTAAAAATTTTTCTGAAAATTTTTCCAAGTCCCAGAATTCAACGAAATTTTACCCAGCTTAAAAATGTCTGATATCGATGATACTCGGCACTATTATGAAAACGAACATCATTTTGATTATAATAGCTGTGGCAGAAAGCGCGTTTTCGATTGTCGATATTTGAGAATTTTCGGAGTCGTCCGTTCAACGAGATTTTTAACCCAGCTTAAAAATGTCTGATATCGATGATACTCGGCACTATTATGAAAACGAACATCATTTCGATTATAATAGCTGTGGCAGAAAGCGCGATTTCGAATATCGACATTAAAAATTTTTCTGAAAATTTTCTGAAATTTTTCCAAGTCCCAGAATTCAACGAAATTTTACCCAGCTTAAAAATGTCTGATATCGATGATACTCGGCACTATTATGAAAACGAACATCATTTTGATTATAATAGCTGTGGCAGAAAGCGCGTTTTCGATTGTCGATATTTGAGAATTTTCGGAGTCGTCCGTTCAACGAGATTTTTAACCCAGCTTAAAAATGTCTGAATTCGATGATACTCGGCACTATTATGAAAACGAACATCATTTCGATTATAATAGCTGTGGCAGAAAGCGCGATTTCGAAAATCGACATTAAAAATTTTTCTGAAAATTTTTCCAAGTCCCAGAATTCAACGAAATTTTACCCAGCTTAAAAATGTCTGATATCGATGATACTCGGCACTATTATGAAAACGAACATCATTTCGATTATAATAGCTGTGGCAGAAAGCGCGATTTCGAATATCGACATTAAAAATTTTTCTGAAAATTTTTCCAAGTCCCAGAATTCAACGAAATTTTACCCAGCTTAAAAATGTCTGATATCGATGATACTCGGCACTATTATGAAAACGAACATCATTTTGATTATAATAGCTGTGGCAGAAAGCGCGTTTTCGATTGTCGATATTTGAGAATTTTCGGAGTCGTCCGTTCAACGAGATTTTTAACCCAGCTTAAAAATGTCTGATATCGATGATACTCGGCACTATTATGAAAACGAACATCATTTCGATTATAATAGCTGTGGCAGAAAGCGCGATTTCGAATATCGACATTAAAAATTTTTCTGAAAATTTTTCCAAGTCCCAGAATTCAACGAAATTTTACCCAGCTTAAAAATGTCTGATATCGATGATACTCGGCACTATTATGAAAACGAACATCATTTCGATTATAATAGCTGTGGCAGAAAGCGCGATTTCGAATATCGACATTAAAAATTTTTCTGAAAATTTTTCCAAGTCCCAGAATTCAACGAAATTTTACCCAGCTTAAAAATGACTGATATCGATGATACTCGGCACTATTATGAAAACGAACATCATTTTGATTATAATAGCTGTGGCAGAAAGCGCGTTTTCGATTGTCGATATTTGAGAATTTTCGGAGTCGTCCGTTCAACGAGATTTTTAACCCAGCTTAAAAATGTCTGATATCGATGATACTCGGCACTATTATGAAAACGAACATCATTTCGATTATAATAGCTGTGGCAGAAAGCGCGATTTCGAATATCGACATTAAAAATTTTTCTGAAAATTTTTCCAAGTCCCAGAATTCAACGAAATTTTACCCAGCTTAAAAATGTCTGATATCGATGATACTCGGCACTATTATGAAAACGAACATCATTTTGATTATAATAGCTGTGGCAGAAAGCGCGTTTTCGATTGTCGATATTTGAGAATTTTCGGAGTCGTCCGTTCAACGAGATTTTTAACCCAGCTTAAAAATGTCTGATATCGATGATACTCGGCACTATTATGAAAACGAACATCATTTCGATTATAATAGCTGTGGCAGAAAGCGCGATTTCGAATATCGACATAAAAAATTTTTCTGAAAATTTTTCCAAGACCCAGAATTCAACGAAATTTTACCCAGCTTAAAAATGTCTGATATCGATGATACTCGGCACTATTATGAAAACGAACATCATTTTGATTATAATAGCTGTGGCAGAAAGCGCGTTTTCGATTGTCGATATTTGAGAATTTTCGGAGTCGTCCGTTCAACGAGATTTTTAACCCAGCTTAAAAATGTCTGATATCGATGATACTCGGCACTATTATGAAAACGAACATCATTTCGATTATAATAGCTGTGGCAGAAAGCGCGATTTCGAATATCGACATTAAAAATTTTTCTGAAAATTTTTCCAAGTCCCAGAATTCAACGAAATTTTACCCAGCTTAAAAATGTCTGATATCGATGATACTCGGCACTATTATGAAAACGAACATCATTTTGATTATAATAGCTGTGGCAGAAAGCGCGTTTTCGATTGTCGATATTTGAGAATTTTCGGAGTCGTCCGTTCAACGAGATTTTTAACCCAGCTTAAAAATGTCTGATATCGATGATACTCGGCACTATTATGAAAACGAACATCATTTCGATTATAATAGCTGTGGCAGAAAGCGCGATTTCGAATATCGACATTAAAAATTTTTCTGAAAATTTTTCCAAGTCCCAGAATTCAACGAAATTTTACCCAGCTTAAAAATGTCTGATATCGATGATACTCGGCACTATTATGAAAACGAACATCATTTCGATTATAATAGCTTTGGCAGAAAGCGCGATTTCGAATATCGACATTAAAAATTTTTCTGAAAATTTTTCCAAGTCCCAGAATTCAACGAAATTTTACCCAGCTTAAAAATGTCTGATATCGATGATACTCGGCACTATTATGAAAACGAACATCATTTCGATTATAATAGCTGTGGCAGAAAGCGCGATTTCGAATATCGACATTAAAAATTTTTCTGAAAATTTTTCCAAGACCCAGAATTCAACGAAATTTTACCCAGCTTAAAAATGACTGATATCGATGATACTCGGCACTATTATGAAAACGAACATCATTTTGATTATAATAGCTGTGGCAGAAAGCGCGTTTTCGATTGTCGATATTTGAGAATTTTCGGAGTCGTCCGTTCAACGAGATTTTTAACCCAGCTTAAAAATGTCTGATATCGATGATACTCGGCACTATTATGAAAACGAACATCATTTCGATTATAATAGCTGTGGCAGAAAGCGCGATTTCGAATATCGACATTAAAAATTTTTCTGAAAATTTTTCCAAGTCCCAGAATTCAACGAAATTTTACCCAGCTTAAAAATGTCTGATATCGATGATACTCGGCACTATTATGAAAACGAACATCATTTTGATTATAATAGCTGTGGCAGAAAGCGCGTTTTCGATTGTCGATATTTGAGAATTTTCGGAGTCGTCCGTTCAACGAGATTTTTAACCCAGCTTAAAAATGTCTGATATCGATGATACTCGGCACTATTATGAAAACGAACATCATTTTGATTATAATAGCTGTGGCAGAAAGCGCGTTTTCGATTGTCGATATTTGAGAATTTTCGGAGTCGTCCGTTCAACGAGATTTTTAACCCAGCTTAAAAATGTCTGATATCGATGATACTCGGCACTATTATGAAAACGAACATCATTTCGATTATAATAGCTGTGGCAGAAAGCGCGATTTCGAATATCGACATTAAAAATTTTTCTGAAAATTTTTCCAAGTCCCAGAATTCAACGAAATTTTACCCAGCTTAAAAATGTCTGATATCGATGATACTCGGCACTATTATGAAAACGAACATCATTTTGATTATAATAGCTGTGGCAGAAAGCGCGTTTTCGATTGTCGATATTTGAGAATTTTCGGAGTCGTCCGTTCAACGAGATTTTTAACCCAGCTTAAAAATGTCTGATATCGATGATACTCGGCACTATTATGAAAACGAACATCATTTCGATTATAATAGCTGTGGCAGAAAGCGCGATTTCGAATATCGACATTAAAAATTTTTCTGAAAATTTTTCCAAGTCCCAGAATTCAACGAAATTTTACCCAGCTTAAAAATGTCTGATATCGATGATACTCGGCACTATTATGAAAACGAACATCATTTTGATTATAATAGCTGTGGCAGAAAGCGCGTTTTCGATTGTCGATATTTGAGAATTTTCGGAGTCGTCCGTTCAACGAGATTTTTAACCCAGCTTAAAAATGTCTGATATCGATGATACTCGGCACTATTATGAAAACGAACATCATTTCGATTATAATAGCTGTGGCAGAAAGCGCGATTTCGAATATCGACATTAAAAATTTTTCTGAAAATTTTTCCAAGTCCCAGAATTCAACGAAATTTTACCCAGCCTAAAAATGTCTGATATCGATGATACTCGGCACTATTATGAAAACGAACATCATTTTGATTATAATAGCTGTGGCAGAAAGCGCGTTTTCGATTGTCGATATTTGAGAATTTTCGGAGTCGTCCGTTCAACGAGATTTTTAACCCAGCTTAAAAATGTCTGATATCGATGATACTCGGCACTATTATGAAAACGAACATCATTTCGATTATAATAGCTGTGGCAGAAAGCGCGATTTCGAATATCGACATTAAAAATTTTTCTGAAAATTTTTCCAAGTCCCAGAATTCAACGAAATTTTACCCAGCTTAAAAATGTCTGATATCGATGATACTCGGCACTATTATGAAAACGAACATCATTTCGATTATAATAGCTTTGGCAGAAAGCGCGATTTCGAATATCGACATTAAAAATTTTTCTGAAAATTTTTCCAAGTCCCAGAATTCAACGAAATTTTACCCAGCTTAAAAATGTCTGATATCGATGATACTCGGCACTATTATGAAAACGAACATCATTTCGATTATAATAGCTGTGGCAGAAAGCGCGATTTCGAATATCGACATTAAAAATTTTTCTGAAAATTTTTCCAAGTCCCAGAATTCAACGAAATTTTACCCAGCTTAAAAATGACTGATATCGATGATACTCGGCACTATTATGAAAACGAACATCATTTTGATTATAATAGCTGTGGCAGAAAGCGCGTTTTCGATTGTCGATATTTGAGAATTTTCGGAGTCGTCCGTTCAACGAGATTTTTAACCCAGCTTAAAAATGTCTGATATCGATGATACTCGGCACTATTATGAAAACGAACATCATTTCGATTATAATAGCTGTGGCAGAAAGCGCGATTTCGAATATCGACATTAAAAATTTTTCTGAAAATTTTTCCAAGTCCCAGAATTCAACGAAATTTTACCCAGCTTAAAAATGTCTGATATCGATGATACTCGGCACTATTATGAAAACGAACATCATTTTGATTATAATAGCTGTGGCAGAAAGCGCGTTTTCGATTGTCGATATTTGAGAATTTTCGGAGTCGTCCGTTCAACGAGATTTTTAACCCAGCTTAAAAATGTCTGATATCGATGATACTCGGCACTATTATGAAAACGAACATCATTTCGATTATAATAGCTGTGGCAGAAAGCGCGATTTCGAATATCGACATTAAAAATTTTTCTGAAAATTTTTCCAAGTCCCAGAATTCAACGAAATTTTACCCAGCTTAAAAATGTCTGATATCGATGATACTCGGCACTATTATGAAAACGAACATCATTTTGATTATAATAGCTGTGGCAGAAAGCGCGTTTTCGATTGTCGATATTTGAGAATTTTCGGAGTCGTCCGTTCAACGAGATTTTTAACCCAGCTTAAAAATGTCTGATATCGATGATACTCGGCACTATTATGAAAACGAACATCATTTCGATTATAATAGCTGTGGCAGAAAGCGCGATTTCGAATATCGACATTAAAAATTTTTCTGAAAATTTTTCCAAGTCCCAGAATTCAACGAAATTTTACCCAGCTTAAAAATGTCTGATATCGATGATACTCGGCACTATTATGAAAACGAACATCATTTTGATTATAATAGCTGTGGCAGAAAGCGCGTTTTCGATTGTCGATATTTGAGAATTTTCGGAGTCGTCCGTTCAACGAGATTTTTAACCCAGCTTAAAAATGTCTGATATCGATGATACTCGGCACTATTATGAAAACGAACATCATTTCGATTATAATAGCTGTGGCAGAAAGCGCGATTTCGAATATCGACATTAAAAATTTTTCTGAAAATTTTCTGAAATTTTTCCAAGTCCCAGAATTCAACGAAATTTTACCCAGCTTAAAAATGTCTGATATCGATGATACTCGGCACTATTATGAAAACGAACATCATTTTGATTATAATAGCTGTGGCAGAAAGCGCGTTTTCGATTGTCGATATTTGAGAATTTTCGGAGTCGTCCGTTCAACGAGATTTTTAACCCAGCTTAAAAATGTCTGATATCGATGATACTCGGCACTATTATGAAAACGAACATCATTTCGATTATAATAGCTGTGGCAGAAAGCGCGATTTCGAATATCGACATTAAAAATTTTTCTGAAAATTTTTCCAAGTCCCAGAATTCAACGAAATTTTACCCAGCCTAAAAATGTCTGATATCGATGATACTCGGCACTATTATGAAAACGAACATCATTTTGATTATAATAGCTGTGGCAGAAAGCGCGTTTTCGATTGTCGATATTTGAGAATTTTCGGAGTCGTCCGTTCAACGAGATTTTTAACCCAGCTTAAAAATGTCTGATATCGATGATACTCGGCACTATTATGAAAACGAACATCATTTCGATTATAATAGCTGTGGCAGAAAGCGCGATTTCGAATATCGACATTAAAAATTTTTCTGAAAATTTTTCCAAGTCCCAGAATTCAACGAAATTTTACCCAGCTTAAAAATGTCTGATATCGATGATACTCGGCACTATTATGAAAACGAACATCATTTTGATTATAATAGCTGTGGCAGAAAGCGCGTTTTCGATTGTCGATATTTGAGAATTTTCGGAGTCGTCCGTTCAACGAGATTTTTAACCCAGCTTAAAAATGTCTGATATCGATGATACACGGCACTATTATGAAAACGATAAATCATTTCGATTATAATAGCTGTGGCAGAAAGCGCGATTTCGAATATCGACATTAAAAATTTTTCTGAAAATTTTTCCAAGTCCCAGAATTCAACGAAATTTTACCCAGCTTAAAAATGTCTGATATCGATGATACTCGGCACTATTATGAAAACGAACATCATTTTGATTATAATAGCTGTGGCAGAAAGCGCGTTTTCGATTGTCGATATTTGAGAATTTTCGGAGTCGTCCGTTCAACGAGATTTTTAACCCAGCTTAGAAATGTCTGATATCGATGATACTCGGCACTATTATGAAAACGAACATCATTTCGATTATAATAGCTGTGGCAGAAAGCGCGATTTCGAATATCGACATTAAAAATTTTTCTGAAAATTTTTCCAAGTCCCAGAATTCAACGAAATTTTACCCAGCTTAAAAATGTCTGATATCGATGATACTCGGCACTATTATGAAAACGAACATCATTTTGATTATAATAGCTGTGGCAGAAAGCGCGTTTTCGATTGTCGATATTTGAGAATTTTCGGAGTCGTCCGTTCAACGAGATTTTTAACCCAGCTTAAAAATGTCTGATATCGATGATACTCGGCACTATTATGAAAACGAACATCATTTCGATTATAATAGCTGTGGCAGAAAGCGCGATTTCGAATATCGACATTAAAAATTTTTCTGAAAATTTTTCCAAGTCCCAGAATTCAACGAAATTTTACCCACCTTAAAAATGTCTGATATCGATGATACTCGGCACTATTATGAAAACGAACATCATTTTGATTATAATAGCTGTGGCAGAAAGCGCGTTTTCGATTGTCGATATTTGAGAATTTTCGGAGTCGTCCGTTCAACGAGATTTTTAACCCAGCTTAAAAATGTCTGATATCGATGATACTCGGCACTATTATGAAAACGAACATCATTTCGATTATAATAGCTGTGGCAGAAAGCGCGATTTCGAATATCGACATTAAAAATTTTTCTGAAAATTTTTCCAAGTCCCAGAATTCAACGAAATTTTACCCAGCTTAAAAATGTCTGATATCGATGATACTCGGCACTATTATGAAAACGAACATCATTTTGATTATAATAGCTGTGGCAGAAAGCGCGTTTTCGATTGTCGATATTTGAGAATTTTCGGAGTCGTCCGTTCAACGAGATTTTTAACCCAGCTTAAAAATGTCTGATATCGATGATACTCGGCACTATTATGAAAACGAACATCATTTCGATTATAATAGCTGTGGCAGAAAGCGCGATTTCGAATATCGACATTAAAAATTTTTCTGAAAATTTTTCCAAGTCCCAGAATTCAACGAAATTTTACCCAGCTTAAAAATGTCTGATATCGATGATACTCGGCACTATTATGAAAACGAACATCATTTCGATTATAATAGCTGTGGCAGAAAGCGCGATTTCGAATATCGACATTAAAAATTTTTCTGAAAATTTTTCCAAGTCCCAGAATTCAACGAAATTTTACCCAGCTTAAAAATGTCTGATATCGATGATACTCGGCACTATTATGAAAACGAACATCATTTTGATTATAATAGCTGTGGCAGAAAGCGCGTTTTCGATTGTCGATATTTGAGAATTTTCGGAGTCGTCCGTTCAACGAGATTTTTAACCCAGCTTAAAAATGTCTGATATCGATGATACTCGGCACTATTATGAAAACGAACATCATTTCGATTATAATAGCTGTGGCAGAAAGCGCGATTTCGAATATCGACATTAAAAATTTTTCTGAAAATTTTTCCAAGTCCCAGAATTCAACGAAATTTTACCCAGCTTAAAAATGTCTGATATCGATGATACTCGGCACTATTATGAAAACGAACATCATTTCGATTATAATAGCTTTGGCAGAAAGCGCGATTTCGAATATCGACATTAAAAATTTTTCTGAAAATTTTTCCAAGTCCCAGAATTCAACGAAATTTTACCCAGCTTAAAAATGTCTGATATCGATGATACTCGGCACTATTATGAAAACGAACATCATTTCGATTATAATAGCTGTGGCAGAAAGCGCGTTTTCGATTGTCGATATTTGAGAATTTTCGGAGTCGTCCGTTCAACGAGATTTTTAACCCAGCTTAAAAATGTCTGATATCGATGATACTCGGCACTATTATGAAAACGAACATCATTTCGATTATAATAGCTGTGGCAGAAAGCGCGATTTCGAATATCGACATTAAAAATTTTTCTGAAAATTTTTCCAAGTCCCAGAATTCAACGAAATTTTACCCAGCTTAAAAATGTCTGATATCGATGATACTCGGCACTATTATGAAAACGAACATCATTTTGATTATAATAGCTGTGGCAGAAAGCGCGTTTTCGATTGTCGATATTTGAGAATTTTCGGAGTCGTCCGTTCAACGAGATTTTTAACCCAGCTTAAAAATGTCTGATATCGATGATACTCGGCACTATTATGAAAACGAACATCATTTCGATTATAATAGCTGTGGCAGAAAGCGCGATTTCGAATATCGACATTAAAAATTTTTCTGAAAATTTTTCCAAGTCCCAGAATTCAACGAAATTTTACCCAGCTTAAAAATGTCTGATATCGATGATACTCGGCACTATTATGAAAACGAACATCATTTTGATTATAATAGCTGTGGCAGAAAGCGCGTTTTCGATTGTCGATATTTGAGAATTTTCGGAGTCGTCCGTTCAACGAGATTTTTAACCCAGCTTAAAAATGTCTGATATCGATGATACTCGGCACTATTATGAAAACGAACATCATTTCGATTATAATAGCTGTGGCAGAAAGCGCGATTTCGAATGTCGACATTGAAAATTTTTCCAAGTCCGAGAATTCAACGAAATTTTACCCAGCTTAAAAATGTCTGATATCGATGATACTCGGCACTATTATGAAAACAAACATCATTTTGATTATAATAGCTGTGGCAGAAAGGGCGTTTTCGAATGTCGATATTAGAGAATTTTCAGAGTCGTTAGTTCAACGAGATTTTTAACCCAGCTTAAAAATGTCTGATATCGATGATACTCGGCACTATTATGAAAACGAACATCATTTCGATTATAATAGCTGTGGCAGAAAGCGCGATTTCGAATATCGACATTAAAAATTTTTCTGAAAATTTTTCCAAGTCCCAGAATTCAACGAAATTTTACCCAGCTTAAAAATGTCTGATATCGATGATACTCGGCACTATTATGAAAACGAACATCATTTTGATTATAATAGCTGTGGCAGAAAGCGCGTTTTCGATTGTCGATATTTGAGAATTTTCGGAGTCGTCCGTTCAACGAGATTTTTAACCCAGCTTAAAAATGTCTGATATCGATGATACTCGGCACTATTATGAAAACGAACATCATTTCGATTATAATAGCTGTGGCAGAAAGCGCGATTTCGAATATCGACATTAAAAATTTTTCTGAAAATTTTTCCAAGTCCCAGAATTCAACGAAATTTTACCCACCTTAAAAATGTCTGATATCGATGATACTCGGCACTATTATGAAAACGAACATCATTTTGATTATAATAGCTGTGGCAGAAAGCGCGTTTTCGATTGTCGATATTTGAGAATTTTCGGAGTCGTCCGTTCAACGAGATTTTTAACCCAGCTTAAAAATGTCTGATATCGATGATACTCGGCACTATTATGAAAACGAACATCATTTCGATTATAATAGCTGTGGCAGAAAGCGCGATTTCGAATATCGACATTAAAAATTTTTCTGAAAATTTTTCCAAGTCCCAGAATTCAACGAAATTTTACCCAGCTTAAAAATGTCTGATATCGATGATACTCGGCACTATTATGAAAACGAACATCATTTTGATTATAATAGCTGTGGCAGAAAGCGCGTTTTCGATTGTCGATATTTGAGAATTTTCGGAGTCGTCCGTTCAACGAGATTTTTAACCCAGCTTAAAAATGTCTGATATCGATGATACTCGGCACTATTATGAAAACGAACATCATTTCGATTATAATAGCTGTGGCAGAAAGCGCGATTTCGAATATCGACATTAAAAATTTTTCTGAAAATTTTTCCAAGTCCCAGAATTCAACGAAATTTTACCCAGCTTAAAAATGTCTGATATCGATGATACTCGGCACTATTATGAAAACGAACATCATTTCGATTATAATAGCTGTGGCAGAAAGCGCGATTTCGAATATCGACATTAAAAATTTTTCTGAAAATTTTTCCAAGTCCCAGAATTCAACGAAATTTTACCCAGCTTAAAAATGTCTGATATCGATGATACTCGGCACTATTATGAAAACGAACATCATTTTGATTATAATAGCTGTGGCAGAAAGCGCGTTTTCGATTGTCGATATTTGAGAATTTTCGGAGTCGTCCGTTCAACGAGATTTTTAACCCAGCTTAAAAATGTCTGATATCGATGATACTCGGCACTATTATGAAAACGAACATCATTTCGATTATAATAGCTGTGGCAGAAAGCGCGATTTCGAATATCGACATTAAAAATTTTTCTGAAAATTTTTCCAAGTCCCAGAATTCAACGAAATTTTACCCAGCTTAAAAATGTCTGATATCGATGATACTCGGCACTATTATGAAAACGAACATCATTTCGATTATAATAGCTTTGGCAGAAAGCGCGATTTCGAATATCGACATTAAAAATTTTTCTGAAAATTTTTCCAAGTCCCAGAATTCAACGAAATTTTACCCAGCTTAAAAATGTCTGATATCGATGATACTCGGCACTATTATGAAAACGAACATCATTTCGATTATAATAGCTGTGGCAGAAAGCGCGTTTTCGATTGTCGATATTTGAGAATTTTCGGAGTCGTCCGTTCAACGAGATTTTTAACCCAGCTTAAAAATGTCTGATATCGATGATACTCGGCACTATTATGAAAACGAACATCATTTCGATTATAATAGCTGTGGCAGAAAGCGCGATTTCGAATATCGACATTAAAAATTTTTCTGAAAATTTTTCCAAGTCCCAGAATTCAACGAAATTTTACCCAGCTTAAAAATGTCTGATATCGATGATACTCGGCACTATTATGAAAACGAACATCATTTTGATTATAATAGCTGTGGCAGAAAGCGCGTTTTCGATTGTCGATATTTGAGAATTTTCGGAGTCGTCCGTTCAACGAGATTTTTAACCCAGCTTAAAAATGTCTGATATCGATGATACTCGGCACTATTATGAAAACGAACATCATTTCGATTATAATAGCTGTGGCAGAAAGCGCGATTTCGAATATCGACATTAAAAATTTTTCTGAAAATTTTTCCAAGTCCCAGAATTCAACGAAATTTTACCCAGCTTAAAAATGTCTGATATCGATGATACTCGGCACTATTATGAAAACGAACATCATTTTGATTATAATAGCTGTGGCAGAAAGCGCGTTTTCGATTGTCGATATTTGAGAATTTTCGGAGTCGTCCGTTCAACGAGATTTTTAACCCAGCTTAAAAATGTCTGATATCGATGATACTCGGCACTATTATGAAAACGAACATCATTTCGATTATAATAGCTGTGGCAGAAAGCGCGATTTCGAATGTCGACATTGAAAATTTTTCCAAGTCCGAGAATTCAACGAAATTTTACCCAGCTTAAAAATGTCTGATATCGATGATACTCGGCACTATTATGAAAACAAACATCATTTTGATTATAATAGCTGTGGCAGAAAGGGCGTTTTCGAATGTCGATATTAGAGAATTTTCAGAGTCGTTAGTTCAACGAGATTTTTAACCCAGCTTAAAAATGTCTGATATCGATGATACTCGGCACTATTATGAAAACGAACATCATTTCGATTATAATAGCTGTGGCAGAAAGCGCGATTTCGAATATCGACATTAAAAATTTTTCTGAAAATTTTTCCAAGTCCCAGAATTCAACGAAATTTTACCCAGCTTAAAAATGTCTGATATCGATGATACTCGGCACTATTATGAAAACGAACATCATTTTGATTATAATAGCTGTGGCAGAAAGCGCGTTTTCGATTGTCGATATTTGAGAATTTTCGGAGTCGTCCGTTCAACGAGATTTTTAACCCAGCTTAAAAATGTCTGATATCGATGATACTCGGCACTATTATGAAAACGAACATCATTTCGATTATAATAGCTGTGGCAGAAAGCGCGATTTCGAATATCGACATTAAAAATTTTTCTGAAAATTTTTCCAAGTCCCAGAATTCAACGAAATTTTACCCAGCTTAAAAATGTCTGATATCGATGATACTCGGCACTATTATGAAAACGAACATCATTTTGATTATAATAGCTGTGGCAGAAAGCGCGTTTTCGATTGTCGATATTTGAGAATCTTCGGAGTCGTCCGTTCAACGAGATTTTTAACCCAGCTTAAAAATGTCTGATATCGATGATACTCGGCACTATTATGAAAACGAACATCATTTCGATTATAATAGCTGTGGCAGAAAGCGCGATTTCGAATATCGACATTAAAAATTTTTCTGAAAATTTTTCCAAGTCCCAGAATTCAACGAAATTTTACCCAGCTTAAAAATGTCTGATATCGATGATACTCGGCACTATTATGAAAACGAACATCATTTTGATTATAATAGCTGTGGCAGAAAGCGCGTTTTCGATTGTCGATATTTGAGAATTTTCGGAGTCGTCCGTTCAACGAGATTTTTAACCTAGCTTAAAAATGTCTGATATCGATGATACTCGGCACTATTATGAAAACGAACATCATTTCGATTATAATAGCTGTGGCAGAAAGCGCGATTTCGAATATCGACATTAAAAATTTTTCTGAAAATTTTTCCAAGTCCCAGAATTCAACGAAATTTTACCCAGCTTAAAAATGTCTGATATCGATGATACTCGGCACTATTATGAAAACGAACATCATTTCGATTATAATAGCTGTGGCAGAAAGCGCGATTTCGAATATCGACATTAAAAATTTTTCTGAAAATTTTTCCAAGTCCCAGAATTCAACGAAATTTTACCCAGCTTAAAAATGTCTGATATCGATGATACTCGGCACTATTATGAAAACGAACATCATTTTGATTATAATAGCTGTGGCAGAAAGCGCGTTTTCGATTGTCGATATTTGAGAATTTTCGGAGTCGTCCGTTCAACGAGATTTTTAACCCAGCTTAAAAATGTCTGATATCGATGATACTCGGCACTATTATGAAAACGAACATCATTTCGATTATAATAGCTGTGGCAGAAAGCGCGATTTCGAATATCGACATTAAAAATTTTTCTGAAAATTTTTCCAAGTCCCAGAATTCAACGAAATTTTACCCAGCTTAAAAATGTCTGATATCGATGATACTCGGCACTATTATGAAAACGAACATCATTTTGATTATAATAGCTGTGGCAGAAAGCGCGTTTTCGATTGTCGATATTTGAGAATTTTCGGAGTCGTCCGTTCAACGAGATTTTTAACCCAGCTTAAAAATGTCTGATATCGATGATACTCGGCACTATTATGAAAACGAACATCATTTCGATTATAATAGCTGTGGCAGAAAGCGCGATTTCGAATATCGACATTAAAAATTTTTCTGAAAATTTTTCCAAGTCCCAGAATTCAACGAAATTTTACCCAGCTTAAAAATTTCTGATATCGATGATACTCGGCACTATTATGAAAACGAACATCATTTCGATTATAATAGCTGTGGCAGAAAGCGCGATTTCGAATATCGACATTAAAAATTTTTCTGAAAATTTTTCCAAGTCCCAGAATTCAACGAAATTTTACCCAGCTTAAAAATGTCTGATATCGATGATACTCGGCACTATTATGAAAACGAACATCATTTCGATTATAATAGCTGTGGCAGAAAGCGCGATTTCGAATATCGACATTAAAAATTTTTCTGAAAATTTTTCCAAGTCCCAGAATTCAACGAAATTTTACCCAGCTTAAAAATGTCTGATATCGATGATACTCGGCACTATTATGAAAACGAACATCATTTTGATTATAATAGCTGTGGCAGAAAGCGCGTTTTCGATTGTCGATATTTGAGAATTTTCGGAGTCGTCCGTTCAACGAGATTTTTAACCCAGCTTAAAAATGTCTGATATCGATGATACTCGGCACTATTATGAAAACGAACATCATTTCGATTATAATAGCTGTGGCAGAAAGCGCGATTTCGAATATCGACATTAAAAATTTTTCTGAAAATTTTTCCAAGTCCCAGAATTCAACGAAATTTTACCCAGCTTAAAAATGTCTGATATCGATGATACTCGGCACTATTATGAAAACGAACATCATTTCGATTATAATAGCTTTGGCAGAAAGCGCGATTTCGAATATCGACATTAAAAATTTTTCTGAAAATTTTTCCAAGTCCCAGAATTCAACGAAATTTTACCCAGCTTAAAAATGTCTGATATCGATGATACTCGGCACTATTATGAAAACGAACATCATTTCGATTATAATAGCTGTGGCAGAAAGCGCGTTTTCGATTGTCGATATTTGAGAATTTTCGGAGTCGTCCGTTCAACGAGATTTTTAACCCAGCTTAAAAATGTCTGATATCGATGATACTCGGCACTATTATGAAAACGAACATCATTTCGATTATAATAGCTGTGGCAGAAAGCGCGATTTCGAATATCGACATTAAAAATTTTTCTGAAAATTTTTCCAAGTCCCAGAATTCAACGAAATTTTACCCAGCTTAAAAATGTCTGATATCGATGATACTCGGCACTATTATGAAAACGAACATCATTTTGATTATAATAGCTGTGGCAGAAAGCGCGTTTTCGATTGTCGATATTTGAGAATTTTCGGAGTCGTCCGTTCAACGAGATTTTTAACCCAGCTTAAAAATGTCTGATATCGATGATACTCGGCACTATTATGAAAACGAACATCATTTCGATTATAATAGCTGTGGCAGAAAGCGCGATTTCGAATATCGACATTAAAAATTTTTCTGAAAATTTTTCCAAGTCCCAGAATTCAACGAAATTTTACCCAGCTTAAAAATGTCTGATATCGATGATACTCGGCACTATTATGAAAACGAACATCATTTTGATTATAATAGCTGTGGCAGAAAGCGCGTTTTCGATTGTCGATATTTGAGAATTTTCGGAGTCGTCCGTTCAACGAGATTTTTAACCCAGCTTAAAAATGTCTGATATCGATGATACTCGGCACTATTATGAAAACGAACATCATTTCGATTATAATAGCTGTGGCAGAAAGCGCGATTTCGAATGTCGACATTGAAAATTTTTCCAAGTCCGAGAATTCAACGAAATTTTACCCAGCTTAAAAATGTCTGATATCGATGATACTCGGCACTATTATGAAAACAAACATCATTTTGATTATAATAGCTGTGGCAGAAAGGGCGTTTTCGAATGTCGATATTAGAGAATTTTCAGAGTCGTTAGTTCAACGAGATTTTTAACCCAGCTTAAAAATGTCTGATATCGATGATACTCGGCACTATTATGAAAACGAACATCATTTCGATTATAATAGCTGTGGCAGAAAGCGCGATTTCGAATATCGACATTAAAAATTTTTCTGAAAATTTTTCCAAGTCCCAGAATTCAACGAAATTTTACCCAGCTTAAAAATGTCTGATATCGATGATACTCGGCACTATTATGAAAACGAACATCATTTTGATTATAATAGCTGTGGCAGAAAGCGCGTTTTCGATTGTCGATATTTGAGAATTTTCGGAGTCGTCCGTTCAACGAGATTTTTAACCCAGCTTAAAAATGTCTGATATCGATGATACTCGGCACTATTATGAAAACGAACATCATTTCGATTATAATAGCTGTGGCAGAAAGCGCGATTTCGAATATCGACATTAAAAATTTTTCTGAAAATTTTTCCAAGTCCCAGAATTCAACGAAATTTTACCCAGCTTAAAAATGTCTGATATCGATGATACTCGGCACTATTATGAAAACGAACATCATTTTGATTATAATAGCTGTGGCAGAAAGCGCGTTTTCGATTGTCGATATTTGAGAATCTTCGGAGTCGTCCGTTCAACGAGATTTTTAACCCAGCTTAAAAATGTCTGATATCGATGATACTCGGCACTATTATGAAAACGAACATCATTTCGATTATAATAGCTGTGGCAGAAAGCGCGATTTCGAATATCGACATTAAAAATTTTTCTGAAAATTTTTCCAAGTCCCAGAATTCAACGAAATTTTACCCAGCTTAAAAATGTCTGATATCGATGATACTCGGCACTATTATGAAAACGAACATCATTTTGATTATAATAGCTGTGGCAGAAAGCGCGTTTTCGATTGTCGATATTTGAGAATTTTCGGAGTCGTCCGTTCAACGAGATTTTTAACCTAGCTTAAAAATGTCTGATATCGATGATACTCGGCACTATTATGAAAACGAACATCATTTCGATTATAATAGCTGTGGCAGAAAGCGCGATTTCGAATATCGACATTAAAAATTTTTCTGAAAATTTTTCCAAGTCCCAGAATTCAACGAAATTTTACCCAGCTTAAAAATGTCTGATATCGATGATACTCGGCACTATTATGAAAACGAACATCATTTCGATTATAATAGCTGTGGCAGAAAGCGCGATTTCGAATATCGACATTAAAAATTTTTCTGAAAATTTTTCCAAGTCCCAGAATTCAACGAAATTTTACCCAGCTTAAAAATGTCTGATATCGATGATACTCGGCACTATTATGAAAACGAACATCATTTTGATTATAATAGCTGTGGCAGAAAGCGCGTTTTCGATTGTCGATATTTGAGAATTTTCGGAGTCGTCCGTTCAACGAGATTTTTAACCCAGCTTAAAAATGTCTGATATCGATGATACTCGGCACTATTATGAAAACGAACATCATTTCGATTATAATAGCTGTGGCAGAAAGCGCGATTTCGAATATCGACATTAAAAATTTTTCTGAAAATTTTTCCAAGTCCCAGAATTCAACGAAATTTTACCCAGCTTAAAAATGTCTGATATCGATGATACTCGGCACTATTATGAAAACGAACATCATTTTGATTATAATAGCTGTGGCAGAAAGCGCGTTTTCGATTGTCGATATTTGAGAATTTTCGGAGTCGTCCGTTCAACGAGATTTTTAACCCAGCTTAAAAATGTCTGATATCGATGATACTCGGCACTATTATGAAAACGAACATCATTTCGATTATAATAGCTGTGGCAGAAAGCGCGATTTCGAATATCGACATTAAAAATTTTTCTGAAAATTTTTCCAAGTCCCAGAATTCAACGAAATTTTACCCAGCTTAAAAATTTCTGATATCGATGATACTCGGCACTATTATGAAAACGAACATCATTTCGATTATAATAGCTGTGGCAGAAAGCGCGATTTCGAATATCGACATTAAAAATTTTTCTGAAAATTTTTCCAAGTCCCAGAATTCAACGAAATTTTACCCAGCTTAAAAATATCTGATATCGATGATACTCGGCACTATTATGAAAACGAACATCATTTTGATTATAATAGCTGTGGCAGAAAGCGCGTTTTCGATTGTCGATATTTGAGAATTTTCGGAGTCGTCCGTTCAACGAGATTTTTAACCCAGCTTAAAAATGTCTGATATCGATGATACTCGGCACTATTATGAAAACGAACATCATTTCGATTATAATAGCTGTGGCAGAAAGCGCGATTTCGAATATCGACATAAAAAATTTTTCTGAAAATTTTTCCAAGACCCAGAATTCAACGAAATTTTACCCAGCTTAAAAATGTCTGATATCGATGATACTCGGCACTATTATGAAAACGAACATCATTTTGATTATAATAGCTGTGGCAGAAAGCGCGTTTTCGATTGTCGATATTTGAGAATTTTCGGAGTCGTCCGTTCAACGAGATTTTTAACCCAGCTTAAAAATGTCTGATATCGATGATACTCGGCACTATTATGAAAACGAACATCATTTCGATTATAATAGCTGTGGCAGAAAGCGCGATTTCGAATATCGACATTAAAAATTTTTCTGAAAATTTTTCCAAGTCCCAGAATTCAACGAAATTTTACCCAGCTTAAAAATGTCTGATATCGATGATACTCGGCACTATTATGAAAACGAACATCATTTTGATTATAATAGCTGTGGCAGAAAGCGCGTTTTCGATTGTCGATATTTGAGAATTTTCGGAGTCGTCCGTTCAACGAGATTTTTAACCCAGCTTAAAAATGTCTGATATCGATGATACTCGGCACTATTATGAAAACGAACATCATTTCGATTATAATAGCTGTGGCAGAAAGCGCGATTTCGAATATCGACATTAAAAATTTTTCTGAAAATTTTTCCAAGTCCCAGAATTCAACGAAATTTTACCCAGCTTAAAAATGTCTGATATCGATGATACTCGGCACTATTATGAAAACGAACATCATTTCGATTATAATAGCTTTGGCAGAAAGCGCGATTTCGAATATCGACATTAAAAATTTTTCTGAAAATTTTTCCAAGTCCCAGAATTCAACGAAATTTTACCCAGCTTAAAAATGACTGATATCGATGATACTCGGCACTATTATGAAAACGAACATCATTTTGATTATAATAGCTGTGGCAGAAAGCGCGTTTTCGATTGTCGATATTTGAGAATTTTCGGAGTCGTCCGTTCAACGAGATTTTTAACCCAGCTTAAAAATGTCTGATATCGATGATACTCGGCACTATTATGAAAACGAACATCATTTCGATTATAATAGCTGTGGCAGAAAGCGCGATTTCGAATATCGACATTAAAAATTTTTCTGAAAATTTTTCCAAGTCCCAGAATTCAACGAAATTTTACTCAGCTTAAAAATGTCTGATATCGATGATACTCGGCACTATTATGAAAACGAACATCATTTTGATTATAATAGCTGTGGCAGAAAGCGCGTTTTCGATTGTCGATATTTGAGAATTTTCGGAGTCGTCCGTTCAACGAGATTTTTAACCCAGCTTAAAAATGTCTGATATCGATGATACTCGGCACTATTATGAAAACGAACATCATTTCGATTATAATAGCTGTGGCAGAAAGCGCGATTTCGAATATCGACATTAAAAATTTTTCTGAAAATTTTTCCAAGTCCCAGAATTCAACGAAATTTTACCCAGCTTAAAAATGTCTGATATCGATGATACTCGGCACTATTATGAAAACGAACATCATTTCGATTATAATAGCTTTGGCAGAAAGCGCGATTTCGAATATCGACATTAAAAATTTTTCTGAAAATTTTTCCAAGTCCCAGAATTCAACGAAATTTTACCCAGCTTAAAAATGACTGATATCGATGATACTCGGCACTATTATGAAAACGAACATCATTTTGATTATAATAGCTGTGGCAGAAAGCGCGTTTTCGATTGTCGATATTTGAGAATTTTCGGAGTCGTCCGTTCAACGAGATTTTTAACCCAGCTTAAAAATGTCTGATATCGATGATACTCGGCACTATTATGAAAACGAACATCATTTCGATTATAATAGCTGTGGCAGAAAGCGCGATTTCGAATATCGACATTAAAAATTTTTCTGAAAATTTTTCCAAGTCCCAGAATTCAACGAAATTTTACCCAGCTTAAAAATGTCTGATATCGATGATACTCGGCACTATTATGAAAACGAACATCATTTTGATTATAATAGCTGTGGCAGAAAGCGCGTTTTCGATTGTCGATATTTGAGAATTTTCGGAGTCGTCCGTTCAACGAGATTTTTAACCCAGCTTAAAAATGTCTGATATCGATGATACTCGGCACTATTATGAAAACGAACATCATTTCGATTATAATAGCTGTGGCAGAAAGCGCGATTTCGAATATCGACATTAAAAATTTTTCTGAAAATTTTTCCAAGTCCCAGAATTCAACGAAATTTTACCCAGCTTAAAAATGTCTGATATCGATGATACTCGGCACTATTATGAAAACGAACATCATTTTGATTATAATAGCTGTGGCAGAAAGCGCGTTTTCGATTGTCGATATTTGAGAATTTTCGGAGTCGTCCGTTCAACGAGATTTTTAACCCAGCTTAAAAATGTCTGATATCGATGATACTCGGCACTATTATGAAAACGAACATCATTTCGATTATAATAGCTGTGGCAGAAAGCGCGATTTCGAATATCGACATTAAAAATTTTTCTGAAAATTTTTCCAAGTCCCAGAATTCAACGAAATTTTACCCAGCCTAAAAATGTCTGATATCGATGATACTCGGCACTATTATGAAAACGAACATCATTTTGATTATAATAGCTGTGGCAGAAAGCGCGTTTTCGATTGTCGATATTTGAGAATTTTCGGAGTCGTCCGTTCAACGAGATTTTTAACCCAGCTTAAAAATGTCTGATATCGATGATACTCGGCACTATTATGAAAACGAACATCATTTCGATTATAATAGCTGTGGCAGAAAGCGCGATTTCGAATATCGACATTAAAAATTTTTCTGAAAATTTTTCCAAGTCCCAGAATTCAACGAAATTTTACCCAGCTTAAAAATGTCTGATATCGATGATACTCGGCACTATTATGAAAACGAACATCATTTTGATTATAATAGCTGTGGCAGAAAGCGCGTTTTCGATTGTCGATATTTGAGAATTTTCGGAGTCGTCCGTTCAACGAGATTTTTAACCCAGCTTAAAAATGTCTGATATCGATGATACACGGCACTATTATGAAAACGATAAATCATTTCGATTATAATAGCTGTGGCAGAAAGCGCGATTTCGAATATCGACATTAAAAATTTTTCTGAAAATTTTTTCAAGTCCCAGAATTCAACGAAATTTTACCCAGCTTAAAAATGTCTGATATCGATGATACTCGGCACTATTATGAAAACGAACATCATTTCGATTATAATAGCTGTGGCAGAAAGCGCGATTTCGAATATCGACATTAAAAATTTTTCTGAAAATTTTTCCAAGTCCCAGAATTCAACGAAATTTTACCCAGCTTAAAAATGTCTGATATCGATGATACTCGGCACTATTATGAAAACGAACATCATTTTGATTATAATAGCTGTGGCAGAAAGCGCGTTTTCGATTGTCGATATTTGAGAATTTTCGGAGTCGTCCGTTCAACGAGATTTTTAACCCAGCTTAAAAATGTCTGATATCGATGATACTCGGCACTATTATGAAAACGAACATCATTTCGATTATAATAGCTGTGGCAGAAAGCGCGATTTCGAATATCGACATTAAAAATTTTTCTGAAAATTTTTCCAAGTCCCAGAATTCAACGAAATTTTACCCAGCTTAAAAATGTCTGATATCGATGATACTCGGCACTATTATGAAAACGAACATCATTTTGATTATAATAGCTGTGGCAGAAAGCGCGTTTTCGATTGTCGATATTTGAGAATTTTCGGAGTCGTCCGTTCAACGAGATTTTTAACCCAGCTTAAAAATGTCTGATATCGATGATACTCGGCACTATTATGAAAACGAACATCATTTCGATTATAATAGCTGTGGCAGAAAGCGCGATTTCGAATATCGACATTAAAAATTTTTCTGAAAATTTTTCCAAGTCCCAGAATTCAACGAAATTTTACCCAGCTTAAAAATGTCTGATATCGATGATACTCGGCACTATTATGAAAACGAACATCATTTTGATTATAATAGCTGTGGCAGAAAGCGCGTTTTCGATTGTCGATATTTGAGAATTTTCGGAGTCGTCCGTTCAACGAGATTTTTAACCCAGCTTAAAAATGTCTGATATCGATGATACTCGGCACTATTATGAAAACGAACATCATTTCGATTATAATAGCTGTGGCAGAAAGCGCGATTTCGAATATCGACATTAAAAATTTTTCTGAAAATTTTTCCAAGTCCCAGAATTCAACGAAATTTTACCCAGCTTAAAAATGTCTGATATCGATGATACTCGGCACTATTATGAAAACGAACATCATTTTGATTATAATAGCTGTGGCAGAAAGCGCGTTTTCGATTGTCGATATTTGAGAATTTTCGGAGTCGTCCGTTCAACGAGATTTTTAACCCAGCTTAAAAATGTCTGATATCGATGATACTCGGCACTATTATGAAAACGAACATCATTTCGATTATAATAGCTGTGGCAGAAAGCGCGATTTCGAATATCGACATTAAAAATTTTTCTGAAAATTTTTCCAAGTCCCAGAATTCAACGAAATTTTACCCAGCTTAAAAATGTCTGATATCGATGATACTCGGCACTATTATGAAAACGAACATCATTTCGATTATAATAGCTGTGGCAGAAAGCGCGATTTCGAATATCGACATTAAAAATTTTTCTGAAAATTTTTCCAAGTCCCAGAATTCAACGAAATTTTACCCAGCTTAAAAATGTCTGATATCGATGATACTCGGCACTATTATGAAAACGAACATCATTTTGATTATAATAGCTGTGGCAGAAAGCGCGTTTTCGATTGTCGATATTTGAGAATTTTCGGAGTCGTCCGTTCAACGAGATTTTTAACCCAGCTTAAAAATGTCTGATATCGATGATACTCGGCACTATTATGAAAACGAACATCATTTCGATTATAATAGCTTTGGCAGAAAGCGCGATTTCGAATATCGACATTAAAAATTTTTCTGAAAATTTTTCCAAGTCCCAGAATTCAACGAAATTTTACCCAGCTTAAAAATGACTGATATCGATGATACTCGGCACTATTATGAAAACGAACATCATTTTGATTATAATAGCTGTGGCAGAAAGCGCGTTTTCGATTGTCGATATTTGAGAATTTTCGGAGTCGTCCGTTCAACGAGATTTTTAACCCAGCTTAAAAATGTCTGATATCGATGATACTCGGCACTATTATGAAAACGAACATCATTTCGATTATAATAGCTGTGGCAGAAAGCGCGATTTCGAATATCGACATTAAAAATTTTTCTGAAAATTTTTCCAAGTCCCAGAATTCAACGAAATTTTACCCAGCTTAAAAATGTCTGATATCGATGATACTCGGCACTATTATGAAAACGAACATCATTTTGATTATAATAGCTGTGGCAGAAAGCGCGTTTTCGATTGTCGATATTTGAGAATTTTCGGAGTCGTCCGTTCAACGAGATTTTTAACCCAGCTTAAAAATGTCTGATATCGATGATACTCGGCACTATTATGAAAACGAACATCATTTCGATTATAATAGCTGTGGCAGAAAGCGCGATTTCGAATATCGACATTAAAAATTTTTCTGAAAATTTTTCCAAGTCCCAGAATTCAACGAAATTTTACCCAGCTTAAAAATGTCTGATATCGATGATACTCGGCACTATTATGAAAACGAACATCATTTTGATTATAATAGCTGTGGCAGAAAGCGCGTTTTCGATTGTCGATATTTGAGAATTTTCGGAGTCGTCCGTTCAACGAGATTTTTAACCCAGCTTAAAAATGTCTGATATCGATGATACTCGGCACTATTATGAAAACGAACATCATTTCGATTATAATAGCTGTGGCAGAAAGCGCGATTTCGAATATCGACATTAAAAATTTTTCTGAAAATTTTTCCAAGTCCCAGAATTCAACGAAATTTTACCCAGCCTAAAAATGTCTGATATCGATGATACTCGGCACTATTATGAAAACGAACATCATTTTGATTATAATAGCTGTGGCAGAAAGCGCGTTTTCGATTGTCGATATTTGAGAATTTTCGGAGTCGTCCGTTCAACGAGATTTTTAACCCAGCTTAAAAATGTCTGATATCGATGATACTCGGCACTATTATGAAAACGAACATCATTTCGATTATAATAGCTGTGGCAGAAAGCGCGATTTCGAATATCGACATTAAAAATTTTTCTGAAAATTTTTCCAAGTCCCAGAATTCAACGAAATTTTACCCAGCTTAAAAATGTCTGATATCGATGATACTCGGCACTATTATGAAAACGAACATCATTTTGATTATAATAGCTGTGGCAGAAAGCGCGTTTTCGATTGTCGATATTTGAGAATTTTCGGAGTCGTCCGTTCAACGAGATTTTTAACCCAGCTTAAAAATGTCTGATATCGATGATACTCGGCACTATTATGAAAACGAACATCATTTCGATTATAATAGCTGTGGCAGAAAGCGCGATTTCGAATATCGACATTAAAAATTTTTCTGAAAATTTTTCCAAGTCCCAGAATTCAACGAAATTTTACCCAGCCTAAAAATGTCTGATATCGATGATACTCGGCACTATTATGAAAACGAACATCATTTTGATTATAATAGCTGTGGCAGAAAGCGCGTTTTCGATTGTCGATATTTGAGAATTTTCGGAGTCGTCCGTTCAACGAGATTTTTAACCCAGCTTAAAAATGTCTGATATCGATGATACTCGGCACTATTATGAAAACGAACATCATTTCGATTATAATAGCTGTGGCAGAAAGCGCGATTTCGAATATCGACATTAAAAATTTTTCTGAAAATTTTTCCAAGTCCCAGAATTCAACGAAATTTTACCCAGCTTAAAAATGTCTGATATCGATGATACTCGGCACTATTATGAAAACGAACATCATTTTGATTATAATAGCTGTGGCAGAAAGCGCGTTTTCGATTGTCGATATTTGAGAATTTTCGGAGTCGTCCGTTCAACGAGATTTTTAACCCAGCTTAAAAATGTCTGATATCGATGATACACGGCACTATTATGAAAACGATAAATCATTTCGATTATAATAGCTGTGGCAGAAAGCGCGATTTCGAATATCGACATTAAAAATTTTTCTGAAAATTTTTTCAAGTCCCAGAATTCAACGAAATTTTACCCAGCTTAAAAATGTCTGATATCGATGATACTCGGCACTATTATGAAAACGAACATCATTTCGATTATAATAGCTGTGGCAGAAAGCGCGATTTCGAATATCGACATTAAAAATTTTTCTGAAAATTTTTCCAAGTCCCAGAATTCAACGAAATTTTACCCAGCTTAAAAATGTCTGATATCGATGATACTCGGCACTATTATGAAAACGAACATCATTTTGATTATAATAGCTGTGGCAGAAAGCGCGTTTTCGATTGTCGATATTTGAGAATTTTCGGAGTCGTCCGTTCAACGAGATTTTTAACCCAGCTTAAAAATGTCTGATATCGATGATACTCGGCACTATTATGAAAACGAACATCATTTCGATTATAATAGCTGTGGCAGAAAGCGCGATTTCGAATATCGACATTAAAAATTTTTCTGAAAATTTTTCCAAGTCCCAGAATTCAACGAAATTTTACCCAGCTTAAAAATGTCTGATATCGATGATACTCGGCACTATTATGAAAACGAACATCATTTTGATTATAATAGCTGTGGCAGAAAGCGCGTTTTCGATTGTCGATATTTGAGAATTTTCGGAGTCGTCCGTTCAACGAGATTTTTAACCCAGCTTAAAAATGTCTGATATCGATGATACTCGGCACTATTATGAAAACGAACATCATTTCGATTATAATAGCTGTGGCAGAAAGCGCGATTTCGAATATCGACATTAAAAATTTTTCTGAAAATTTTTCCAAGTCCCAGAATTCAACGAAATTTTACCCAGCTTAAAAATGTCTGATATCGATGATACTCGGCACTATTATGAAAACGAACATCATTTTGATTATAATAGCTGTGGCAGAAAGCGCGTTTTCGATTGTCGATATTTGAGAATTTTCGGAGTCGTCCGTTCAACGAGATTTTTAACCCAGCTTAAAAATGTCTGATATCGATGATACTCGGCACTATTATGAAAACGAACATCATTTCGATTATAATAGCTGTGGCAGAAAGCGCGATTTCGAATATCGACATTAAAAATTTTTCTGAAAATTTTTCCAAGTCCCAGAATTCAACGAAATTTTACCCAGCTTAAAAATGTCTGATATCGATGATACTCGGCACTATTATGAAAACGAACATCATTTTGATTATAATAGCTGTGGCAGAAAGCGCGTTTTCGATTGTCGATATTTGAGAATTTTCGGAGTCGTCCGTTCAACGAGATTTTTAACCCAGCTTAAAAATGTCTGATATCGATGATACTCGGCACTATTATGAAAACGAACATCATTTCGATTATAATAGCTGTGGCAGAAAGCGCGATTTCGAATATCGACATTAAAAATTTTTCTGAAAATTTTTCCAAGTCCCAGAATTCAACGAAATTTTACCCAGCTTAAAAATGTCTGATATCGATGATACTCGGCACTATTATGAAAACGAACATCATTTCGATTATAATAGCTGTGGCAGAAAGCGCGATTTCGAATATCGACATTAAAAATTTTTCTGAAAATTTTTCCAAGTCCCAGAATTCAACGAAATTTTACCCAGCTTAAAAATGTCTGATATCGATGATACTCGGCACTATTATGAAAACGAACATCATTTTGATTATAATAGCTGTGGCAGAAAGCGCGTTTTCGATTGTCGATATTTGAGAATTTTCGGAGTCGTCCGTTCAACGAGATTTTTAACCCAGCTTAAAAATGTCTGATATCGATGATACTCGGCACTATTATGAAAACGAACATCATTTCGATTATAATAGCTGTGGCAGAAAGCGCGATTTCGAATATCGACATTAAAAATTTTTCTGAAAATTTTTCCAAGTCCCAGAATTCAACGAAATTTTACCCAGCTTAAAAATGTCTGATATCGATGATACTCGGCACTATTATGAAAACGAACATCATTTCGATTATAATAGCTTTGGCAGAAAGCGCGATTTCGAATATCGACATTAAAAATTTTTCTGAAAATTTTTCCAAGTCCCAGAATTCAACGAAATTTTACCCAGCTTAAAAATGTCTGATATCGATGATACTCGGCACTATTATGAAAACGAACATCATTTCGATTATAATAGCTGTGGCAGAAAGCGCGATTTCGAATATCGACATTAAAAATTTTTCTGAAAATTTTTCCAAGTCCCAGAATTCAACGAAATTTTACCCAGCTTAAAAATGTCTGATATCGATGATACTCGGCACTATTATGAAAACGAACATCATTTTGATTATAATAGCTGTGGCAGAAAGCGCGTTTTCGATTGTCGATATTTGAGAATTTTCGGAGTCGTCCGTTCAACGAGATTTTTAACCCAGCTTAAAAATGTCTGATATCGATGATACTCGGCACTATTATGAAAACGAACATCATTTCGATTATAATAGCTGTGGCAGAAAGCGCGATTTCGAATATCGACATTAAAAATTTTTCTGAAAATTTTTCCAAGTCCCAGAATTCAACGAAATTTTACCCAGCTTAAAAATGTCTGATATCGATGATACTCGGCACTATTATGAAAACGAACATCATTTTGATTATAATAGCTGTGGCAGAAAGCGCGTTTTCGATTGTCGATATTTGAGAATTTTCGGAGTCGTCCGTTCAACGAGATTTTTAACCCAGCTTAAAAATGTCTGATATCGATGATACTCGGCACTATTATGAAAACGAACATCATTTCGATTATAATAGCTGTGGCAGAAAGCGCGATTTCGAATATCGACATTAAAAATTTTTCTGAAAATTTTTCCAAGTCCCAGAATTCAACGAAATTTTACCCAGCTTAAAAATGTCTGATATCGATGATACTCGGCACTATTATGAAAACGAACATCATTTTGATTATAATAGCTGTGGCAGAAAGCGCGTTTTCGATTGTCGATATTTGAGAATTTTCGGAGTCGTCCGTTCAACGAGATTTTTAACCCAGCTTAAAAATGTCTGATATCGATGATACTCGGCACTATTATGAAAACGAACATCATTTCGATTATAATAGCTGTGGCAGAAAGCGCGATTTCGAATATCGACATTAAAAATTTTTCTGAAAATTTTCTGAAATTTTTCCAAGTCCCAGAATTCAACGAAATTTTACCCAGCTTAAAAATGTCTGATATCGATGATACTCGGCACTATTATGAAAACGAACATCATTTCGATTATAATAGCTTTGGCAGAAAGCGCGATTTCGAATATCGACATTAAAAATTTTTCTGAAAATTTTTCCAAGTCCCAGAATTCAACGAAATTTTACCCAGCTTAAAAATGTCTGATATCGATGATACTCGGCACTATTATGAAAACGAACATCATTTCGATTATAATAGCTGTGGCAGAAAGCGCGATTTCGAATATCGACATTAAAAATTTTTCTGAAAATTTTTCCAAGTCCCAGAATTCAACGAAATTTTACCCAGCTTAAAAATGTCTGATATCGATGATACTCGGCACTATTATGAAAACGAACATCATTTTGATTATAATAGCTGTGGCAGAAAGCGCGTTTTCGATTGTCGATATTTGAGAATTTTCGGAGTCGTCCGTTCAACGAGATTTTTAACCCAGCTTAAAAATGTCTGATATCGATGATACTCGGCACTATTATGAAAACGAACATCATTTCGATTATAATAGCTGTGGCAGAAAGCGCGATTTCGAATATCGACATTAAAAATTTTTCTGAAAATTTTTCCAAGTCCCAGAATTCAACGAAATTTTACCCAGCTTAAAAATGTCTGATATCGATGATACTCGGCACTATTATGAAAACGAACATCATTTTGATTATAATAGCTGTGGCAGAAAGCGCGTTTTCGATTGTCGATATTTGAGAATTTTCGGAGTCGTCCGTTCAACGAGATTTTTAACCCAGCTTAAAAATGTCTGATATCGATGATACACGGCACTATTATGAAAACGATAAATCATTTCGATTATAATAGCTGTGGCAGAAAGCGCGATTTCGAATATCGACATTAAAAATTTTTCTGAAAATTTTTTCAAGTCCCAGAATTCAACGAAATTTTACCCAGCTTAAAAATGTCTGATATCGATGATACTCGGCACTATTATGAAAACGAACATCATTTCGATTATAATAGCTGTGGCAGAAAGCGCGATTTCGAATATCGACATTAAAAATTTTTCTGAAAATTTTTCCAAGTCCCAGAATTCAACGAAATTTTACCCAGCTTAAAAATGTCTGATATCGATGATACTCGGCACTATTATGAAAACGAACATCATTTTGATTATAATAGCTGTGGCAGAAAGCGCGTTTTCGATTGTCGATATTTGAGAATTTTCGGAGTCGTCCGTTCAACGAGATTTTTAACCCAGCTTAAAAATGTCTGATATCGATGATACTCGGCACTATTATGAAAACGAACATCATTTCGATTATAATAGCTGTGGCAGAAAGCGCGATTTCGAATATCGACATTAAAAATTTTTCTGAAAATTTTTCCAAGTCCCAGAATTCAACGAAATTTTACCCAGCTTAAAAATGTCTGATATCGATGATACTCGGCACTATTATGAAAACGAACATCATTTTGATTATAATAGCTGTGGCAGAAAGCGCGTTTTCGATTGTCGATATTTGAGAATTTTCGGAGTCGTCCGTTCAACGAGATTTTTAACCCAGCTTAAAAATGTCTGATATCGATGATACTCGGCACTATTATGAAAACGAACATCATTTCGATTATAATAGCTGTGGCAGAAAGCGCGATTTCGAATATCGACATTAAAAATTTTTCTGAAAATTTTTCCAAGTCCCAGAATTCAACGAAATTTTACCCAGCTTAAAAATGTCTGATATCTATGATACTCGGCACTATTATGAAAACGAACATCATTTTGATTATAATAGCTGTGGCAGAAAGCGCGTTTTCGATTGTCGATATTTGAGAATTTTCGGAGTCGTCCGTTCAACGAGATTTTTAACCCAGCTTAAAAATGTCTGATATCGATGATACTCGGCACTATTATGAAAACGAACATCATTTCGATTATAATAGCTGTGGCAGAAAGCACGATTTCGAATATCGACATTAAAAATTTTTCTGAAAATTTTTCCAAGTCCCAGAATTCAACGAAATTTTACCCAGCTTAAAAATGTCTGATATCGATGATACTCGGCACTATTATGAAAACGAACATCATTTTGATTATAATAGCTGTGGCAGAAAGCGCGTTTTCGATTGTCGATATTTGAGAATTTTCGGAGTCGTCCGTTCAACGAGATTTTTAACCCAGCTTAAAAATGTCTGATATCGATGATACTCGGCACTATTATGAAAACGAACATCATTTCGATTATAATAGCTGTGGCAGAAAGCGCGATTTCGAATATCGACATTAAAAATTTTTCTGAAAATTTTTCCAAGTCCCAGAATTCAACGAAATTTTACCCAGCTTAAAAATGTCTGATATCGATGATACTCGGCACTATTATGAAAACGAACATCATTTCGATTATAATAGCTTTGGCAGAAAGCGCGATTTCGAATATCGACATTAAAAATTTTTCTGAAAATTTTTCCAAGTCCCAGAATTCAACGAAATTTTACCCAGCTTAAAAATGTCTGATATCGATGATACTCGGCACTATTATGAAAACGAACATCATTTCGATTATAATAGCTGTGGCAGAAAGCGCGATTTCGAATATCGACATTAAAAATTTTTCTGAAAATTTTTCCAAGTCCCAGAATTCAACGAAATTTTACCCAGCTTAAAAATGTCTGATATCGATGATACTCGGCACTATTATGAAAACGAACATCATTTTGATTATAATAGCTGTGGCAGAAAGCGCGTTTTCGATTGTCGATATTTGAGAATTTTCGGAGTCGTCCGTTCAACGAGATTTTTAACCCAGCTTAAAAATGTCTGATATCGATGATACTCGGCACTATTATGAAAACGAACATCATTTCGATTATAATAGCTGTGGCAGAAAGCGCGATTTCGAATATCGACATTAAAAATTTTTCTGAAAATTTTTCCAAGTCCCAGAATTCAACGAAATTTTACCCAGCTTAAAAATGTCTGATATCGATGATACTCGGCACTATTATGAAAACGAACATCATTTTGATTATAATAGCTGTGGCAGAAAGCGCGTTTTCGATTGTCGATATTTGAGAATTTTCGGAGTCGTCCGTTCAACGAGATTTTTAACCCAGCTTAAAAATGTCTGATATCGATGATACTCGGCACTATTATGAAAACGAACATCATTTCGATTATAATAGCTGTGGCAGAAAGCGCGATTTCGAATATCGACATTAAAAATTTTTCTGAAAATTTTTCCAAGTCCCAGAATTCAACGAAATTTTACCCAGCTTAAAAATGTCTGATATCGATGATACTCGGCACTATTATGAAAACGAACATCATTTTGATTATAATAGCTGTGGCAGAAAGCGCGTTTTCGATTGTCGATATTTGAGAATTTTCGGAGTCGTCCGTTCAACGAGATTTTTAACCCAGCTTAAAAATGTCTGATATCGATGATACTCGGCACTATTATGAAAACGAACATCATTTCGATTATAATAGCTGTGGCAGAAAGCGCGATTTCGAATATCGACATTAAAAATTTTTCTGAAAATTTTTCCAAGTCCCAGAATTCAACGAAATTTTACCCAGCTTAAAAATGTCTGATATCGATGATACTCGGCACTATTATGAAAACGAACATCATTTTGATTATAATAGCTGTGGCAGAAAGCGCGTTTTCGATTGTCGATATTTGAGAATTTTCGGAGTCGTCCGTTCAACGAGATTTTTAACCCAGCTTAAAAATGTCTGATATCGATGATACTCGGCACTATTATGAAAACGAACATCATTTCGATTATAATAGCTGTGGCAGAAAGCGCGATTTCGAATATCGACATTAAAAATTTTTCTGAAAATTTTTCCAAGTCCCAGAATTCAACGAAATTTTACCCAGCTTAAAAATGTCTGATATCGATGATACTCGGCACTATTATGAAAACGAACATCATTTCGATTATAATAGCTGTGGCAGAAAGCGCGATTTCGAATATCGACATTAAAAATTTTTCTGAAAATTTTTCCAAGTCCCAGAATTCAACGAAATTTTACCCAGCTTAAAAATGTCTGATATCGATGATACTCGGCACTATTATGAAAACGAACATCATTTTGATTATAATAGCTGTGGCAGAAAGCGCGTTTTCGATTGTCGATATTTGAGAATTTTCGGAGTCGTCCGTTCAACGAGATTTTTAACCCAGCTTAAAAATGTCTGATATCGATGATACTCGGCACTATTATGAAAACGAACATCATTTCGATTATAATAGCTGTGGCAGAAAGCGCGATTTCGAATATCGACATTAAAAATTTTTCTGAAAATTTTTCCAAGTCCCAGAATTCAACGAAATTTTACCCAGCTTAAAAATGTCTGATATCGATGATACTCGGCACTATTATGAAAACGAACATCATTTTGATTATAATAGCTGTGGCAGAAAGCGCGTTTTCGATTGTCGATATTTGAGAATTTTCGGAGTCGTCCGTTCAACGAGATTTTTAACCCAGCTTAAAAATGTCTGATATCGATGATACTCGGCACTATTATGAAAACGAACATCATTTCGATTATAATAGCTGTGGCAGAAAGCACGATTTCGAATATCGACATTAAAAATTTTTCTGAAAATTTTTCAAAGTCCCAGAATTCAACGAAATTTTACCCAGCTTAAAAATGTCTGATATCGATGATACTCGGCACTATTATGAAAACGAACATCATTTTGATTATAATAGCTGTGGCAGAAAGCGCGTTTTCGATTGTCGATATTTGAGAATTTTCGGGGTCGTCCGTTCAACGAGATTTTTAACCCAGCTTAAAAATGTCTGATATCGATGATACTCGGCACTATTATGAAAACGAACATCATTTCGATTATAATAGCTGTGGCAGAAAGCGCGATTTCGAATATCGACATTAAAAATTTTTCTGAAAATTTTTCCAAGTCCCAGAATTCAACGAAATTTTACCCAGCTTAAAAATGTCTGATATCGATGATACTCGGCACTATTATGAAAACGAACATCATTTTGACTATAATAGCTGTGGCAGAAAGCGCGTTTTCGATTGTCGATATTTGAGAATTTTCGGAGTCGTCCGTTCAACGAGATTTTTAACCCAGCTTAAAAATGTCTGATATCGATGATACTCGGCACTATTATGAAAACGAACATCATTTCGATTATAATAGCTGTGGCAGAAAGCGCGATTTCGAATATCGACATTAAAAATTTTTCTGAAAATTTTTCCAAGTCCGAGAATTCAACGAAATTTTACCCAGCTTAAAAATGTCTGATACCGATGATACTCGGCACTATTATGAAAACGAACATCATTTTGATTATAATAGCTGTGGCAGAAAGCGCGTTTTCGATTGTCGATATTTGAGAATTTTCGGAGTCGTCCGTTCAACGAGATTTTTAACCCAGCTTAAAAATGTCTGATATCGATGATACTCGGCACTATTATGAAAACGAACATCATTTCGATTATAATAGCTGTGGCAGAAAGCGCGATTTCGAATATCGACATTAAAAATTTTTCTGAAAATTTTTCCAAGTCCCAGAATTCAACGAAATTTTACCCAGCTTAAAAATGTCTGATATCGATGATACTCGGCACTATTATGAAAACGAACATCATTTCGATTATAATAGCTGTGGCAGAAAGCGCGATTTCGAATATCGACATTAAAAATTTTTCTGAAAATTTTTCCAAGTCCCAGAATTCAACGAAATTTTACCCAGCTTAAAAATGTCTGATATCGATGATACTCGGCACTATTATGAAAACGAACATCATTTCGATTATAATAGCTGTGGCAGAAAGCGCGATTTCGAATATCGACATTAAAAATTTTTCTGAAAATTTTTCCAAGTCCCAGAATTCAACGAAATTTTACCCAGCTTAAAAATGTCTGATATCGATGATACTCGGCACTATTATGAAAACGAACATCATTTTGATTATAATAGCTGTGGCAGAAAGCGCGTTTTCGATTGTCGATATTTGAGAATTTTCGGAGTCGTCCGTTCAACGAGATTTTTAACCCAGCTTAAAAATGTCTGATATCGATGATACTCGGCACTATTATGAAAACGAACATCATTTCGATTATAATAGCTGTGGCAGAAAGCGCGATTTCGAATATCGACATTAAAAATTTTTCTGAAAATTTTACCAAGTCCCAGAATTCAACGAAATTTTACCCAGCTTAAAAATGTCTGATATCGATGATACTCGGCACTATTATGAAAACGAACATCATTTCGATTATAATAGCTGTGGCAGAAAGCGCGATTTCGAATATCGACATTAAAAATTTTTCTGAAAATTTTTCCAAGTCCCAGAATTCAACGAAATTTTACCCAGCTTAAAAATGTCTGATATCGATGATACTCGGCACTATTATGAAAACGAACATCATTTTGATTATAATAGCTGTGGCAGAAAGCGCGTTTTCGATTGTCGATATTTGAGAATTTTCGGAGTCGTCCGTTCAACGAGATTTTTAACCCAGCTTAAAAATGTCTGATATCGATGATACTCGGCACTATTATGAAAACGAACATCATTTCGATTATAATAGCTGTGGCAGAAAGCGCGATTTCGAATATCGACATTAAAAATTTTTCTGAAAATTTTTCCAAGTCCCAGAATTCAACGAAATTTTACCCAGCTTAAAAATGTCTGATATCGATGATACTCGGCACTATTATGAAAACGAACATCATTTTGATTATAATAGCTGTGGCAGAAAGCGCGTTTTCGATTGTCGATATTTGAGAATTTTCGGAGTCGTCCGTTCAACGAGATTTTTAACCCAGCTTAAAAATGTCTGATATCGATGATACTCGGCACTATTATGAAAACGAACATCATTTCGATTATAATAGCTGTGGCAGAAAGCGCGATTTCGAATATCGACATTAAAAATTTTTCTGAAAATTTTTCCAAGTCCCAGAATTCAACGAAATTTTACCCAGCTTAAAAATGTCTGATATCGATGATACTCGGCACTATTATGAAAACGAACATCATTTCGATTATAATAGCTGTGGCAGAAAGCGCGATTTCGAATATCGACATTAAAAATTTTTCTGAAAATTTTTCCAAGTCCCAGAATTCAACGAAATTTTACCTAGCTTAAAAATATCTGATATCGATGATACTCGGCACTATTATGAAAACGAACATCATTTTGATTATAATAGCTGTGGCAGAAAGCGCGTTTTCGATTGTCGATATTTGAGAATTTTCGGAGTCGTCCGTTCAACGAGATTTTTAACCCAGCTTAAAAATGTCTGATATCGATGATACTCGGCACTATTATGAAAACGAACATCATTTCGATTATAATAGCTGTGGCAGAAAGCGCGATTTCGAATATCGACATAAAAAATTTTTCTGAAAATTTTTCCAAGACCCAGAATTCAACGAAATTTTACCCAGCTTAAAAATGTCTGATATCGATGATACTCGGCACTATTATGAAAACGAACATCATTTTGATTATAATAGCTGTGGCAGAAAGCGCGTTTTCGATTGTCGATATTTGAGAATTTTCGGAGTCGTCCGTTCAACGAGATTTTTAACCCAGCTTAAAAATGTCTGATATCGATGATACTCGGCACTATTATGAAAACGAACATCATTTCGATTATAATAGCTGTGGCAGAAAGCGCGATTTCGAATATCGACATTAAAAATTTTTCTGAAAATTTTTGCAAGTCCCAGAATTCAACGAAATTTTACCCAGCTTAAAAATGTCTGATATCGATGATACCCGGCACTATTATGAAAACGAACATCATTTTGATTATAATAGCTGTGGCAGAAAGCGCGTTTTCGATTGTCGATATTTGAGAATTTTCGGAGTCGTCCGTTCAACGAGATTTTTAACCCAGCTTAAAAATGTCTGATATCGATGATACTCGGCACTATTATGAAAACGAACATCATTTCGATTATAATAGCTGTGGCAGAAAGCGCGATTTCGAATATCGACATTAAAAATTTTTCTGAAAATTTTTCCAAGTCCCAGAATTCAACGAAATTTTACCCAGCTTAAAAATGTCTGATATCGATGATACTCGGCACTATTATGAAAACGAACATCATTTTGATTATAATAGCTGTGGCAGAAAGCGCGTTTTCGATTGTCGATATTTGAGAATTTTCGGAGTCGTCCGTTCAACGAGATTTTTAACCCAGCTTAAAAATGTCTGATATCGATGATACTCGGCACTATTATGAAAACGAACATCATTTCGATTATAATAGCTGTGGCAGAAAGCGCGATTTCGAATATCGACATTAAAAATTTTTCTGAAAATTTTTCCAAGTCCCAGAATTCAACGAAATTTTACCCAGCTTAAAAATGTCTGATATCGATGATACTCGGCACTATTATGAAAACGAACATCATTTCGATTATAATAGCTTTGGCAGAAAGCGCGATTTCGAATATCGACATTAAAAATTTTTCTGAAAATTTTTCCAAGTCCCAGAATTCAACGAAATTTTACCCAGCTTAAAAATGTCTGATATCGATGATACTCGGCACTATTATGAAAACGAACATCATTTCGATTATAATAGCTGTGGCAGAAAGCGCGATTTCGAATATCGACATTAAAAATTTTTCTGAAAATTTTTCCAAGTCCCAGAATTCAACGAAATTTTACCCAGCTTAAAAATGTCTGATATCGATGATACTCGGCACTATTATGAAAACGAACATCATTTTGATTATAATAGCTGTGGCAGAAAGCGCGTTTTCGATTGTCGATATTTGAGAATTTTCGGAGTCGTCCGTTCAACGAGATTTTTAACCCAGCTTAAAAATGTCTGATATCGATGATACTCGGCACTATTATGAAAACGAACATCATTTCGATTATAATAGCTGTGGCAGAAAGCGCGATTTCGAATATCGACATTAAAAATTTTTCTGAAAATTTTTCCAAGTCCCAGAATTCAACGAAATTTTACCCAGCTTAAAAATGTCTGATATCGATGATACTCGGCACTATTATGAAAACGAACATCATTTTGATTATAATAGCTGTGGCAGAAAGCGCGTTTTCGATTGTCGATATTTGAGAATTTTCGGAGTCGTCCGTTCAACGAGATTTTTAACCCAGCTTAAAAATGTCTGATATCGATGATACTCGGCACTATTATGAAAACGAACATCATTTCGATTATAATAGCTGTGGCAGAAAGCGCGATTTCGAATATCGACATTAAAAATTTTTCTGAAAATTTTTCCAAGTCCCAGAATTCAACGAAATTTTACCCAGCTTAAAAATGTCTGATATCGATGATACTCGGCACTATTATGAAAACGAACATCATTTTGATTATAATAGCTGTGGCAGAAAGCGCGTTTTCGATTGTCGATATTTGAGAATTTTCGGAGTCGTCCGTTCAACGAGATTTTTAACCCAGCTTAAAAATGTCTGATATCGATGATACTCGGCACTATTATGAAAACGAACATCATTTCGATTATAATAGCTGTGGCAGAAAGCGCGATTTCGAATATCGACATTAAAAATTTTTCTGAAAATTTTTCCAAGTCCCAGAATTCAACGAAATTTTACCCAGCTTAAAAATGTCTGATATCGATGATACTCGGCACTATTATGAAAACGAACATCATTTTGATTATAATAGCTGTGGCAGAAAGCGCGTTTTCGATTGTCGATATTTGAGAATTTTCGGAGTCGTCCGTTCAACGAGATTTTTAACCTAGCTTAAAAATGTCTGATATCGATGATACTCGGCACTATTATGAAAACGAACATCATTTCGATTATAATAGCTGTGGCAGAAAGCGCGATTTCGAATATCGACATTAAAAATTTTTCTGAAAATTTTTCCAAGTCCCAGAATTCAACGAAATTTTACCCAGCTTAAAAATGTCTGATATCGATGATACTCGGCACTATTATGAAAACGAACATCATTTCGATTATAATAGCTGTGGCAGAAAGCGCGATTTCGAATATCGACATTAAAAATTTTTCTGAAAATTTTTCCAAGTCCCAGAATTCAACGAAATTTTACCCAGCTTAAAAATGTCTGATATCGATGATACTCGGCACTATTATGAAAACGAACATCATTTTGATTATAATAGCTGTGGCAGAAAGCGCGTTTTCGATTGTCGATATTTGAGAATTTTCGGAGTCGTCCGTTCAACGAGATTTTTAACCCAGCTTAAAAATGTCTGATATCGATGATACTCGGCACTATTATGAAAACGAACATCATTTCGATTATAATAGCTGTGGCAGAAAGCGCGATTTCGAATATCGACATTAAAAATTTTTCTGAAAATTTTTCCAAGTCCCAGAATTCAACGAAATTTTACCCAGCTTAAAAATGTCTGATATCGATGATACTCGGCACTATTATGAAAACGAACATCATTTTGATTATAATAGCTGTGGCAGAAAGCGCGTTTTCGATTGTCGATATTTGAGAATTTTCGGAGTCGTCCGTTCAACGAGATTTTTAACCCAGCTTAAAAATGTCTGATATCGATGATACTCGGCACTATTATGAAAACGAACATCATTTCGATTATAATAGCTGTGGCAGAAAGCACGATTTCGAATATCGACATTAAAAATTTTTCTGAAAATTTTTCAAAGTCCCAGAATTCAACGAAATTTTACCCAGCTTAAAAATGTCTGATATCGATGATACTCGGCACTATTATGAAAACGAACATCATTTTGATTATAATAGCTGTGGCAGAAAGCGCGTTTTCGATTGTCGATATTTGAGAATTTTCGGGGTCGTCCGTTCAACGAGATTTTTAACCCAGCTTAAAAATGTCTGATATCGATGATACTCGGCACTATTATGAAAACGAACATCATTTCGATTATAATAGCTGTGGCAGAAAGCGCGATTTCGAATATCGACATTAAAAATTTTTCTGAAAATTTTTCCAAGTCCCAGAATTCAACGAAATTTTACCCAGCTTAAAAATGTCTGATATCGATGATACTCGGCACTATTATGAAAACGAACATCATTTTGATTATAATAGCTGTGGCAGAAAGCGCGTTTTCGATTGTCGATATTTGAGAATTTTCGGAGTCGTCCGTTCAACGAGATTTTTAACCCAGCTTAAAAATGTCTGATATCGATGATACTCGGCACTATTATGAAAACGAACATCATTTCGATTATAATAGCTGTGGCAGAAAGCGCGATTTCGAATATCGACATTAAAAATTTTTCTGAAAATTTTTCCAAGTCCCAGAATTCAACGAAATTTTACCCAGCTTAAAAATGTCTGATACCGATGATACTCGGCACTATTATGAAAACGAACATCATTTTGATTATAATAGCTGTGGCAGAAAGCGCGTTTTCGATTGTCGATATTTGAGAATTTTCGGAGTCGTCCGTTCAACGAGATTTTTAACCCAGCTTAAAAATGTCTGATATCGATGATACTCGGCACTATTATGAAAACGAACATCATTTCGATTATAATAGCTGTGGCAGAAAGCGCGATTTCGAATATCGACATTAAAAATTTTTCTGAAAATTTTTCCAAGTCCCAGAATTCAACGAAATTTTACCCAGCTTAAAAATGTCTGATATCGATGATACTCGGCACTATTATGAAAACGAACATCATTTCGATTATAATAGCTGTGGCAGAAAGCGCGATTTCGAATATCGACATTAAAAATTTTTCTGAAAATTTTTCCAAGTCCCAGAATTCAACGAAATTTTACCCAGCTTAAAAATGTCTGATATCGATGATACTCGGCACTATTATGAAAACGAACATCATTTTGATTATAATAGCTGTGGCAGAAAGCGCGTTTTCGATTGTCGATATTTGAGAATTTTCGGAGTCGTCCGTTCAACGAGATTTTTAACCCAGCTTAAAAATGTCTGATATCGATGATACTCGGCACTATTATGAAAACGAACATCATTTCGATTATAATAGCTGTGGCAGAAAGCGCGATTTCGAATATCGACATTAAAAATTTTTCTGAAAATTTTACCAAGTCCCAGAATTCAACGAAATTTTACCCAGCTTAAAAATGTCTGATATCGATGATACTCGGCACTATTATGAAAACGAACATCATTTCGATTATAATAGCTGTGGCAGAAAGCGCGATTTCGAATATCGACATTAAAAATTTTTCTGAAAATTTTTCCAAGTCCCAGAATTCAACGAAATTTTACCCAGCTTAAAAATGTCTGATATCGATGATACTCGCCACTATTATGAAAACGAACATCATTTTGATTATAATAGCTGTGGCAGAAAGCGCGTTTTCGATTGTCGATATTTGAGAATTTTCGGAGTCGTCCGTTCAACGAGATTTTTAACCCAGCTTAAAAATGTCTGATATCGATGATACTCGGCACTATTATGAAAACGAACATCATTTCGATTATAATAGCTGTGGCAGAAAGCGCGATTTCGAATATCGACATTAAAAATTTTTCTGAAAATTTTTCCAAGTCCCAGAATTCAACGAAATTTTACCCAGCTTAAAAATGTCTGATATCGATGATACTCGGCACTATTATGAAAACGAACATCATTTTGATTATAATAGCTGTGGCAGAAAGCGCGTTTTCGATTGTCGATATTTGAGAATTTTCGGAGTCGTCCGTTCAACGAGATTTTTAACCCAGCTTAAAAATGTCTGATATCGATGATACTCGGCACTATTATGAAAACGAACATCATTTCGATTATAATAGCTGTGGCAGAAAGCGCGATTTCGAATATCGACATTAAAAATTTTTCTGAAAATTTTTCCAAGTCCCAGAATTCAACGAAATTTTACCCAGCTTAAAAATGTCTGATATCGATGATACTCGGCACTATTATGAAAACGAACATCATTTCGATTATAATAGCTGTGGCAGAAAGCGCGATTTCGAATATCGACATTAAAAATTTTTCTGAAAATTTTTCCAAGTCCCAGAATTCAACGAAATTTTACCCAGCTTAAAAATATCTGATATCGATGATACTCGGCACTATTATGAAAACGAACATCATTTTGATTATAATAGCTGTGGCAGAAAGCGCGTTTTCGATTGTCGATATTTGAGAATTTTCGGAGTCGTCCGTTCAACGAGATTTTTAACCCAGCTTAAAAATGTCTGATATCGATGATACTCGGCACTATTATGAAAACGAACATCATTTCGATTATAATAGCTGTGGCAGAAAGCGCGATTTCGAATATCGACATAAAAAATTTTTCTGAAAATTTTTCCAAGACCCAGAATTCAACGAAATTTTACCCAGCTTAAAAATGTCTGATATCGATGATACTCGGCACTATTATGAAAACGAACATCATTTTGATTATAATAGCTGTGGCAGAAAGCGCGTTTTCGATTGTCGATATTTGAGAATTTTCGGAGTCGTCCGTTCAACGAGATTTTTAACCCAGCTTAAAAATGTCTGATATCGATGATACTCGGCACTATTATGAAAACGAACATCATTTCGATTATAATAGCTGTGGCAGAAAGCGCGATTTCGAATATCGACATTAAAAATTTTTCTGAAAATTTTTCCAAGTCCCAGAATTCAACGAAATTTTACCCAGCTTAAAAATGTCTGATATCGATGATACTCGGCACTATTATGAAAACGAACATCATTTTGATTATAATAGCTGTGGCAGAAAGCGCGTTTTCGATTGTCGATATTTGAGAATTTTCGGAGTCGTCCGTTCAACGAGATTTTTAACCCAGCTTAAAAATGTCTGATATCGATGATACTCGGCACTATTATGAAAACGAACATCATTTCGATTATAATAGCTGTGGCAGAAAGCGCGATTTCGAATATCGACATTAAAAATTTTTCTGAAAATTTTTCCAAGTCCCAGAATTCAACGAAATTTTACCCAGCTTAAAAATGTCTGATATCGATGATACTCGGCACTATTATGAAAACGAACATCATTTTGATTATAATAGCTGTGGCAGAAAGCGCGTTTTCGATTGTCGATATTTGAGAATTTTCGGAGTCGTCCGTTCAACGAGATTTTTAACCCAGCTTAAAAATGTCTGATATCGATGATACTCGGCACTATTATGAAAACGAACATCATTTCGATTATAATAGCTGTGGCAGAAAGCGCGATTTCGAATATCGACATTAAAAATTTTTCTGAAAATTTTTCCAAGTCCCAGAATTCAACGAAATTTTACCCAGCTTAAAAATGTCTGATATCGATGATACTCGGCACTATTATGAAAACGAACATCATTTTGATTATAATAGCTGTGGCAGAAAGCGCGTTTTCGATTGTCGATATTTGAGAATTTTCGGAGTCGTCCGTTCAACGAGATTTTTAACCCAGCTTAAAAATGTCTGATATCGATGATACTCGGCACTATTATGAAAACGAACATCATTTCGATTATAATAGCTTTGGCAGAAAGCGCGATTTCGAATATCGACATTAAAAATTTTTCTGAAAATTTTTCCAAGTCCCAGAATTCAACGAAATTTTACCCAGCTTAAAAATGTCTGATATCGATGATACTTGGCACTATTATGAAAACGAACATCATTTTGATTATAATAGCTGTGGCAGAAAGCGCGTTTTCGATTGTCGATATTTGAGAATTTTCGGAGTCGTCCGTTCAACGAGATTTTTAACCCAGCTTAAAAATGTCTGATATCGATGATACTCGGCACTATTATGAAAACGAACATCATTTCGATTATAATAGCTGTGGCAGAAAGCGCGATTTCGAATATCGACATTAAAAATTTTTCTGAAAATTTTTCCAAGTCCCAGAATTCAACGAAATTTTACCCAGCTTAAAAATGTCTGATATCGATGATACTCGGCACTATTATGAAAACGAACATCATTTCGATTATAATAGCTGTGGCAGAAAGCGCGATTTCGAATATCGACATTAAAAATTTTTCTGAAAATTTTTCCAAGTCCCAGAATTCAACGAAATTTTACCCAGCTTAAAAATGTCTGATATCGATGATACTCGGCACTATTATGAAAACGAACATCATTTTGATTATAATAGCTGTGGCAGAAAGCGCGTTTTCGATTGTCGATATTTGAGAATTTTCGGAGTCGTCCGTTCAACGAGATTTTTAACCCAGCTTAAAAATGTCTGATATCGATGATACTCGGCACTATTATGAAAACGAACATCATTTCGATTATAATAGCTGTGGCAGAAAGCGCGATTTCGAATATCGACATTAAAAATTTTTCTGAAAATTTTTCCAAGTCCCAGAATTCAACGAAATTTTACCCAGCTTAAAAATGTCTGATATCGATGATACTCGGCACTATTATGAAAACGAACATCATTTCGATTATAATAGCTGTGGCAGAAAGCGCGATTTCGAATATCGACATTAAAAATTTTTCTGAAAATTTTTCCAAGTCCCAGAATTCAACGAAATTTTACCCAGCTTAAAAATGACTGATATCGATGATACTCGGCACTATTATGAAAACGAACATCATTTTGATTATAATAGCTGTGGCAGAAAGCGCGTTTTCGATTGTCGATATTTGAGAATTTTCGGAGTCGTCCGTTCAACGAGATTTTTAACCCAGCTTAAAAATGTCTGATATCGATGATACTCGGCACTATTATGAAAACGAACATCATTTCGATTATAATAGCTGTGGCAGAAAGCGCGATTTCGAATATCGACATTAAAAATTTTTCTGAAAATTTTTCCAAGTCCCAGAATTCAACGAAATTTTACCCAGCTTAAAAATGTCTGATATCGATGATACTCGGCACTATTATGAAAACGAACATCATTTCGATTATAATAGCTGTGGCAGAAAGCGCGATTTCGAATATCGACATTAAAAATTTTTCTGAAAATTTTTCCAAGTCCCAGAATTCAACGAAATTTTACCCAGCTTAAAAATGTCTGATATCGATGATACTCGGCACTATTATGAAAACGAACATCATTTTGATTGTAATAGCTGTGGCAGAAAGCGCGTTTTCGATTGTCGATATTTGAGAATTTTCGGAGTCGTCCGTTCAACGAGATTTTTAACCCAGCTTAAAAATGTCTGATATCGATGATACTCGGCACTATTATGAAAACGAACATCATTTCGATTATAATAGCTGTGGCAGAAAGCGCGATTTCGAATATCGACATTAAAAATTTTTCTGAAAATTTTTCCAAGTCCCAGAATTCAACGAAATTTTACCCAGCTTAAAAATGTCTGATATCGATGATACTCGGCACTATTATGAAAACGAACATCATTTTGATTATAATAGCTGTGGCAGAAAGCGCGTTTTCGATTGTCGATATTTGAGAATTTTCGGAGTCGTCCGTTCAACGAGATTTTTAACCCAGCTTAAAAATGTCTGATATCGATGATACTCGGCACTATTATGAAAACGAACATCATTTCGATTATAATAGCTGTGGCAGAAAGCGCGATTTCGAATATCGACATTAAAAATTTTTCTGAAAATTTTTCCAAGTCCCAGAATTCAACGAAATTTTACCCAGCTTAAAAATGTCTGATATCGATGATACTCGGCACTATTATGAAAACGAACATCATTTCGATTATAATAGCTGTGGCAGAAAGCGCGATTTCGAATATCGACATTAAAAATTTTTCTGAAAATTTTTCCAAGTCCCAGAATTCAACGAAATTTTACCCAGCTTAAAAATATCTGATATCGATGATACTCGGCACTATTATGAAAACGAACATCATTTTGATTATAATAGCTGTGGCAGAAAGCGCGTTTTCGATTGTCGATATTTGAGAATTTTCGGAGTCGTCCGTTCAACGAGATTTTTAACCCAGCTTAAAAATGTCTGATATCGATGATACTCGGCACTATTATGAAAACGAACATCATTTCGATTATAATAGCTGTGGCAGAAAGCGCGATTTCGAATATCGACATAAAAAATTTTTCTGAAAATTTTTCCAAGACCCAGAATTCAACGAAATTTTACCCAGCTTAAAAATGTCTGATATCGATGATACTCGGCACTATTATGAAAACGAACATCATTTTGATTATAATAGCTGTGGCAGAAAGCGCGTTTTCGATTGTCGATATTTGAGAATTTTCGGAGTCGTCCGTTCAACGAGATTTTTAACCCAGCTTAAAAATGTCTGATATCGATGATACTCGGCACTATTATGAAAACGAACATCATTTCGATTATAATAGCTGTGGCAGAAAGCGCGATTTCGAATATCGACATTAAAAATTTTTCTGAAAATTTTTCCAAGTCCCAGAATTCAACGAAATTTTACCCAGCTTAAAAATGTCTGATATCGATGATACTCGGCACTATTATGAAAACGAACATCATTTTGATTATAATAGCTGTGGCAGAAAGCGCGTTTTCGATTGTCGATATTTGAGAATTTTCGGAGTCGTCCGTTCAACGAGATTTTTAACCCAGCTTAAAAATGTCTGATATCGATGATACTCGGCACTATTATGAAAACGAACATCATTTCGATTATAATAGCTGTGGCAGAAAGCGCGATTTCGAATATCGACATTAAAAATTTTTCTGAAAATTTTTCCAAGTCCCAGAATTCAACGAAATTTTACCCAGCTTAAAAATGTCTGATATCGATGATACTCGGCACTATTATGAAAACGAACATCATTTTGATTATAATAGCTGTGGCAGAAAGCGCGTTTTCGATTGTCGATATTTGAGAATTTTCGGAGTCGTCCGTTCAACGAGATTTTTAACCCAGCTTAAAAATGTCTGATATCGATGATACTCGGCACTATTATGAAAACGAACATCATTTCGATTATAATAGCTGTGGCAGAAAGCGCGATTTCGAATATCGACATTAAAAATTTTTCTGAAAATTTTTCGAAGTCCCAGAATTCAACGAAATTTTACCCAGCTTAAAAATGTCTGATATCGATGATACTCGGCACTATTATGAAAACGAACATCATTTTGATTATAATAGCTGTGGCAGAAAGCGCGTTTTCGATTGTCGATATTTGAGAATTTTCGGAGTCGTCCGTTCAACGAGATTTTTAACCCAGCTTAAAAATGTCTGATATCGATGATACTCGGCACTATTATGAAAACGAACATCATTTCGATTATAATAGCTGTGGCAGAAAGCGCGATTTCGAATATCGACATTAAAAATTTTTCTGAAAATTTTTCCAAGTCCCAGAATTCAACGAAATTTTACCCAGCTTAAAAATGTCTGATATCGATGATACTCGGCACTATTATGAAAACGAACATCATTTCGATTATAATAGCTGTGGCAGAAAGCGCGATTTCGAATATCGACATTAAAAATTTTTCTGAAAATTTTTCCAAGTCCCAGAATTCAACGAAATTTTACCCAGCTTAAAAATGTCTGATATCGATGATACTCGGCACTATTATGAAAACGAACATCATTTTGATTATAATAGCTGTGGCAGAAAGCGCGTTTTCGATTGTCGATATTTGAGAATTTTCGGAGTCGTCCGTTCAACGAGATTTTTAACCCAGCTTAAAAATGTCTGATATCGATGATACTCGGCACTATTATGAAAACGAACATCATTTCGATTATAATAGCTGTGGCAGAAAGCGCGATTTCGAATATCGACATTAAAAATTTTTCTGAAAATTTTTCCAAGTCCCAGAATTCAACGAAATTTTACCCAGCTTAAAAATGTCTGATATCGATGATACTCGGCACTATTATGAAAACGAACATCATTTCGATTATAATAGCTTTGGCAGAAAGCGCGATTTCGAATATCGACATTAAAAATTTTTCTGAAAATTTTTCCAAGTCCCAGAATTCAACGAAATTTTACCCAGCTTAAAAATGTCTGATATCGATGATACTCGGCACTATTATGAAAACGAACATCATTTCGATTATAATAGCTGTGGCAGAAAGCGCGATTTCGAATATCGACATTAAAAATTTTTCTGAAAATTTTTCCAAGTCCCAGAATTCAACGCTCGGCACTATTATGAAAACGAACATCATTTTGATTATAATAGCTGTGGCAGAAAGCGCGTTTTCGATTGTCGATATTTGAGAATTTTCGGAGTCGTCCGTTCAACGAGATTTTTAACCCAGCTTAAAAATGTCTGATATCGATGATACTCGGCACTATTATGAAAACGAACATCATTTCGATTATAATAGCTGTGGCAGAAAGCGCGATTTCGAATATCGACATTAAAAATTTTTCTGAAAATTTTTCCAAGTCCCAGAATTCAACGAAATTTTACCCAGCTTAAAAATGTCTGATATCGATGATACTCGGCACTATTATGAAAACGAACATCATTTCGATTATAATAGCTTTGGCAGAAAGCGCGATTTCGAATATCGACATTAAAAATTTTTCTGAAAATTTTTCCAAGTCCCAGAATTCAACGAAATTTTAAACAGCTTAAAAATGTCTGATATCGATGATACTCGGCACTATTATGAAAACGAACATCATTTCGATTATAATAGCTGTGGCAGAAAGCGCGATTTCGAATATCGACATTAAAAATTTTTCTGAAAATTTTTCCAAGTCCCAGAATTCAACGAAATTTTACCCAGCTTAAAAATGACTGATATCGATGATACTCGGCACTATTATGAAAACGAACATCATTTTGATTATAATAGCTGTGGCAGAAAGCGCGTTTTCGATTGTCGATATTTGAGAATTTTCGGAGTCGTCCGTTCAACGAGATTTTTAACCCAGCTTAAAGATGTCTGATATCGATGATACTCGGCACTATTATGAAAACGAACATCATTTCGATTATAATAGCTGTGGCAGAAAGCGCGATTTCGAATATCGACATTAAAAATTTTTCTGAAAATTTTTCCAAGTCCCAGAATTCAACGAAATTTTACCCAGCTTAAAAATGTCTGATATCGATGATACTCGGCACTATTATGAAAACGAACATCATTTTGATTATAATAGCTGTGGCAGAAAGCGCGTTTTCGATTGTCGATATTTGAGAATTTTCGGAGTCGTCCGTTCAACGAGATTTTTAACCCAGCTTAAAAATGTCTGATATCGATGATACTCGGCACTATTATGAAAACGAACATCATTTCGATTATAATAGCTGTGGCAGAAAGCGCGATTTCGAATATCGACATTAAAAATTTTTCTGAAAATTTTTCCAAGTCCCAGAATTCAACGAAATTTTACCCAGCTTAAAAATGTCTGATATCGATGATACTCGGCACTATTATGAAAACGAACATCATTTTGATTATAATAGCTGTGGCAGAAAGCGCGTTTTCGATTGTCGATATTTGAGAATTTTCGGAGTCGTCAGTTCAACGAGATTTTTAACCCAGCTTAAAAATGTCTGATATCGATGATACTCGGCACTATTATGAAAACGAACATCATTTCGATTATAATAGCTGTGGCAGAAAGCGCGATTTCGAATATCGACATTAAAAATTTTTCTGAAAATTTTTCCAAGTCCCAGAATTCAACGAAATTTTACCCAGCTTAAAAATGTCTGATATCGATGATACTCGGCACTATTATGAAAACGAACATCATTTTGATTATAATAGCTGTGGCAGAAAGCGCGTTTTCGATTGTCGATATTTGAGAATTTTCGGAGTCGTCCGTTCAACGAGATTTTTAACCCAGCTTAAAAATGTCTGATATCGATGATACTCGGCACTATTATGAAAACGAACATCATTTCGATTATAATAGCTGTGGCAGAAAGCGCGATTTCGAATATCGACATTAAAAATTTTTCTGAAAATTTTTCCAAGTCCCAGAATTCAACGAAATTTTACCCAGCTTAAAAATGTCTGATATCGATGATACTCGGCACTATTATGAAAACGAACATCATTTTGATTATAATAGCTGTGGCAGAAAGCGCGTTTTCGATTGTCGATATTTGAGAATTTTCGGAGTCGTCCGTTCAACGAGATTTTTAACCCAGCTTAAAAATGTCTGATATCGATGATACTCGGCACTATTATGAAAACGAACATCATTTCGATTATAATAGCTGTGGCAGAAAGCGCGATTTCGAATATCGACATTAAAAATTTTTCTGAAAATTTTTCCAAGTCCCAGAATTCAACGAAATTTTACCCAGCCTAAAAATGTCTGATATCGATGATACTCGGCACTATTATGAAAACGAACATCATTTTGATTATAATAGCTGTGGCAGAAAGCGCGTTTTCGATTGTCGATATTTGAGAATTTTCGGAGTCGTCCGTTCAACGAGATTTTTAACCCAGCTTAAAAATGTCTGATATCGATGATACTCGGCACTATTATGAAAACGAACATCATTTCGATTATAATAGCTGTGGCAGAAAGCGCGATTTCGAATATCGACATTAAAAATTTTTCTGAAAATTTTTCCAAGTCCCAGAATTCAACGAAATTTTACCCAGCTTAAAAATGTCTGATATCGATGATACTCGGCACTATTATGAAAACGAACATCATTTTGATTATAATAGCTGTGGCAGAAAGCACGTTTTCGATTGTCGATATTTGAGAATTTTCGGAGTCGTCCGTTCAACGAGATTTTTAACCCAGCTTAAAAATGTCTGATATCGATGATACACGGCACTATTATGAAAACGATAAATCATTTCGATTATAATAGCTGTGGCAGAAAGCGCGATTTCGAATATCGACATTAAAAATTTTTCTGAAAATTTTTCCAAGTCCCAGAATTCAACGAAATTTTACCCAGCTTAAAAATGTCTGATATCGATGATACTCGGCACTATTATGAAAACGAACATCATTTTGATTATAATAGCTGTGGCAGAAAGCGCGTTTTCGATTGTCGATATTTGAGAATTTTCGGAGTCGTCCGTTCAACGAGATTTTTAACCCAGCTTAGAAATGTCTGATATCGATGATACTCGGCACTATTATGAAAACGAACATCATTTCGATTATAATAGCTGTGGCAGAAAGCGCGATTTCGAATATCGACATTAAAAATTTTTCTGAAAATTTTTCCAAGTCCCAGAATTCAACGAAATTTTACCCAGCTTAAAAATGTCTGATATCGATGATACTCGGCACTATTATGAAAACGAACATCATTTTGATTATAATAGCTGTGGCAGAAAGCGCGTTTTCGATTGTCGATATTTGAGAATTTTCGGAGTCGTCCGTTCAACGAGATTTTTAACCCAGCTTAAAAATGTCTGATATCGATGATACTCGGCACTATTATGAAAACGAACATCATTTCGATTATAATAGCTGTGGCAGAAAGCGCGATTTCGAATATCGACATTAAAAATTTTTCTGAAAATTTTTCCAAGTCCCAGAATTCAACGAAATTTTACCCAGCTTAAAAATGTCTGATATCGATGATACTCGGCACTATTATGAAAACGAACATCATTTTGATTATAATAGCTGTGGCAGAAAGCGCGTTTTCGATTGTCGATATTTGAGAATTTTCGGAGTCGTCCGTTCAACGAGATTTTTAACCCAGCTTAAAAATGTCTGATATCGATGATACTCGGCACTATTATGAAAACGAACATCATTTCGATTATAATAGCTGTGGCAGAAAGCGCGATTTCGAATATCGACATTAAAAATTTTTCTGAAAATTTTTCCAAGTCCCAGAATTCAACGAAATTTTACCCAGCTTAAAAATGTCTGATATCGATGATACTCGGCACTATTATGAAAACGAACATCATTTTGATTATAATAGCTGTGGCAGAAAGCGCGTTTTCGATTGTCGATATTTGAGAATTTTCGGAGTCGTCCGTTCAACGAGATTTTTAACCCAGCTTAAAAATGTCTGATATCGATGATACTCGGCACTATTATGAAAACGAACATCATTTCGATTATAATAGCTGTGGCAGAAAGCGCGATTTCGAATATCGACATTAAAAATTTTTCTGAAAATTTTTCCAAGTCCCAGAATTCAACGAAATTTTACCCAGCTTAAAAATGTCTGATATCGATGATACTCGGCACTATTATGAAAACGAACATCATTTCGATTATAATAGCTGTGGCAGAAAGCGCGATTTCGAATATCGACATTAAAAATTTTTCTGAAAATTTTTCCAAGTCCCAGAATTCAACGAAATTTTACCCAGCTTAAAAATGTCTGATATCGATGATACTCGGCACTATTATGAAAACGAACATCATTTTGATTATAATAGCTGTGGCAGAAAGCGCGTTTTCGATTGTCGATATTTGAGAATTTTCGGAGTCGTCCGTTCAACGAGATTTTTAACCCAGCTTAAAAATGTCTGATATCGATGATACTCGGCACTATTATGAAAACGAACATCATTTCGATTATAATAGCTGTGGCAGAAAGCGCGATTTCGAATATCGACATTAAAAATTTTTCTGAAAATTTTTCCAAGTCCCAGAATTCAACGAAATTTTACCCAGCTTAAAAATGTCTGATATCGATGATACTCGGCACTATTATGAAAACGAACATCATTTCGATTATAATAGCTTTGGCAGAAAGCGCGATTTCGAATATCGACATTAAAAATTTTTCTGAAAATTTTTCCAAGTCCCAGAATTCAACGAAATTTTACCCAGCTTAAAAATGTCTGATATCGATGATACTCGGCACTATTATGAAAACGAACATCATTTCGATTATAATAGCTGTGGCAGAAAGCGCGATTTCGAATATCGACATTAAAAATTTTTCTGAAAATTTTTCCAAGTCCCAGAATTCAACGAAATTTTACCCAGCCTAAAAATGTCTGATATCGATGATACTCGGCACTATTATGAAAACGAACATCATTTTGATTATAATAGCTGTGGCAGAAAGCGCGTTTTCGATTGTCGATATTTGAGAATTTTCGGAGTCGTCCGTTCAACGAGATTTTTAACCCAGCTTAAAAATGTCTGTTATCGATGATACTCGGCACTATTATGAAAACGAACATCATTTCGATTATAATAGCTGTGGCAGAAAGCGCGATTTCGAATATCGACATTAAAAATTTTTCTGAAAATTTTTCCAAGTCCCAGAATTCAACGAAATTTTACCCAGCTTAAAAATGTCTGATATCGATGATACTCGGCACTATTATGAAAACGAACATCATTTCGATTATAATAGCTTTGGCAGAAAGCGCGATTTCGAATATCGACATTAAAAATTTTTCTGAAAATTTTTCCAAGTCCCAGAATTCAACGAAATTTTAAACAGCTTAAAAATGTCTGATATCGATGATACTCGGCACTATTATGAAAACGAACATCATTTCGATTATAATAGCTGTGGCAGAAAGCGCGATTTCGAATATCGACATTAAAAATTTTTCTGAAAATTTTTCCAAGTCCCAGAATTCAACGAAATTTTACCCAGCTTAAAAATGACTGATATCGATGATACTCGGCACTATTATGAAAACGAACATCATTTTGATTATAATAGCTGTGGCAGAAAGCGCGTTTTCGATTGTCGATATTTGAGAATTTTCGGAGTCGTCCGTTCAACGAGATTTTTAACCCAGCTTAAAGATGTCTGATATCGATGATACTCGGCACTATTATGAAAACGAACATCATTTCGATTATAATAGCTGTGGCAGAAAGCGCGATTTCGAATATCGACATTAAAAATTTTTCTGAAAATTTTTCCAAGTCCCAGAATTCAACGAAATTTTACCCAGCTTAAAAATGTCTGATATCGATGATACTCGGCACTATTATGAAAACGAACATCATTTTGATTATAATAGCTGTGGCAGAAAGCGCGTTTTCGATTGTCGATATTTGAGAATTTTCGGAGTCGTCCGTTCAACGAGATTTTTAACCCAGCTTAAAAATGTCTGATATCGATGATACTCGGCACTATTATGAAAACGAACATCATTTCGATTATAATAGCTGTGGCAGAAAGCGCGATTTCGAATATCGACATTAAAAATTTTTCTGAAAATTTTTCCAAGTCCCAGAATTCAACGAAATTTTACCCAGCTTAAAAATGTCTGATATCGATGATACTCGGCACTATTATGAAAACGAACATCATTTTGATTATAATAGCTGTGGCAGAAAGCGCGTTTTCGATTGTCGATATTTGAGAATTTTCGGAGTCGTCAGTTCAACGAGATTTTTAACCCAGCTTAAAAATGTCTGATATCGATGATACTCGGCACTATTATGAAAACGAACATCATTTCGATTATAATAGCTGTGGCAGAAAGCGCGATTTCGAATATCGACATTAAAAATTTTTCTGAAAATTTTTCCAAGTCCCAGAATTCAACGAAATTTTACCCAGCTTAAAAATGTCTGATATCGATGATACTCGGCACTATTATGAAAACGAACATCATTTTGATTATAATAGCTGTGGCAGAAAGCGCGTTTTCGATTGTCGATATTTGAGAATTTTCGGAGTCGTCCGTTCAACGAGATTTTTAACCCAGCTTAAAAATGTCTGATATCGATGATACTCGGCACTATTATGAAAACGAACATCATTTCGATTATAATAGCTGTGGCAGAAAGCGCGATTTCGAATATCGACATTAAAAATTTTTCTGAAAATTTTTCCAAGTCCCAGAATTCAACGAAATTTTACCCAGCTTAAAAATGTCTGATATCGATGATACTCGGCACTATTATGAAAACGAACATCATTTTGATTATAATAGCTGTGGCAGAAAGCGCGTTTTCGATTGTCGATATTTGAGAATTTTCGGAGTCGTCCGTTCAACGAGATTTTTAACCCAGCTTAAAAATGTCTGATATCGATGATACTCGGCACTATTATGAAAACGAACATCATTTCGATTATAATAGCTGTGGCAGAAAGCGCGATTTCGAATATCGACATTAAAAATTTTTCTGAAAATTTTTCCAAGTCCCAGAATTCAACGAAATTTTACCCAGCCTAAAAATGTCTGATATCGATGATACTCGGCACTATTATGAAAACGAACATCATTTTGATTATAATAGCTGTGGCAGAAAGCGCGTTTTCGATTGTCGATATTTGAGAATTTTCGGAGTCGTCCGTTCAACGAGATTTTTAACCCAGCTTAAAAATGTCTGATATCGATGATACTCGGCACTATTATGAAAACGAACATCATTTCGATTATAATAGCTGTGGCAGAAAGCGCGATTTCGAATATCGACATTAAAAATTTTTCTGAAAATTTTTCCAAGTCCCAGAATTCAACGAAATTTTACCCAGCTTAAAAATGTCTGATATCGATGATACTCGGCACTATTATGAAAACGAACATCATTTTGATTATAATAGCTGTGGCAGAAAGCACGTTTTCGATTGTCGATATTTGAGAATTTTCGGAGTCGTCCGTTCAACGAGATTTTTAACCCAGCTTAAAAATGTCTGATATCGATGATACACGGCACTATTATGAAAACGATAAATCATTTCGATTATAATAGCTGTGGCAGAAAGCGCGATTTCGAATATCGACATTAAAAATTTTTCTGAAAATTTTTCCAAGTCCCAGAATTCAACGAAATTTTACCCAGCTTAAAAATGTCTGATATCGATGATACTCGGCACTATTATGAAAACGAACATCATTTTGATTATAATAGCTGTGGCAGAAAGCGCGTTTTCGATTGTCGATATTTGAGAATTTTCGGAGTCGTCCGTTCAACGAGATTTTTAACCCAGCTTAGAAATGTCTGATATCGATGATACTCGGCACTATTATGAAAACGAACATCATTTCGATTATAATAGCTGTGGCAGAAAGCGCGATTTCGAATATCGACATTAAAAATTTTTCTGAAAATTTTTCCAAGTCCCAGAATTCAACGAAATTTTACCCAGCTTAAAAATGTCTGATATCGATGATACTCGGCACTATTATGAAAACGAACATCATTTTGATTATAATAGCTGTGGCAGAAAGCGCGTTTTCGATTGTCGATATTTGAGAATTTTCGGAGTCGTCCGTTCAACGAGATTTTTAACCCAGCTTAAAAATGTCTGATATCGATGATACTCGGCACTATTATGAAAACGAACATCATTTCGATTATAATAGCTGTGGCAGAAAGCGCGATTTCGAATATCGACATTAAAAATTTTTCTGAAAATTTTTCCAAGTCCCAGAATTCAACGAAATTTTACCCAGCTTAAAAATGTCTGATATCGATGATACTCGGCACTATTATGAAAACGAACATCATTTTGATTATAATAGCTGTGGCAGAAAGCGCGTTTTCGATTGTCGATATTTGAGAATTTTCGGAGTCGTCCGTTCAACGAGATTTTTAACCCAGCTTAAAAATGTCTGATATCGATGATACTCGGCACTATTATGAAAACGAACATCATTTCGATTATAATAGCTGTGGCAGAAAGCGCGATTTCGAATATCGACATTAAAAATTTTTCTGAAAATTTTTCCAAGTCCCAGAATTCAACGAAATTTTACCCAGCTTAAAAATGTCTGATATCGATGATACTCGGCACTATTATGAAAACGAACATCATTTTGATTATAATAGCTGTGGCAGAAAGCGCGTTTTCGATTGTCGATATTTGAGAATTTTCGGAGTCGTCCGTTCAACGAGATTTTTAACCCAGCTTAAAAATGTCTGATATCGATGATACTCGGCACTATTATGAAAACGAACATCATTTCGATTATAATAGCTGTGGCAGAAAGCGCGATTTCGAATATCGACATTAAAAATTTTTCTGAAAATTTTTCCAAGTCCCAGAATTCAACGAAATTTTACCCAGCTTAAAAATGTCTGATATCGATGATACTCGGCACTATTATGAAAACGAACATCATTTCGATTATAATAGCTGTGGCAGAAAGCGCGATTTCGAATATCGACATTAAAAATTTTTCTGAAAATTTTTCCAAGTCCCAGAATTCAACGAAATTTTACCCAGCTTAAAAATGTCTGATATCGATGATACTCGGCACTATTATGAAAACGAACATCATTTTGATTATAATAGCTGTGGCAGAAAGCGCGTTTTCGATTGTCGATATTTGAGAATTTTCGGAGTCGTCCGTTCAACGAGATTTTTAACCCAGCTTAAAAATGTCTGATATCGATGATACTCGGCACTATTATGAAAACGAACATCATTTCGATTATAATAGCTGTGGCAGAAAGCGCGATTTCGAATATCGACATTAAAAATTTTTCTGAAAATTTTTCCAAGTCCCAGAATTCAACGAAATTTTACCCAGCTTAAAAATGTCTGATATCGATGATACTCGGCACTATTATGAAAACGAACATCATTTCGATTATAATAGCTTTGGCAGAAAGCGCGATTTCGAATATCGACATTAAAAATTTTTCTGAAAATTTTTCCAAGTCCCAGAATTCAACGAAATTTTACCCAGCTTAAAAATGTCTGATATCGATGATACTCGGCACTATTATGAAAACGAACATCATTTCGATTATAATAGCTGTGGCAGAAAGCGCGATTTCGAATATCGACATTAAAAATTTTTCTGAAAATTTTTCCAAGTCCCAGAATTCAACGAAATTTTACCCAGCCTAAAAATGTCTGATATCGATGATACTCGGCACTATTATGAAAACGAACATCATTTTGATTATAATAGCTGTGGCAGAAAGCGCGTTTTCGATTGTCGATATTTGAGAATTTTCGGAGTCGTCCGTTCAACGAGATTTTTAACCCAGCTTAAAAATGTCTGTTATCGATGATACTCGGCACTATTATGAAAACGAACATCATTTCGATTATAATAGCTGTGGCAGAAAGCGCGATTTCGAATATCGACATTAAAAATTTTTCTGAAAATTTTTCCAAGTCCCAGAATTCAACGAAATTTTACCCAGCTTAAAAATGTCTGATATCGATGATACTCGGCACTATTATGAAAACGAACATCATTTTGATTATAATAGCTGTGGCAGAAAGCGCGTTTTCGATTGTCGATATTTGAGAATTTTCGGAGTCGTCCGTTCAACGAGATTTTTAACCCAGCTTAAAAATGTCTGATATCGATGATACTCGGCACTATTATGAAAACGAACATCATTTCGATTATAATAGCTGTGGCAGAAAGCGCGATTTCGAATATCGACATTAAAAATTTTTCTGAAAATTTTTCCAAGTCCCAGAATTCAACGAAATTTTACCCAGCTTAAAAATGTCTGATATCGATGATACTCGGCACTATTATGAAAACGAACATCATTTTGATTATAATAGCTGTGGCAGAAAGCGCGTTTTCGATTGTCGATATTTGAGAATTTTCGGAGTCGTCCGTTCAACGAGATTTTTAACCCAGCTTAAAAATGTCTGATATCGATGATACTCGGCACTATTATGAAAACGAACATCATTTCGATTATAATAGCTGTGGCAGAAAGCGCGATTTCGAATATCGACATTAAAAATTTTTCTGAAAATTTTTCCAAGTCCCAGAATTCAACGAAATTTTACCCAGCTTAAAAATGTCTGATATCGATGATACTCGGCACTATTATGAAAACGAACATCATTTTGATTATAATAGCTGTGGCAGAAAGCGCGTTTTCGATTGTCGATATTTGAGAATTTTCGGAGTCGTCCGTTCAACGAGATTTTTAACCCAGCTTAAAAATGTCTGATATCGATGATACTCGGCACTATTATGAAAACGAACATCATTTCGATTATAATAGCTGTGGCAGAAAGCGCGATTTCGAATATCGACATTAAAAATTTTTCTGAAAATTTTTCCAAGTCCCAGAATTCAACGAAATTTTACCCAGCTTAAAAATGTCTGATATCGATGATACTCGGCACTATTATGAAAACGAACATCATTTTGATTATAATAGCTGTGGCAGAAAGCGCGTTTTCGATTGTCGATATTTGAGAATTTTCGGAGTCGTCCGTTCAACGAGATTTTTAACCCAGCTTAAAAATGTCTGATATCGATGATACTCGGCACTATTATGAAAACGAACATCATTTCGATTATAATAGCTGTGGCAGAAAGCGCGATTTCGAATATCGACATTAAAAATTTTTCTGAAAATTTTTCCAAGTCCCAGAATTCAACGAAATTTTACCCAGCTTAAAAATGTCTGATATCGATGATACTCGGCACTATTATAAAAACGAACATCATTTTGATTATAATAGCTGTGGCAGAAAGCGCGTTTTCGATTGTCGATATTTGAGAATTTTCGGAGTCGTCCGTTCAACGAGATTTTTAACCTAGCTTAAAAATGTCTGATATCGATGATACTCGGCACTATTATGAAAACGAACATCATTTCGATTATAATAGCTGTGGCAGAAAGCGCGATTTCGAATATCGACATTAAAAATTTTTCTGAAAATTTTTCCAAGTCCCAGAATTCAACGAAATTTTACCCAGCTTAAAAATGTCTGATATCGATGATACTCGGCACTATTATGAAAACGAACATCATTTCGATTATAATAGCTGTGGCAGAAAGCGCGATTTCGAATATCGACATTAAAAATTTTTCTGAAAATTTTTCCAAGTCCCAGAATTCAACGAAATTTTACCCAGCTTAAAAATGTCTGATATCGATGATACTCGGCACTATTATGAAAACGAACATCATTTTGATTATAATAGCTGTGGCAGAAAGCGCGTTTTCGATTGTCGATATTTGAGAATTTTCGGAGTCGTCCGTTCAACGAGATTTTTAACCCAGCTTAAAAATGTCTGATATCGATGATACTCGGCACTATTATGAAAACGAACATCATTTCGATTATAATAGCTGTGGCAGAAAGCGCGATTTCGAATATCGACATTAAAAATTTTTCTGAAAATTTTTCCAAGTCCCAGAATTCAACGAAATTTTACCCAGCTTAAAAATGTCTGATATCTATGATACTCGGCACTATTATGAAAACGAACATCATTTTGATTATAATAGCTGTGGCAGAAAGCGCGTTTTCGATTGTCGATATTTGAGAATTTTCGGAGTCGTCCGTTCAACGAGATTTTTAACCCAGCTTAAAAATGTCTGATATCGATGATACTCGGCACTATTATGAAAACGAACATCATTTCGATTATAATAGCTGTGGCAGAAAGCACGATTTCGAATATCGACATTAAAAATTTTTCTGAAAATTTTTCCAAGTCCCAGAATTCAACGAAATTTTACCCAGCTTAAAAATGTCTGATATCGATGATACTCGGCACTATTATGAAAACGAACATCATTTTGATTATAATAGCTGTGGCAGAAAGCGCGTTTTCGATTGTCGATATTTGAGAATTTTCGGGGTCGTCCGTTCAACGAGATTTTTAACCCAGCTTAAAAATGTCTGATATCGATGATACTCGGCACTATTATGAAAACGAACATCATTTCGATTATAATAGCTGTGGCAGAAAGCGCGATTTCGAATATCGACATTAAAAATTTTTCTGAAAATTTTTCCAAGTCCCAGAATTCAACGAAATTTTACCCAGCTTAAAAATGTCTGATATCGATGATACTCGGCACTATTATGAAAACGAACATCATTTTGATTATAATAGCTGTGGCAGAAAGCGCGTTTTCGATTGTCGATATTTGAGAATTTTCGGAGTCGTCCGTTCAACGAGATTTTTAACCCAGCTTAGAAATGTCTGATATCGATGATACTCGGCACTATTATGAAAACGAACATCATTTCGATTATAATAGCTGTGGCAGAAAGCGCGATTTCGAATATCGACATTAAAAATTTTTCTGAAAATTTTTCCAAGTCCCAGAATTCAACGAAATTTTACCCAGCTTAAAAATGTCTGATATCGATGATACTCGGCACTATTATGAAAACGAACATCATTTTGATTATAATAGCTGTGGCAGAAAGCGCGTTTTCGATTGTCGATATTTGAGAATTTTCGGAGTCGTCCGTTCAACGAGATTTTTAACCCAGCTTAAAAATGTCTGATATCGATGATACTCGGCACTATTATGAAAACGAACATCATTTCGATTATAATAGCTGTGGCAGAAAGCGCGATTTCGAATATCGACATTAAAAATTTTTCTGAAAATTTTTCCAAGTCCCAGAATTCAACGAAATTTTACCCAGCTTAAAAATGTCTGATATCGATGATACTCGGCACTATTATGAAAACGAACATCATTTTGATTATAATAGCTGTGGCAGAAAGCGCGTTTTCGATTGTCGATATTTGAGAATTTTCGGAGTCGTCCGTTCAACGAGATTTTTAACCCAGCTTAAAAATGTCTGATATCGATGATACTCGGCACTATTATGAAAACGAACATCATTTCGATTATAATAGCTGTGGCAGAAAGCGCGATTTCGAATATCGACATTAAAAATTTTTCTGAAAATTTTCTGAAATTTTTCCAAGTCCCAGAATTCAACGAAATTTTACCCAGCTTAAAAATGTCTGATATCGATGATACTCGGCACTATTATGAAAACGAACATCATTTTGATTATAATAGCTGTGGCAGAAAGCGCGTTTTCGATTGTCGATATTTGAGAATTTTCGGAGTCGTCCGTTCAACGAGATTTTTAACCCAGCTTAAAAATGTCTGAATTCGATGATACTCGGCACTATTATGAAAACGAACATCATTTCGATTATAATAGCTGTGGCAGAAAGCGCGATTTCGAATATCGACATTAAAAATTTTTCTGAAAATTTTTCCAAGTCCCAGAATTCAACGAAATTTTACCCAGCTTAAAAATGTCTGATATCGATGATACTCGGCACTATTATGAAAACGAACATCATTTCGATTATAATAGCTGTGGCAGAAAGCGCGATTTCGAATATCGACATTAAAAATTTTTCTGAAAATTTTTCCAAGTCCCAGAATTCAACGAAATTTTACCCAGCTTAAAAATGTCTGATATCGATGATACTCGGCACTATTATGAAAACGAACATCATTTTGATTATAATAGCTGTGGCAGAAAGCGCGTTTTCGATTGTCGATATTTGAGAATTTTCGGAGTCGTCCGTTCAACGAGATTTTTAACCCAGCTTAAAAATGTCTGATATCGATGATACTCGGCACTATTATGAAAACGAACATCATTTCGATTATAATAGCTGTGGCAGAAAGCGCGATTTCGAATATCGACATTAAAAATTTTTCTGAAAATTTTTCCAAGTCCCAGAATTCAACGAAATTTTACCCAGCTTAAAAATGTCTGATATCGATGATACTCGGCACTATTATGAAAACGAACATCATTTTGATTATAATAGCTGTGGCAGAAAGCGCGTTTTCGATTGTCGATATTTGAGAATTTTCGGAGTCGTCCGTTCAACGAGATTTTTAACCCAGCTTAAAAATGTCTGATATCGATGATACTCGGCACTATTATGAAAACGAACATCATTTTGATTATAATAGCTGTGGCAGAAAGCGCGTTTTCGATTGTCGATATTTGAGAATTTTCGGAGTCGTCCGTTCAACGAGATTTTTAACCCAGCTTAAAAATGTCTGATATCGATGATACTCGTCACTATTATGAAAACGAACATCATTTCGATTATAATAGCTGTGGCAGAAAGCGCGATTTCGAATATCGACATTAAAAATTTTTCTGAAAATTTTTCCAAGTCCCAGAATTCAACGAAATTTTACCCAGCTTAAAAATGTCTGATATCGATGATACTCGGCACTATTATGAAAACGAACATCATTTTGATTATAATAGCTGTGGCAGAAAGCGCGTTTTCGATTGTCGATATTTGAGAATTTTCGGAGTCGTCCGTTCAACGAGATTTTTAACCCAGCTTAAAAATGTCTGATATCGATGATACTCGGCACTATTATGAAAACGAACATCATTTCGAATATAATAGCTGTGGCAGAAAGCGCGATTTCGAATATCGACATTAAAAATTTTTCTGAAAATTTTCTGAAATTTTTCCAAGTCCCAGAATTCAACGAAATTTTACCCAGCTTAAAAATGTCTGATATCGATGATACTCGGCACTATTATGAAAACGAACATCATTTTGATTATAATAGCTGTGGCAGAAAGCGCGTTTTCGATTGTCGATATTTGAGAATTTTCGGAGTCGTCCGTTCAACGAGATTTTTAACCCAGCTTAAAAATGTCTGAATTCGATGATACTCGGCACTATTATGAAAACGAACATCATTTCGATTATAATAGCTGTGGCAGAAAGCGCGATTTCGAATATCGACATTAAAAATTTTTCTGAAAATTTTTCCAAGTCCCAGAATTCAACGAAATTTTACCCAGCTTAAAAATGTCTGATATCGATGATACTCGGCACTATTATGAAAACGAACATCATTTTGATTATAATAGCTGTGGCAGAAAGCGCGTTTTCGATTGTCGATATTTGAGAATTTTCGGAGTCGTCCGTTCAACGAGATTTTTAACCCAGCTTAAAAATGTCTGATATCGATGATACTCGGCACTATTATGAAAACGAACATCATTTCGATTATAATAGCTGTGGCAGAAAGCGCGATTTCGAATATCGACATTAAAAATTTTTCTGAAAATTTTTCCAAGTCCCAGAATTCAACGAAATTTTACCCAGATTAAAAATGTCTGATATCGATGATACTCGGCACTATTATGAAAACGAACATCATTTTGATTATAATAGCTGTGGCAGAAAGCGCGTTTTCGATTGTCGATATTTGAGAATTTTCGGAGTCGTCCGTTCAACGAGATTTTTAACCCAGCTTAAAAATGTCTGATATCGATGATACTCGGCACTATTATGAAAACGAACATCATTTCGATTATAATAGCTGTGGCAGAAAGCGCGATTTCGCAGAAAGCGCGATTTCGAATATCGACATTAAAAATTTTTCTGAAAATTTTTCCAAGTCCCAGAATTCAACGAAATTTTACCCAGCTTAAAAATGTCTGATATCGATGATACTCGGCACTATTATGAAAACGAACATCATTTTGATTATAATAGCTGTGGCAGAAAGCGCGTTTTCGATTGTCGATATTTGAGAATTTTCGGAGTCGTCCGTTCAACGAGATTTTTAACCCAGCTTAAAAATGTCTGATATCGATGATACTCGGCACTATTATGAAAACGAACATCATTTCGATTATAATAGCTGTGGCAGAAAGCGCGATTTCGAATATCGACATTAAAAATTTTTCTGAAAATTTTTCCAAGTCCCAGAATTCAACGAAATTTTACCCAGCTTAAAAATGTCTGATATCGATGATACTCGGCACTATTATGAAAACGAACATCATTTCGATTATAATAGCTGTGGCAGAAAGCGCGATTTCGAATATCGACATTAAAAATTTTTCTGAAAATTTTTCCAAGTCCCAGAATTCAACGAAATTTTACCCAGCTTAAAAATGTCTGATATCGATGATACTCGGCACTATTATGAAAACGAACATCATTTTGATTATAATAGCTGTGGCAGAAAGCGCGTTTTCGATTGTCGATATTTGAGAATTTTCGGAGTCGTCCGTTCAACGAGATTTTTAACCCAGCTTAAAAATGTCTGATATCGATGATACTCGGCACTATTATGAAAACGAACATCATTTCGATTATAATAGCTGTGGCAGAAAGCGCGATTTCGAATATCGACATTAAAAATTTTTCCAAGTCCCAGAATTCAACGAAATTTTACCCAGCTTAAAAATGTCTGATATCGATGATACTCGGCACTATTATGAAAACGAACATCATTTTGATTATAATAGCTGTGGCAGAAAGCGCGTTTTCGATTGTCGATATTTGAGAATTTTCGGAGTCGTCCGTTCAACGAGATTTTTAACCCAGCTTAAAAATGTCTGATATCGATGATACTCGGCACTATTATGAAAACGAACATCATTTTGATTATAATAGCTGTGGCAGAAAGCGCGTTTTCGATTGTCGATATTTGAGAATTTTCGGAGTCGTCCGTTCAACGAGATTTTTAACCCAGCTTAAAAATGTCTGATATCGATGATACTCGGCACTATTATGAAAACGAACATCATTTCGATTATAATAGCTGTGGCAGAAAGCGCTATTTCGAATATCGACATTAAAAATTTTTCTGAAAATTTTTCCAAGTCCCAGAATTCAACGAAATTTTACCCAGCTTAAAAATGTCTGATATCGATGATACTCGGCACTATTATGAAAACGAACATCATTTCAATTATAATAGCTGTGGCAGAAAGCGCGATTTCGAATATCGACATTAAAAATTTTTTTGAAAATTTTTCCAAGTCCCAGAATTCAACGAAATTTTACCCAGCTTAAAAATGTCTGATATCGATGATACTCGGCACTATTATGAAAACGAACATCATTTTGATTATAATAGCTGTGGCAGAAAGCGCGTTTTCGATTGTCGATATTTGAGAATTTTCGGAGTCGTCCGTTCAACGAGATTTTTAACCCAGCTTAAAAATGTCTGATATCGATGATACTCGGCACTATTATGAAAACGAACATCATTTCGATTATAATAGCTGTGGCAGAAAGCGCGATTTCGAATATCGACATTAAAAATTTTTCTGAAAATTTTTCCAAGTCCCAGAATTCAACGAAATTTTACCCAGCTTAAAAATGTCTGATATCGATGATACTCGGCACTATTATGAAAACGAACATCATTTTGATTATAATAGCTGTGGCAGAAAGCGCGTTTTCGATTGTCGATATTTGAGAATTTTCGGAGTCGTCCGTTCAACGAGATTTTTAACCCAGCTTAAAAATGTCTGATATCGATGATACTCGGCACTATTATGAAAACGAACATCATTTCGATTATAATAGCTGTGGCAGAAAGCGCTATTTCGAATATCGACATTAAAAATTTTTCTGAAAATTTTTCCAAGTCCCAGAATTCAACGAAATTTTACCCAGCTTAAAAATGTCTGATATCGATGATACTCGGCACTATTATGAAAACGAACATCATTTCGATTATAATAGCTGTGGCAGAAAGCGCGATTTCGAATATCGACATTAAAAATTTTTCTGAAAATTTTTCCAAGTCCCAGAATTCAACGAAATTTTACCCAGCTTAAAAATGTCTGATATCGATGATACTCGGCACTATTATGAAAACGAACATCATTTTGATTATAATAGCTGTGGCAGAAAGCGCGTTTTCGATTGTCGATATTTGAGAATTTTCGGAGTCGTCCGTTCAACGAGATTTTTAACCCAGCTTAAAAATGTCTGATATCGATGATACTCGGCACTATTATGAAAACGAACATCATTTCGATTATAATAGCTGTGGCAGAAAGCGCGATTTCGAATATCGACATTAAAAATTTTTCTGAAAATTTTTCCAAGTCCCAGAATTCAACGAAATTTTACCCAGCTTAAAAATGTCTGATATCGATGATACTCGGCACTATTATGAAAACGAACATCATTTTGATTATAATAGCTGTGACAGAAAGCGCGTTTTCGATTGTCGATATTTGAGAATTTTCGGAGTCGTCCGTTCAACGAGATTTTTAACCCAGCTTAAAAATGTCTGATATCGATGATACTCGGCACTATTATGAAATCGAACATCATTTCGATTATAATAGCTGTGGCAGAAAGCGCGATTTCGAATATCGACATTAAAAATTTTTCTGAAAATTTTTCCAAGTCCCAGAATTCAACGAAATTTTACCCAGCTTAAAAATGTCTGATATCGATGATACTCGGCACTATTATGAAAACGAACATCATTTTGATTATAATAGCTGTGGCAGAAAGCGCGTTTTCGATTGTCGATATTTGAGAATTTTCGGAGTCGTCCGTTCAACGAGATTTTTAACCCAGCTTAAAAATGTCTGATATCGATGATACTCGGCACTATTATGAAAACGAACATCATTTCGAATATAATAGCTGTGGCAGAAAGCGCGATTTCGAATATCGACATTAAAAATTTTTCTGAAAATTTTCTGAAATTTTTCCAAGTCCCAGAATTCAACGAAATTTTACCCAGCTTAAAAATGTCTGATATCGATGATACTCGGCACTATTATGAAAACGAACATCATTTTGATTATAATAGCTGTGGCAGAAAGCGCGTTTTCGATTGTCGATATTTGAGAATTTTCGGAGTCGTCCGTTCAACGAGATTTTTAACCCAGCTTAAAAATGTCTGAATTCGATGATACTCGGCACTATTATGAAAACGAACATCATTTCGATTATAATAGCTGTGGCAGAAAGCGCGATTTCGAATATCGACATTAAAAATTTTTCTGAAAATTTTTCCAAGTCCCAGAATTCAACGAAATTTTACCCAGCTTAAAAATGTCTGATATCGATGATACTCGGCACTATTATGAAAACGAACATCATTTTGATTATAATAGCTGTGGCAGAAAGCGCGTTTTCGATTGTCGATATTTGAGAATTTTCGGAGTCGTCCGTTCAACGAGATTTTTAACCCAGCTTAAAAATGTCTGATATCGATGATACTCGGCACTATTATGAAAACGAACATCATTTCGATTATAATAGCTGTGGCAGAAAGCGCGATTTCGAATATCGACATTAAAAATTTTTCTGAAAATTTTTCCAAGTCCCAGAATTCAACGAAATTTTACCCAGATTAAAAATGTCTGATATCGATGATACTCGGCACTATTATGAAAACGAACATCATTTTGATTATAATAGCTGTGGCAGAAAGCGCGTTTTCGATTGTCGATATTTGAGAATTTTCGGAGTCGTCCGTTCAACGAGATTTTTAACCCAGCTTAAAAATGTCTGATATCGATGATACTCGGCACTATTATGAAAACGAACATCATTTCGATTATAATAGCTGTGGCAGAAAGCGCGATTTCGCAGAAAGCGCGATTTCGAATATCGACATTAAAAATTTTTCTGAAAATTTTTCCAAGTCCCAGAATTCAACGAAATTTTACCCAGATTAAAAATGTCTGATATCGATGATACTCGGCACTATTATGAAAACGAACATCATTTTGATTATAATAGCTGTGGCAGAAAGCGCGTTTTCGATTGTCGATATTTGAGAATTTTCGGAGTCGTCCGTTCAACGAGATTTTTAACCCAGCTTAAAAATGTCTGATATCGATGATACTCGGCACTATTATGAAAACGAACATCATTTCGATTATAATAGCTGTGGCAGAAAGCGCGATTTCGCAGAAAGCGCGATTTCGAATATCGACATTAAAAATTTTTCTGAAAATTTTTCCAAGTCCCAGAATTCAACGAAATTTTACCCAGCTTAAAAATGTCTGATATCGATGATACTCGGCACTATTATGAAAACGAACATCATTTTGATTATAATAGCTGTGGCAGAAAGCGCGTTTTCGATTGTCGATATTTGAGAATTTTCGGAGTCGTCCGTTCAACGAGATTTTTAACCCAGCTTAAAAATGTCTGATATCGATGATACTCGGCACTATTATGAAAACGAACATCATTTCGATTATAATAGCTGTGGCAGAAAGCGCGATTTCGAATATCGACATTAAAAATTTTTCTGAAAATTTTTCCAAGTCCCAGAATTCAACGAAATTTTACCCAGCTTAAAAATGTCTGATATCGATGATACTCGGCACTATTATGAAAACGAACATCATTTCGATTATAATAGCTGTGGCAGAAAGCGCGATTTCGAATATCGACATTAAAAATTTTTCTGAAAATTTTTCCAAGTCCCAGAATTCAACGAAATTTTACCCAGCTTAAAAATGTCTGATATCGATGATACTCGGCACTATTATGAAAACGAACATCATTTTGATTATAATAGCTGTGGCAGAAAGCGCGTTTTCGATTGTCGATATTTGAGAATTTTCGGAGTCGTCCGTTCAACGAGATTTTTAACCCAGCTTAAAAATGTCTGATATCGATGATACTCGGCACTATTATGAAAACGAACATCATTTCGATTATAATAGCTGTGGCAGAAAGCGCGATTTCGAATATCGACATTAAAAATTTTTCCAAGTCCCAGAATTCAACGAAATTTTACCCAGCTTAAAAATGTCTGATATCGATGATACTCGGCACTATTATGAAAACGAACATCATTTTGATTATAATAGCTGTGGCAGAAAGCGCGTTTTCGATTGTCGATATTTGAGAATTTTCGGAGTCGTCCGTTCAACGAGATTTTTAACCCAGCTTAAAAATGTCTGATATCGATGATACTCGGCACTATTATGAAAACGAACATCATTTTGATTATAATAGCTGTGGCAGAAAGCGCGTTTTCGATTGTCGATATTTGAGAATTTTCGGAGTCGTCCGTTCAACGAGATTTTTAACCCAGCTTAAAAATGTCTGATATCGATGATACTCGGCACTATTATGAAAACGAACATCATTTCGATTATAATAGCTGTGGCAGAAAGCGCGATTTCGAATATCGACATTAAAAATTTTTCTGAAAATTTTTCCAAGTCCCAGAATTCAACGAAATTTTACCCAGCTTAAAAATGTCTGATATCGATGATACTCGGCACTATTATGAAAACGAACATCATTTCGATTATAATAGCTGTGGCAGAAAGCGCGATTTCGAATATCGACATTAAAAATTTTTCTGAAAATTTTTCCAAGTCCCAGAATTCAACGAAATTTTACCCAGCTTAAAAATGTCTGATATCGATGATACTCGGCACTATTATGAAAACGAACATCATTTTGATTATAATAGCTGTGGCAGAAAGCGCGTTTTCGATTGTCGATATTTGAGAATTTTCGGAGTCGTCCGTTCAACGAGATTTTTAACCCAGCTTAAAAATGTCTGATATCGATGATACTCGGCACTATTATGAAAACGAACATCATTTCGATTATAATAGCTGTGGCAGAAAGCGCGATTTCGAATATCGACATTAAAAATTTTTCCAAGTCCCAGAATTCAACGAAATTTTACCCAGCTTAAAAATGTCTGATATCGATGATACTCGGCACTATTATGAAAACGAACATCATTTTGATTATAATAGCTGTGGCAGAAAGCGCGTTTTCGATTGTCGATATTTGAGAATTTTCGGAGTCGTCCGTTCAACGAGATTTTTAACCCAGCTTAAAAATGTCTGATATCGATGATACTCGGCACTATTATGAAAACGAACATCATTTTGATTATAATAGCTGTGGCAGAAAGCGCGTTTTCGATTGTCGATATTTGAGAATTTTCGGAGTCGTCCGTTCAACGAGATTTTTAACCCAGCTTAAAAATGTCTGATATCGATGATACTCGGCACTATTATGAAAACGAACATCATTTCGATTATAATAGCTGTGGCAGAAAGCGCTATTTCGAATATCGACATTAAAAATTTTTCTGAAAATTTTTCCAAGTCCCAGAATTCAACGAAATTTTACCCAGCTTAAAAATGTCTGATATCGATGATACTCGGCACTATTATGAAAACGAACATCATTTCAATTATAATAGCTGTGGCAGAAAGCGCGATTTCGAATATCGACATTAAAAATTTTTTTGAAAATTTTTCCAAGTCCCAGAATTCAACGAAATTTTACCCAGCTTAAAAATGTCTGATATCGATGATACTCGGCACTATTATGAAAACGAACATCATTTTGATTATAATAGCTGTGGCAGAAAGCGCGTTTTCGATTGTCGATATTTGAGAATTTTCGGAGTCGTCCGTTCAACGAGATTTTTAACCCAGCTTAAAAATGTCTGATATCGATGATACTCGGCACTATTATGAAAACGAACATCATTTCGATTATAATAGCTGTGGCAGAAAGCGCGATTTCGAATATCGACATTAAAAATTTTTCTGAAAATTTTTCCAAGTCCCAGAATTCAACGAAATTTTACCCAGCTTAAAAATGTCTGATATCGATGATACTCGGCACTATTATGAAAACGAACATCATTTTGATTATAATAGCTGTGGCAGAAAGCGCGTTTTCGATTGTCGATATTTGAGAATTTTCGGAGTCGTCCGTTCAACGAGATTTTTAACCCAGCTTAAAAATGTCTGATATCGATGATACTCGGCACTATTATGAAAACGAACATCATTTCGATTATAATAGCTGTGGCAGAAAGCGCTATTTCGAATATCGACATTAAAAATTTTTCTGAAAATTTTTCCAAGTCCCAGAATTCAACGAAATTTTACCCAGCTTAAAAATGTCTGATATCGATGATACTCGGCACTATTATGAAAACGAACATCATTTCGATTATAATAGCTGTGGCAGAAAGCGCGATTTCGAATATCGACATTAAAAATTTTTCTGAAAATTTTTCCAAGTCCCAGAATTCAACGAAATTTTACCCAGCTTAAAAATGTCTGATATCGATGATACTCGGCACTATTATGAAAACGAACATCATTTTGATTATAATAGCTGTGGCAGAAAGCGCGTTTTCGATTGTCGATATTTGAGAATTTTCGGAGTCGTCCGTTCAACGAGATTTTTAACCCAGCTTAAAAATGTCTGATATCGATGATACTCGGCACTATTATGAAAACGAACATCATTTCGATTATAATAGCTGTGGCAGAAAGCGCGATTTCGAATATCGACATTAAAAATTTTTCTGAAAATTTTTCCAAGTCCCAGAATTCAACGAAATTTTACCCAGCTTAAAAATGTCTGATATCGATGATACTCGGCACTATTATGAAAACGAACATCATTTTGATTATAATAGCTGTGGCAGAAAGCGCGTTTTCGATTGTCGATATTTGAGAATTTTCGGAGTCGTCCGTTCAACGAGATTTTTAACCCAGCTTAAAAATGTCTGATATCGATGATACTCGGCACTATTATGAAAACGAACATCATTTCGAATATAATAGCTGTGGCAGAAAGCGCGATTTCGAATATCGACATTAAAAATTTTTCTGAAAATTTTCTGAAATTTTTCCAAGTCCCAGAATTCAACGAAATTTTACCCAGCTTAAAAATGTCTGATATCGATGATACTCGGCACTATTATGAAAACGAACATCATTTTGATTATAATAGCTGTGGCAGAAAGCGCGTTTTCGATTGTCGATATTTGAGAATTTTCGGAGTCGTCCGTTCAACGAGATTTTTAACCCAGCTTAAAAATGTCTGAATTCGATGATACTCGGCACTATTATGAAAACGAACATCATTTCGATTATAATAGCTGTGGCAGAAAGCGCGATTTCGAATATCGACATTAAAAATTTTTCTGAAAATTTTTCCAAGTCCCAGAATTCAACGAAATTTTACCCAGCTTAAAAATGTCTGATATCGATGATACTCGGCACTATTATGAAAACGAACATCATTTTGATTATAATAGCTGTGGCAGAAAGCGCGTTTTCGATTGTCGATATTTGAGAATTTTCGGAGTCGTCCGTTCAACGAGATTTTTAACCCAGCTTAAAAATGTCTGATATCGATGATACTCGGCACTATTATGAAAACGAACATCATTTCGATTATAATAGCTGTGGCAGAAAGCGCGATTTCGAATATCGACATTAAAAATTTTTCTGAAAATTTTTCCAAGTCCCAGAATTCAACGAAATTTTACCCAGATTAAAAATGTCTGATATCGATGATACTCGGCACTATTATGAAAACGAACATCATTTTGATTATAATAGCTGTGGCAGAAAGCGCGTTTTCGATTGTCGATATTTGAGAATTTTCGGAGTCGTCCGTTCAACGAGATTTTTAACCCAGCTTAAAAATGTCTGATATCGATGATACTCGGCACTATTATGAAAACGAACATCATTTCGATTATAATAGCTGTGGCAGAAAGCGCGATTTCGCAGAAAGCGCGATTTCGAATATCGACATTAAAAATTTTTCTGAAAATTTTTCCAAGTCCCAGAATTCAACGAAATTTTACCCAGATTAAAAATGTCTGATATCGATGATACTCGGCACTATTATGAAAACGAACATCATTTTGATTATAATAGCTGTGGCAGAAAGCGCGTTTTCGATTGTCGATATTTGAGAATTTTCGGAGTCGTCCGTTCAACGAGATTTTTAACCCAGCTTAAAAATGTCTGATATCGATGATACTCGGCACTATTATGAAAACGAACATCATTTCGATTATAATAGCTGTGGCAGAAAGCGCGATTTCGCAGAAAGCGCGATTTCGAATATCGACATTAAAAATTTTTCTGAAAATTTTTCCAAGTCCCAGAATTCAACGAAATTTTACCCAGCTTAAAAATGTCTGATATCGATGATACTCGGCACTATTATGAAAACGAACATCATTTTGATTATAATAGCTGTGGCAGAAAGCGCGTTTTCGATTGTCGATATTTGAGAATTTTCGGAGTCGTCCGTTCAACGAGATTTTTAACCCAGCTTAAAAATGTCTGATATCGATGATACTCGGCACTATTATGAAAACGAACATCATTTCGATTATAATAGCTGTGGCAGAAAGCGCGATTTCGAATATCGACATTAAAAATTTTTCTGAAAATTTTTCCAAGTCCCAGAATTCAACGAAATTTTACCCAGCTTAAAAATGTCTGATATCGATGATACTCGGCACTATTATGAAAACGAACATCATTTCGATTATAATAGCTGTGGCAGAAAGCGCGATTTCGAATATCGACATTAAAAATTTTTCTGAAAATTTTTCCAAGTCCCAGAATTCAACGAAATTTTACCCAGCTTAAAAATGTCTGATATCGATGATACTCGGCACTATTATGAAAACGAACATCATTTTGATTATAATAGCTGTGGCAGAAAGCGCGTTTTCGATTGTCGATATTTGAGAATTTTCGGAGTCGTCCGTTCAACGAGATTTTTAACCCAGCTTAAAAATGTCTGATATCGATGATACTCGGCACTATTATGAAAACGAACATCATTTCGATTATAATAGCTGTGGCAGAAAGCGCGATTTCGAATATCGACATTAAAAATTTTTCCAAGTCCCAGAATTCAACGAAATTTTACCCAGCTTAAAAATGTCTGATATCGATGATACTCGGCACTATTATGAAAACGAACATCATTTTGATTATAATAGCTGTGGCAGAAAGCGCGTTTTCGATTGTCGATATTTGAGAATTTTCGGAGTCGTCCGTTCAACGAGATTTTTAACCCAGCTTAAAAATGTCTGATATCGATGATACTCGGCACTATTATGAAAACGAACATCATTTTGATTATAATAGCTGTGGCAGAAAGCGCGTTTTCGATTGTCGATATTTGAGAATTTTCGGAGTCGTCCGTTCAACGAGATTTTTAACCCAGCTTAAAAATGTCTGATATCGATGATACTCGGCACTATTATGAAAACGAACATCATTTCGATTATAATAGCTGTGGCAGAAAGCGCTATTTCGAATATCGACATTAAAAATTTTTCTGAAAATTTTTCCAAGTCCCAGAATTCAACGAAATTTTACCCAGCTTAAAAATGTCTGATATCGATGATACTCGGCACTATTATGAAAACGAACATCATTTCAATTATAATAGCTGTGGCAGAAAGCGCGATTTCGAATATCGACATTAAAAATTTTTTTGAAAATTTTTCCAAGTCCCAGAATTCAACGAAATTTTACCCAGCTTAAAAATGTCTGATATCGATGATACTCGGCACTATTATGAAAACGAACATCATTTTGATTATAATAGCTGTGGCAGAAAGCGCGTTTTCGATTGTCGATATTTGAGAATTTTCGGAGTCGTCCGTTCAACGAGAATTTTAACCCAGCTTAAAAATGTCTGATATCGATGATACTCGGCACTATTATGAAAACGAACATCATTTCGATTATAATAGCTGTGGCAGAAAGCGCGATTTCGAATATCGACATTAAAAATTTTTCTGAAAATTTTTCCAAGTCCCAGAATTCAACGAAATTTTACCCAGCTTAAAAATGTCTGATATCGATGATACTCGGCACTATTATGAAAACGAACATCATTTTGATTATAATAGCTGTGGCAGAAAGCGCGTTTTCGATTGTCGATATTTGAGAATTTTCGGAGTCGTCCGTTCAACGAGATTTTTAACCCAGCTTAAAAATGTCTGATATCGATGATACTCGGCACTATTATGAAAACGAACATCATTTCGATTATAATAGCTGTGGCAGAAAGCGCGATTTCGAATATCGACATTAAAAATTTTTCTGAAAATTTTTCCAAGTCCCAGAATTCAACGAAATTTTACCCAGCTTAAAAATGTCTGATATCGATGATACTCGGCACTATTATGAAAACGAACATCATTTTGATTATAATAGCTGTGGCAGAAAGCGCGTTTTCGATTGTCGATATTTGAGAATTTTCGGAGTCGTCCGTTCAACGAGATTTTTAACCCAGCTTAAAAATGTCTGATATCGATGATACTCGGCACTATTATGAAAACGAACATCATTTCGATTATAATAGCTGTGGCAGAAAGCGCTATTTCGAATATCGACATTAAAAATTTTTCTGAAAATTTTTCCAAGTCCCAGAATTCAACGAAATTTTACCCAGCTTAAAAATGTCTGATATCGATGATACTCGGCACTATTATGAAAACGAACATCATTTCGATTATAATAGCTGTGGCAGAAAGCGCGATTTCGAATATCGACATTAAAAATTTTTCTGAAAATTTTTCCAAGTCCCAGAATTCAACGAAATTTTACCCAGCTTAAAAATGTCTGATATCGATGATACTCGGCACTATTATGAAAACGAACATCATTTTGATTATAATAGCTGTGGCAGAAAGCGCGTTTTCGATTGTCGATATTTGAGAATTTTCGGAGTCGTCCGTTCAACGAGATTTTTAACCCAGCTTAAAAATGTCTGATATCGATGATACTCGGCACTATTATGAAAACGAACATCATTTCGATTATAATAGCTGTGGCAGAAAGCGCGATTTCGAATATCGACATTAAAAATTTTTCTGAAAATTTTTCCAAGTCCCAGAATTCAACGAAATTTTACCCAGCTTAAAAATGTCTGATATCGATGATACTCGGCACTATTATGAAAACGAACATCATTTTGATTATAATAGCTGTGGCAGAAAGCGCGTTTTCGATTGTCGATATTTGAGAATTTTCGGAGTCGTCCGTTCAACGAGATTTTTAACCCAGCTTAAAAATGTCTGATATCGATGATACTCGGCACTATTATGAAATCGAACATCATTTCGATTATAATAGCTGTGGCAGAAAGCGCGATTTCGAATATCGACATTAAAAATTTTTCTGAAAATTTTTCCAAGTCCCAGAATTCAACGAAATTTTACCCAGCTTAAAAATGTCTGATATCGATGATACTCGGCACTATTATGAAAACGAACATCATTTTGATTATAATAGCTGTGGCAGAAAGCGCGTTTTCGATTGTCGATATTTGAGAATTTTCGGAGTCATCCGTTCAACGAGATTTTTAACCCAGCTTAAAAATGTCTGATATCGATGATACTCGGCACTATTATGAAAACGAACATCATTTTGATTATAATAGCTGTGGCAGAAAGCGCGTTTTCGATTGTCGATATTTGAGAATTTTCGGAGTCGTCCGTTCAACGAGATTTTTAACCCAGCTTAAAAATGTCTGATATCGATGATACTCGGCACTATTATGAAAACGAACATCATTTCGATTATAATAGCTGTGGCAGAAAGCGCTATTTCGAATATCGACATTAAAAATTTTTCTGAAAATTTTTCCAAGTCCCAGAATTCAACGAAATTTTACCCAGCTTAAAAATGTCTGATATCGATGATACTCGGCACTATTATGAAAACGAACATCATTTCGATTATAATAGCTGTGGCAGAAAGCGCGATTTCGAATATCGACATTAAAAATTTTTCTGAAAATTTTTCCAAGTCCCAGAATTCAACGAAATTTTACCCAGCTTAAAAATGTCTGATATCGATGATACTCGGCACTATTATGAAAACGAACATCATTTTGATTATAATAGCTGTGGCAGAAAGCGCGTTTTCGATTGTCGATATTTGAGAATTTTCGGAGTCGTCCGTTCAACGAGATTTTTAACCCAGCTTAAAAATGTCTGATATCGATGATACTCGGCACTATTATGAAAACGAACATCATTTCGATTATAATAGCTGTGGCAGAAAGCGCGATTTCGAATATCGACATTAAAAATTTTTCTGAAAATTTTTCCAAGTCCCAGAATTCAACGAAATTTTACCCAGCTTAAAAATGTCTGATATCGATGATACTCGGCACTATTATGAAAACGAACATCATTTTGATTATAATAGCTGTGGCAGAAAGCGCGTTTTCGATTGTCGATATTTGAGAATTTTCGGAGTCGTCCGTTCAACGAGATTTTTAACCCAGCTTAAAAATGTCTGATATCGATGATACTCGGCACTATTATGAAAACGAACATCATTTCGATTATAATAGCTGTGGCAGAAAGCGCTATTTCGAATATCGACATTAAAAATTTTTCTGAAAATTTTTCCAAGTCCCAGAATTCAACGAAATTTTACCCAGCTTAAAAATGTCTGATATCGATGATACTCGGCACTATTATGAAAACGAACATCATTTCGATTATAATAGCTGTGGCAGAAAGCGCGATTTCGAATATCGACATTAAAAATTTTTCTGAAAATTTTTCCAAGTCCCAGAATTCAACGAAATTTTACCCAGCTTAAAAATGTCTGATATCGATGATACTCGGCACTATTATGAAAACGAACATCATTTTGATTATAATAGCTGTGGCAGAAAGCGCGTTTTCGATTGTCGATATTTGAGAATTTTCGGAGTCGTCCGTTCAACGAGATTTTTAACCCAGCTTAAAAATGTCTGATATCGATGATACTCGGCACTATTATGAAAACGAACATCATTTCGATTATAATAGCTGTGGCAGAAAGCGCGATTTCGAATATCGACATTAAAAATTTTTCTGAAAATTTTTCCAAGTCCCAGAATTCAACGAAATTTTACCCAGCTTAAAAATGTCTGATATCGATGATACTCGGCACTATTATGAAAACGAACATCATTTTGATTATAATAGCTGTGACAGAAAGCGCGTTTTCGATTGTCGATATTTGAGAATTTTCGGAGTCGTCCGTTCAACGAGATTTTTAACCCAGCTTAAAAATGTCTGATATCGATGATACTCGGCACTATTATGAAAACGAACATCATTTTGATTATAATAGCTGTGGCAGAAAGCGCGTTTTCGATTGTCGATATTTGAGAATTTTCGGAGTCGTCCGTTCAACGAGATTTTTAACCCAGCTTAAAAATGTCTGATATCGATGATACTCGGCACTATTATGAAAACGAACATCATTTCGATTATAATAGCTGTGGCAGAAAGCGCGATTTCGAATATCGACATTAAAAATTTTTCTGAAAATTTTTCCAAGTCCCAGAATTCAACGAAATTTTACCCAGCTTAAAAATGTCTGATATCGATGATACTCGGCACTATTATGAAAACGAACATCATTTCGATTATAATAGCTGTGGCAGAAAGCGCGTTTTCGATTGTCGATATTTGAGAATTTTCGGAGTCGTCCGTTCAACGAGATTTTTAACCCAGCTTAAAAATGTCTGATATCGATGATACTCGGCACTATTATGAAAACGAACATCATTTCGATTATAATAGCTGTGGCAGAAAGCGCGATTTCGAATATCGACATTAAAAATTTTTCTGAAAATTTTTCCAAGTCCCAGAATTCAACGAAATTTTACCCAGCTTAAAAATGTCTGATATCGATGATACTCGGCACTATTATGAAAACGAACATCATTTTGATTATAATAGCTGTGGCAGAAAGCGCGTTTTCGATTGTCGATATTTGAGAATTTTCGGAGTCGTCCGTTCAACGAGATTTTTAACCCAGCTTAAAAATGTCTGATATCGATGATACTCGGCACTATTATGAAAACGAACATCATTTCGATTATAATAGCTGTGGCAGAAAGCGCGATTTCGAATGTCGACATTAAAAATTTTTCTGAAAATTTTTCAAGTCCCAGAATTCAACGAAATTTTACCCAGCTTAAAAATGTCTGATATCGATGATACTCGGCACTATTATGAAAACGAACATCATTTTGATTATAATAGCTGTGGCAGAAAGCGCGTTTTCGATTGTCGATATTTGAGAATTTTCGGAGTCGTCCGTTCAACGGGATTTTTAACCCAGCTTAAAAATGTCTGATATCGATGATACTCGGCACTATTATGAAAACGAACATCATTTCGATTATAATAGCTGTGGCAGAAAGCGCGATTTCGAATATCGACATTAAAAATTTTTCTGAAAATTTTTCCAAGTCTCAGAATTCAACGAAATTTTACCCAGCTTAAAAATGTCTGATATCGATGATACTCGGCACTATTATGAAAACGAACATCATTTTGATTATAATAGCTGTGGCAGAAAGCGCGTTTTCGATTGTCGATATTTGAGAATTTTCGGAGTCGTCCGTTCAACGAGATTTTTAACCCAGCTTAAAAATGTCTGATATCGATGATACTCGGCACTATTATGAAAACGAACATCATTTCGATTATAATAGCTGTGGCAGAAAGCGCGATTTCGAATATCGACATTAAAAATTTTTCTGAAAATTTTTCCAATTCCCAGAATTCAACGAAATTTTACCCAGCTTAAAAATGTCTGATATCGATGATACTCGGCACTATTATGAAAACGAACATCATTTCGATTATAATAGCTGTGGCAGAAAGCGCGATTTCGAATATCGACATTAAAAATTTTTCTGAAAATTTTTCCAAGTCCCAGAATTCAACGAAATTTTACCCAGCTTAAAAATGTCTGATATCGATGATACTCGGCACTATTATGAAAACGAACATCATTTTGATTATAATAGCTGTGGCAGAAAGCGCGTTTTCGATTGTCGATATTTGAGAATTTTCGGAGTCGTCCGTTCAACGAGATTTTTAACCCAGCTTAAAAATGTCTGATATCGATGATACTCGGCACTATTATGAAAACGAACATCATTTCGATTATAATAGCTGTGGCAGAAAGCGCGATTTCGAATATCGACATTAAAAATTTTTCTGAAAATTTTTCCAAGTCCCAGAATTCAACGAAATTTTACCCAGCTTAAAAATGTCTGATATCGATGATACTCGGCACTATTATGAAAACGAACATCATTTTGATTATAATAGCTGTGGCAGAAAGCGCGTTTTCGATTGTCGATATTTGAGAATTTTCGGAGTCGTCCGTTCAACGAGATTTTTAACCCAGCTTAAAAATGTCTGATATCGATGATACTCGGCACTATTATGAAAACGAACATCATTTCGATTATAATAGCTGTGGCAGAAAGCGCGATTTCGAATATCGACATTAAAAATTTTTCTGAAAATTTTTCCAAGTCCCAGAATTCAACGAAATTTTACCCAGCTTAAAAATGTCTGATATCGATGATACTCGGCACTATTATGAAAACGAACATCATTTTGATTATAATAGCTGTGGCAGAAAGCGCGTTTTCGATTGTCGATATTTGAGAATTTTCGGAGTCGTCCGTTCAACGAGATTTTTAACCCAGCTTAAAAATGTCTGATATCGATGATACTCGGCACTATTATGAAAACGAACATCATTTCGATTATAATAGCTGTGGCAGAAAGCGCGATTTCGAATATCGACATTAAAAATTTTTCTGAAAATTTTTCCAAGTCCCAGAATTCAACGAAATTTTACCCAGCTTAAAAATGTCTGATATCGATGATACTCGGCACTATTATGAAAACGAACATCATTTTGATTATAATAGCTGTGGCAGAAAGCGCGTTTTCGATTGTCGATATTTGAGAATTTTCGGAGTCGTCCGTTCAACGAGATTTTTAACCCAGCTTAAAAATGTCTGATATCGATGATACTCGGCACTATTATGAAAACGAACATCATTTCGATTATAATAGCTGTGGCAGAAAGCGCGATTTCGAATATCGACATTAAAAATTTTTCTGAAAATTTTTCCAAGTCCCAGAATTCAACGAAATTTTACCCAGCTTAAAAATGTCTGATATCGATGATACTCGGCACTATTATGAAAACGAACATCATTTTGATTATAATAGCTGTGGCAGAAAGCGCGTTTTCGATTGTCGATATTTGAGAATTTTCGGAGTCGTCCGTTCAACGAGATTTTTAACCCAGCTTAAAAATGTCTGATATCGATGATACTCGGCACTATTATGAAAACGAACATCATTTCGATTATAATAGCTGTGGCAGAAAGCGCGATTTCGAATATCGACATTAAAAATTTTTCTGAAAATTTTTCCAAGTCCCAGAATTCAACGAAATTTTACCCAGCTTAAAAATGTCTGATATCGATGATACTCGGCACTATTATGAAAACGAACATCATTTTGATTATAATAGCTGTGGCAGAAAGCGCGTTTTCGATTGTCGATATTTGAGAATTTTCGGAGTCGTCCGTTCAACGAGATTTTTAACCCAGCTTAAAAATGTCTGATATCGATGATACTCGGCACTATTATGAAAACGAACATCATTTCGATTATAATAGCTGTGGCAGAAAGCGCGATTTCGAATATCGACATTAAAAATTTTTCTGAAAATTTTTCCAAGTCCCAGAATTCAACGAAATTTTACCCAGCTTAAAAATGTCTGATATCGATGATACTCGGCACTATTATGAAAACGAACATCATTTTGATTATAATAGCTGTGGCAGAAAGCGCGTTTTCGATTGTCGATATTTGAGAATTTTCGGAGTCGTCCGTTCAACGAGATTTTTAACCCAGCTTAAAAATGTCTGATATCGATGATACTCGGCACTATTATGAAAACGAACATCATTTCGATTATAATAGCTGTGGCAGAAAGCGCGATTTCGAATATCGACATTAAAAATTTTTCTGAAAATTTTTCCAAGTCCCAGAATTCAACGAAATTTTACCCAGCTTAAAAATGTCTGATATCGATGATACTCGGCACTATTATGAAAACGAACATCATTTTGATTATAATAGCTGTGGCAGAAAGCGCGTTTTCGATTGTCGATATTTGAGAATTTTCGGAGTCGTCCGTTCAACGAGATTTTTAACCCAGCTTAAAAATGTCTGATATCGATGATACTCGGCACTATTATGAAAACGAACATCATTTCGATTATAATAGCTGTGGCAGAAAGCGCGATTTCGAATATCGACATTAAAAATTTTTCTGAAAATTTTTCCAAGTCTCAGAATTCAACGAAATTTTACCCAGCTTAAAAATGTCTGATATCGATGATACTCGGCACTATTATGAAAACGAACATCATTTTGATTATAATAGCTGTGGCAGAAAGCGCGTTTTCGATTGTCGATATTTGAGAATTTTCGGAGTCGTCCGTTCAACGAGATTTTTAACCCAGCTTAAAAATGTCTGATATCGATGATACTCGGCACTATTATGAAAACGAACATCATTTCGATTATAATAGCTGTGGCAGAAAGCGCGATTTCGAATATCGACATTAAAAATTTTTCTGAAAATTTTTCCAATTCCCAGAATTCAACGAAATTTTACCCAGCTTAAAAATGTCTGATATCGATGATACTCGGCACTATTATGAAAACGAACATCATTTCGATTATAATAGCTGTGGCAGAAAGCGCGATTTCGAATATCGACATTAAAAATTTTTCTGAAAATTTTTCCAAGTCCCAGAATTCAACGAAATTTTACCCAGCTTAAAAATGTCTGATATCGATGATACTCGGCACTATTATGAAAACGAACATCATTTTGATTATAATAGCTGTGGCAGAAAGCGCGTTTTCGATTGTCGATATTTGAGAATTTTCGGAGTCGTCCGTTCAACGAGATTTTTAACCCAGCTTAAAAATGTCTGATATCGATGATACTCGGCACTATTATGAAAACGAACATCATTTCGATTATAATAGCTGTGGCAGAAAGCGCGATTTCGAATATCGACATTAAAAATTTTTCTGAAAATTTTTCCAAGTCCCAGAATTCAACGAAATTTTACCCAGCTTAAAAATGTCTGATATCGATGATACTCGGCACTATTATGAAAACGAACATCATTTTGATTATAATAGCTGTGGCAGAAAGCGCGTTTTCGATTGTCGATATTTGAGAATTTTCGGAGTCGTCCGTTCAACGAGATTTTTAACCCAGCTTAAAAATGTCTGATATCGATGATACTCGGCACTATTATGAAAACGAACATCATTTCGATTATAATAGCTGTGGCAGAAAGCGCGATTTCGAATATCGACATTAAAAATTTTTCTGAAAATTTTTCCAAGTCCCAGAATTCAACGAAATTTTACCCAGCTTAAAAATGTCTGATATCGATGATACTCGGCACTATTATGAAAACGAACATCATTTTGATTATAATAGCTGTGGCAGAAAGCGCGTTTTCGATTGTCGATATTTGAGAATTTTCGGAGTCGTCCGTTCAACGAGATTTTTAACCCAGCTTAAAAATGTCTGATATCGATGATACTCGGCACTATTATGAAAACGAACATCATTTCGATTATAATAGCTGTGGCAGAAAGCGCGATTTCGAATATCGACATTAAAAATTTTTCTGAAAATTTTTCCAAGTCCCAGAATTCAACGAAATTTGACCCAGCTTAAAAATGTCTGATATCGATGATACTCGGCACTATTATGAAAACGAACATCATTTCGATTATAATAGCTGTGGCAGAAAGCGCGATTTCGAATATCGACTTTAAAAATTTTTCTGAAAATTTTTCCAAGTCCCAGAATTCAACGAAATTTTACCCAGCTTAAAAATGTCTGATATCGATGATACTCGGCACTATTATGAAAACGAACATCATTTTGATTATAATAGCTGTGGCAGAAAGCGCGTTTTCGATTGTCGATATTTGAGAATTTTCGGAGTCGTCCGTTCAACGAGAATTTTAACCCAGCTTAAAAATGTCTGATATCGATGATACTCGGCACTATTATGAAAACGAACATCATTTCGATTATAATAGCTGTGGCAGAAAGCGCGATTTCGAATATCGACATTAAAAATTTTTCTGAAAATTTTTCCAAGTCCCAGAATTCAACGAAATTTTACCCAGCTTAAAAATGTCTGATATCGATGATACTCGGCACTATTATGAAAACGAACATCATTTTGATTATAATAGCTGTGGCAGAAAGCGCGTTTTCGATTGTCGATATTTGAGAATTTTCGGAGTCGTCCGTTCAACGAGATTTTTAACCCAGCTTAAAAATGTCTGATATCGATGATACTCGGCACTATTATGAAAACGAACATCATTTCGATTATAATAGCTGTGGCAGAAAGCGCGATTTCGAATATCGACATTAAAAATTTTTCTGAAAATTTTTCCAAGTCCCAGAATTCAACGAAATTTTACCCAGCTTAAAAATGTCTGATATCGATGATACTCGGCACTATTATGAAAACGAACATCATTTTGATTATAATAGCTGTGGCAGAAAGCGCGTTTTCGATTGTCGATATTTGAGAATTTTCGGAGTCGTCCGTTCAACGAGATTTTTAACCCAGCTTAAAAATGTCTGATATCGATGATACTCGGCACTATTATGAAAACGAACATCATTTCGATTATAATAGCTGTGGCAGAAAGCGCTATTTCGAATATCGACATTAAAAATTTTTCTGAAAATTTTTCCAAGTCCCAGAATTCAACGAAATTTTACCCAGCTTAAAAATGTCTGATATCGATGATACTCGGCACTATTATGAAAACGAACATCATTTCGATTATAATAGCTGTGGCAGAAAGCGCGATTTCGAATATCGACATTAAAAATTTTTCTGAAAATTTTTCCAAGTCCCAGAATTCAACGAAATTTTACCCAGCTTAAAAATGTCTGATATCGATGATACTCGGCACTATTATGAAAACGAACATCATTTTGATTATAATAGCTGTGGCAGAAAGCGCGTTTTCGATTGTCGATATTTGAGAATTTTCGGAGTCGTCCGTTCAACGAGATTTTTAACCCAGCTTAAAAATGTCTGATATCGATGATACTCGGCACTATTATGAAAACGAACATCATTTCGATTATAATAGCTGTGGCAGAAAGCGCGATTTCGAATATCGACATTAAAAATTTTTCTGAAAATTTTTCCAAGTCCCAGAATTCAACGAAATTTTACCCAGCTTAAAAATGTCTGATATCGATGATACTCGGCACTATTATGAAAACGAACATCATTTTGATTATAATAGCTGTGACAGAAAGCGCGTTTTCGATTGTCGATATTTGAGAATTTTCGGAGTCGTCCGTTCAACGAGATTTTTAACCCAGCTTAAAAATGTCTGATATCGATGATACTCGGCACTATTATGAAATCGAACATCATTTCGATTATAATAGCTGTGGCAGAAAGCGCGATTTCGAATATCGACATTAAAAATTTTTCTGAAAATTTTTCCAAGTCCCAGAATTCAACGAAATTTTACCCAGCTTAAAAATGTCTGATATCGATGATACTCGGCACTATTATGAAAACGAACATCATTTTGATTATAATAGCTGTGGCAGAAAGCGCGTTTTCGATTGTCGATATTTGAGAATTTTCGGAGTCATCCGTTCAACGAGATTTTTAACCCAGCTTAAAAATGTCTGATATCGATGATACTCGGCACTATTATGAAAACGAACATCATTTTGATTATAATAGCTGTGGCAGAAAGCGCGTTTTCGATTGTCGATATTTGAGAATTTTCGGAGTCGTCCGTTCAACGAGATTTTTAACCCAGCTTAAAAATGTCTGATATCGATGATACTCGGCACTATTATGAAAACGAACATCATTTCGATTATAATAGCTGTGGCAGAAAGCGCTATTTCGAATATCGACATTAAAAATTTTTCTGAAAATTTTTCCAAGTCCCAGAATTCAACGAAATTTTACCCAGCTTAAAAATGTCTGATATCGATGATACTCGGCACTATTATGAAAACGAACATCATTTCGATTATAATAGCTGTGGCAGAAAGCGCGATTTCGAATATCGACATTAAAAATTTTTCTGAAAATTTTTCCAAGTCCCAGAATTCAACGAAATTTTACCCAGCTTAAAAATGTCTGATATCGATGATACTCGGCACTATTATGAAAACGAACATCATTTTGATTATAATAGCTGTGGCAGAAAGCGCGTTTTCGATTGTCGATATTTGAGAATTTTCGGAGTCGTCCGTTCAACGAGATTTTTAACCCAGCTTAAAAATGTCTGATATCGATGATACTCGGCACTATTATGAAAACGAACATCATTTCGATTATAATAGCTGTGGCAGAAAGCGCGATTTCGAATATCGACATTAAAAATTTTTCTGAAAATTTTTCCAAGTCCCAGAATTCAACGAAATTTTACCCAGCTTAAAAATGTCTGATATCGATGATACTCGGCACTATTATGAAAACGAACATCATTTTGATTATAATAGCTGTGGCAGAAAGCGCGTTTTCGATTGTCGATATTTGAGAATTTTCGGAGTCGTCCGTTCAACGAGATTTTTAACCCAGCTTAAAAATGTCTGATATCGATGATACTCGGCACTATTATGAAAACGAACATCATTTCGATTATAATAGCTGTGGCAGAAAGCGCTATTTCGAATATCGACATTAAAAATTTTTCTGAAAATTTTTCCAAGTCCCAGAATTCAACGAAATTTTACCCAGCTTAAAAATGTCTGATATCGATGATACTCGGCACTATTATGAAAACGAACATCATTTCGATTATAATAGCTGTGGCAGAAAGCGCGATTTCGAATATCGACATTAAAAATTTTTCTGAAAATTTTTCCAAGTCCCAGAATTCAACGAAATTTTACCCAGCTTAAAAATGTCTGATATCGATGATACTCGGCACTATTATGAAAACGAACATCATTTCGATTATAATAGCTGTGGCAGAAAGCGCGTTTTCGATTGTCGATATTTGAGAATTTTCGGAGTCGTCCGTTCAACGAGATTTTTAACCCAGCTTAAAAATGTCTGATATCGATGATACTCGGCACTATTATGAAAACGAACATCATTTCGATTATAATAGCTGTGGCAGAAAGCGCGATTTCGAATATCGACATTAAAAATTTTTCTGAAAATTTTTCCAAGTCCCAGAATTCAACGAAATTTTACCCAGCTTAAAAATGTCTGATATCGATGATACTCGGCACTATTATGAAAACGAACATCATTTTGATTATAATAGCTGTGGCAGAAAGCGCGTTTTCGATTGTCGATATTTGAGAATTTTCGGAGTCGTCCGTTCAACGAGATTTTTAACCCAGCTTAAAAATGTCTGATATCGATGATACTCGGCACTATTATGAAAACGAACATCATTTCGATTATAATAGCTGTGGCAGAAAGCGCGATTTCGAATGTCGACATTAAAAATTTTTCTGAAAATTTTTCAAGTCCCAGAATTCAACGAAATTTTACCCAGCTTAAAAATGTCTGATATCGATGATACTCGGCACTATTATGAAAACGAACATCATTTTGATTATAATAGCTGTGGCAGAAAGCGCGTTTTCGATTGTCGATATTTGAGAATTTTCGGAGTCGTCCGTTCAACGGGATTTTTAACCCAGCTTAAAAATGTCTGATATCGATGATACTCGGCACTATTATGAAAACGAACATCATTTCGATTATAATAGCTGTGGCAGAAAGCGCGATTTCGAATATCGACATTAAAAATTTTTCTGAAAATTTTTCCAAGTCTCAGAATTCAACGAAATTTTACCCAGCTTAAAAATGTCTGATATCGATGATACTCGGCACTATTATGAAAACGAACATCATTTTGATTATAATAGCTGTGGCAGAAAGCGCGTTTTCGATTGTCGATATTTGAGAATTTTCGGAGTCGTCCGTTCAACGAGATTTTTAACCCAGCTTAAAAATGTCTGATATCGATGATACTCGGCACTATTATGAAAACGAACATCATTTCGATTATAATAGCTGTGGCAGAAAGCGCGATTTCGAATATCGACATTAAAAATTTTTCTGAAAATTTTTCCAATTCCCAGAATTCAACGAAATTTTACCCAGCTTAAAAATGTCTGATATCGATGATACTCGGCACTATTATGAAAACGAACATCATTTCGATTATAATAGCTGTGGCAGAAAGCGCGATTTCGAATATCGACATTAAAAATTTTTCTGAAAATTTTTCCAAGTCCCAGAATTCAACGAAATTTTACCCAGCTTAAAAATGTCTGATATCGATGATACTCGGCACTATTATGAAAACGAACATCATTTTGATTATAATAGCTGTGGCAGAAAGCGCGTTTTCGATTGTCGATATTTGAGAATTTTCGGAGTCGTCCGTTCAACGAGATTTTTAACCCAGCTTAAAAATGTCTGATATCGATGATACTCGGCACTATTATGAAAACGAACATCATTTCGATTATAATAGCTGTGGCAGAAAGCGCGATTTCGAATATCGACATTAAAAATTTTTCTGAAAATTTTTCCAAGTCCCAGAATTCAACGAAATTTTACCCAGCTTAAAAATGTCTGATATCGATGATACTCGGCACTATTATGAAAACGAACATCATTTTGATTATAATAGCTGTGGCAGAAAGCGCGTTTTCGATTGTCGATATTTGAGAATTTTCGGAGTCGTCCGTTCAACGAGATTTTTAACCCAGCTTAAAAATGTCTGATATCGATGATACTCGGCACTATTATGAAAACGAACATCATTTCGATTATAATAGCTGTGGCAGAAAGCGCGATTTCGAATATCGACATTAAAAATTTTTCTGAAAATTTTTCCAAGTCCCAGAATTCAACGAAATTTTACCCAGCTTAAAAATGTCTGATATCGATGATACTCGGCACTATTATGAAAACGAACATCATTTTGATTATAATAGCTGTGGCAGAAAGCGCGTTTTCGATTGTCGATATTTGAGAATTTTCGGAGTCGTCCGTTCAACGAGATTTTTAACCCAGCTTAAAAATGTCTGATATCGATGATACTCGGCACTATTATGAAAACGAACATCATTTCGATTATAATAGCTGTGGCAGAAAGCGCGATTTCGAATATCGACATTAAAAATTTTTCTGAAAATTTTTCCAAGTCCCAGAATTCAACGAAATTTTACCCAGCTTAAAAATGTCTGATATCGATGATACTCGGCACTATTATGAAAACGAACATCATTTTGATTATAATAGCTGTGGCAGAAAGCGCGTTTTCGATTGTCGATATTTGAGAATTTTCGGAGTCGTCCGTTCAACGAGATTTTTAACCCAGCTTAAAAATGTCTGATATCGATGATACTCGGCACTATTATGAAAACGAACATCATTTCGATTATAATAGCTGTGGCAGAAAGCGCGATTTCGAATATCGACATTAAAAATTTTTCTGAAAATTTTTCCAAGTCCCAGAATTCAACGAAATTTTACCCAGCTTAAAAATGTCTGATATCGATGATACTCGGCACTATTATGAAAACGAACATCATTTTGATTATAATAGCTGTGGCAGAAAGCGCGTTTTCGATTGTCGATATTTGAGAATTTTCGGAGTCGTCCGTTCAACGAGATTTTTAACCCAGCTTAAAAATGTCTGATATCGATGATACTCGGCACTATTATGAAAACGAACATCATTTCGATTATAATAGCTGTGGCAGAAAGCGCGATTTCGAATATCGACATTAAAAATTTTTCTGAAAATTTTTCCAAGTCCCAGAATTCAACGAAATTTTACCCAGCTTAAAAATGTCTGATATCGATGATACTCGGCACTATTATGAAAACGAACATCATTTTGATTATAATAGCTGTGGCAGAAAGCGCGTTTTCGATTGTCGATATTTGAGAATTTTCGGAGTCGTCCGTTCAACGAGATTTTTAACCCAGCTTAAAAATGTCTGATATCGATGATACTCGGCACTATTATGAAAACGAACATCATTTCGATTATAATAGCTGTGGCAGAAAGCGCGATTTCGAATATCGACATTAAAAATTTTTCTGAAAATTTTTCCAAGTCCCAGAATTCAACGAAATTTTACCCAGCTTAAAAATGTCTGATATCGATGATACTCGGCACTATTATGAAAACGAACATCATTTTGATTATAATAGCTGTGGCAGAAAGCGCGTTTTCGATTGTCGATATTTGAGAATTTTCGGAGTCGTCCGTTCAACGAGATTTTTAACCCAGCTTAAAAATGTCTGATATCGATGATACTCGGCACTATTATGAAAACGAACATCATTTCGATTATAATAGCTGTGGCAGAAAGCGCGATTTCGAATATCGACATTAAAAATTTTTCTGAAAATTTTTCCAAGTCCCAGAATTCAACGAAATTTTACCCAGCTTAAAAATGTCTGATATCGATGATACTCGGCACTATTATGAAAACGAACATCATTTTGATTATAATAGCTGTGGCAGAAAGCGCGTTTTCGATTGTCGATATTTGAGAATTTTCGGAGTCGTCCGTTCAACGAGATTTTTAACCCAGCTTAAAAATGTCTGATATCGATGATACTCGGCACTATTATGAAAACGAACATCATTTCGATTATAATAGCTGTGGCAGAAAGCGCGATTTCGAATATCGACATTAAAAATTTTTCTGAAAATTTTTCCAAGTCTCAGAATTCAACGAAATTTTACCCAGCTTAAAAATGTCTGATATCGATGATACTCGGCACTATTATGAAAACGAACATCATTTTGATTATAATAGCTGTGGCAGAAAGCGCGTTTTCGATTGTCGATATTTGAGAATTTTCGGAGTCGTCCGTTCAACGAGATTTTTAACCCAGCTTAAAAATGTCTGATATCGATGATACTCGGCACTATTATGAAAACGAACATCATTTCGATTATAATAGCTGTGGCAGAAAGCGCGATTTCGAATATCGACATTAAAAATTTTTCTGAAAATTTTTCCAATTCCCAGAATTCAACGAAATTTTACCCAGCTTAAAAATGTCTGATATCGATGATACTCGGCACTATTATGAAAACGAACATCATTTCGATTATAATAGCTGTGGCAGAAAGCGCGATTTCGAATATCGACATTAAAAATTTTTCTGAAAATTTTTCCAAGTCCCAGAATTCAACGAAATTTTACCCAGCTTAAAAATGTCTGATATCGATGATACTCGGCACTATTATGAAAACGAACATCATTTTGATTATAATAGCTGTGGCAGAAAGCGCGTTTTCGATTGTCGATATTTGAGAATTTTCGGAGTCGTCCGTTCAACGAGATTTTTAACCCAGCTTAAAAATGTCTGATATCGATGATACTCGGCACTATTATGAAAACGAACATCATTTCGATTATAATAGCTGTGGCAGAAAGCGCGATTTCGAATATCGACATTAAAAATTTTTCTGAAAATTTTTCCAAGTCCCAGAATTCAACGAAATTTTACCCAGCTTAAAAATGTCTGATATCGATGATACTCGGCACTATTATGAAAACGAACATCATTTTGATTATAATAGCTGTGGCAGAAAGCGCGTTTTCGATTGTCGATATTTGAGAATTTTCGGAGTCGTCCGTTCAACGAGATTTTTAACCCAGCTTAAAAATGTCTGATATCGATGATACTCGGCACTATTATGAAAACGAACATCATTTCGATTATAATAGCTGTGGCAGAAAGCGCGATTTCGAATATCGACATTAAAAATTTTTCTGAAAATTTTTCCAAGTCCCAGAATTCAACGAAATTTTACCCAGCTTAAAAATGTCTGATATCGATGATACTCGGCACTATTATGAAAACGAACATCATTTTGATTATAATAGCTGTGGCAGAAAGCGCGTTTTCGATTGTCGATATTTGAGAATTTTCGGAGTCGTCCGTTCAACGAGATTTTTAACCCAGCTTAAAAATGTCTGATATCGATGATACTCGGCACTATTATGAAAACGAACATCATTTCGATTATAATAGCTGTGGCAGAAAGCGCGATTTCGAATATCGACATTAAAAATTTTTCTGAAAATTTTTCCAAGTCCCAGAATTCAACGAAATTTGACCCAGCTTAAAAATGTCTGATATCGATGATACTCGGCACTATTATGAAAACGAACATCATTTCGATTATAATAGCTGTGGCAGAAAGCGCGATTTCGAATATCGACTTTAAAAATTTTTCTGAAAATTTTTCCAAGTCCCAGAATTCAACGAAATTTTACCCAGCTTAAAAATGTCTGATATCGATGATACTCGGCACTATTATGAAAACGAACATCATTTTGATTATAATAGCTGTGGCAGAAAGCGCGTTTTCGATTGTCGATATTTGAGAATTTTCGGAGTCGTCCGTTCAACGAGATTTTTAACCCAGCTTAAAAATGTCTGATATCGATGATACTCGGCACTATTATGAAAACGAACATCATTTCGATTATAATAGCTGTGGCAGAAAGCGCGATTTCGAATATCGACATTAAAAATTTTTCTGAAAATTTTTCCAAGTCCCAGAATTCAACGAAATTTTACCCAGCTTAAAAATGTCTGATATCGATGATACTCGGCACTATTATGAAAACGAACATCATTTTGATTATAATAGCTGTGGCAGAAAGCGCGTTTTCGATTGTCGATATTTGAGAATTTTCGGAGTCGTCCGTTCAACGAGATTTTTAACCCAGCTTAAAAATGTCTGATATCGATGATACTCGGCACTATTATGAAAACGAACATCATTTCGATTATAATAGCTGTGGCAGAAAGCGCGATTTCGAATATCGACATTAAAAATTTTTCTGAAAATTTTTCCAAGTCCCAGAATTCAACGAAATTTTACCCAGCTTAAAAATGTCTGATATCGATGATACTCGGCACTATTATGAAAATGAACATCATTTTGATTATAATAGCTGTGGCAGAAAGCGCGTTTTCGATTGTCGATATTTGAGAATTTTCGGAGTCGTCCGTTCAACGAGATTTTTAACCCAGCTTAAAAATGTCTGATATCGATGATACTCGGCACTATTATGAAAACGAACATCATTTCGATTATAATAGCTGTGGCAGAAAGCGCGATTTCGAATTACGACATTAAAAATTTTTCTGAAAATTTTTCCAAGTCCCAGAATTCAACGAAATTTTACCCAGCTTAAAAATGTCTGATATCGATGATACTCGGCACTATTATGAAAACGAACATCATTTTGATTATAATAGCTGTGGCAGAAAGCGCGTTTTCGATTGTCGATATTTGAGAATTTTCGGAGTCGTCCGTTCAACGAGATTTTTAACCCAGCTTAAAAATGTCTGATATCGATGATACTCGGCACTATTATGAAAACGAACATCATTTCGATTATAATAGCTGTGGCAGAAAGCGCGATTTCGAATATCGACATTAAAAATTTTTCTGAAAATTTTTCCAAGTCCCAGAATTCAACGAAATTTTACCCAGCTTAAAAATGTCTGATATCGATGATACTCGGCACTATTATGAAAACGAACATCATTTCGATTATAATAGCTGTGGCAGAAAGCGCGATTTCGAATATCGACATTAAAAATTTTTCTGAAAATTTTTCCAAGTCCCAGAATTCAACGAAATTTTATCTAGCTTAAAAATGTCTGATATCGATGATACTCGGCACTATTATGAAAACGAACATCATTTTGATTATAATAGCTGTGGCAGAAAGCGCGTTTTCGATTGTCGATATTTGAGAATTTTCGGAGTCGTCGGTTCAACGAGATTTTTAACCCAGCTTAAAAATGTCTGATATCGATGATACTCGGCACTATTATGAAAACGAACATCATTTCGATTATAATAGCTGTGGCAGAAAGCGCGATTTCGAATATCGACATTAAAAATTTTTCTGAAAATTTTTCCAAGTCCCAAAATTCAACGAAATTTTACCCAGCTTAAAAATGTCTGATATCGATGATACTCGGCACTATTATGAAAACGAACATCATTTTGATTATAATAGCTGTGGCAGAAAGCGCGTTTTCGATTGTCGATATTTGAGAATTTTCGGAGTCGTCCGTTCAACGAGATTTTTAACCCAGCTTAAAAATGTCTGATATCGATGATACTCGGCACTATTATGAAAACGAACATCATTTTGATTATAATAGCTGTGGCAGAAAGCGCGTTTTCGATTGTCGATATTTGAGAATTTTCGGAGTCGTCCGTTCAACGAGATTTTTAACCCAGCTTAAAAATGTCTGATATCGATGATACTCGGCACTATTATGAAAACGAACATCATTTCGATTATAATAGCTGTGGCAGAAAGCGCGATTTCGAATATCGACATTAAAAATTTTTCTGAAAATTTTTCCAAGTCCCAGAATTCAACGAAATTTTACCCAGCTTAAAAATGTCTGATATCGATGATACTCGGCACTATTATGAAAACGAACATCATTTTGATTATAATAGCTGTGGCAGAAAGCGCGTTTTCGATTGTCGATATTTGAGAATTTTCGGAGTCGTCCGTTCAACGAGATTTTTAACCCAGCTTAAAAATGTCTGATATCGATGATACTCGGCACTATTATGAAAACGAACATCATTTCGATTATAATAGCTGTGGCAGAAAGCGCGATTTCGAATATCGACATTAAAAATTTTTCTGAAAATTTTTCCAAGTCCCAGAATTCAACGAAATTTTACCCAGCTTAAAAATGTCTGATATCGATGATACTCGGCACTATTATGAAAACGAACATCATTTTGATTATAATAGCTGTGGCAGAAAGCGCGTTTTCGATTGTCGATATTTGAGAATTTTCGGAGTCGTCCGTTCAACGAGATTTTTAACCCAGCTTAAAAATGTCTGATATCGATGATACTCGGCACTATTATGAAAACGAACATCATTTCGATTATAATAGCTGTGGCAGAAAGCGCGATTTCGAATATCGACATTAAAAATTTTTCTGAAAATTTTTCCAAGTCCCAGAATTCAACGAAATTTTACCCAGCTTAAAAATGTCTGATATCGATGATACTCGGCACTATTATGAAAACGAACATCATTTCGATTATAATAGCTGTGGCAGAAAGCGCGATTTCGAATATCGACATTAAAAATTTTTCTGAAAATTTTTCCAAGTCCCAGAATTCAACGAAATTTTACCCAGCTTAAAAATGTCTGATATCGATGATACTCGGCACTATTATGAAAACGAACATCATTTTGATTATAATAGCTGTGGCAGAAAGCGCGTTTTCGATTGTCGATATTTGAGAATTTTCGGAGTCGTCCGTTCAACGAGATTTTTAACCCAGCTTAAAAATGTCTGATATCGATGATACTCGGCACTATTATGAAAACGAACATCATTTTGATTATAATAGCTGTGGCAGAAAGCGCGTTTTCGATTGTCGATATTTGAGAATTTTCGGAGTCGTCCGTTCAACGAGATTTTTAACCCAGCTTAAAAATGTCTGATATCGATGATACTCGGCACTATTATGAAAACGAACATCATTTCGATTATAATAGCTGTGGCAGAAAACGCGATTTCGAATATCGACATTAAAAATTTTTCTGAAAATTTTTCCAAGTCCCAGAATTCAACGAAATTTTACCCAGCTTAAAAATGTCTGATATCGATGATACTCGGCACTATTATGAAAACGAACATCATTTTGATTATAACAGCTGTGGCAGAAAGCGCGTTTTCGATTGTCGATATTTGAGAATTTTCGGAGTCGTCCGTTCAACGAGATTTTTAACCCAGCTTAAAAATGTCTGATATCGATGATACTCGGCACTATTATGAAAACGGACATCATTTCGATTATAATAGCTGTGGCAGAAAGCGCGATTTCGAATATCGACATTAAAAATTTTTCTGAAAATTTTTCCAAGTCCCAGAATTCAACGAAATTTTACCCAGCTTAAAAATGTCTGATATCGATGATACTCGGCACTATTATGAAAACGAACATCATTTTGATTATAATAGCTGTGGCAGAAAGCGCGTTTTCGATTGTCGATATTTGAGAATTTTCGGAGTCGTCCGTTCAACGAGATTTTTAACCCAGCTTAAAAATGTCTGATATCGATGATACTCGGCACTATTATGAAAACGAACATCATTTCGATTATAATAGCTGTGGCAGAAAGCGCGATTTCGAATATCGACATTAAAAATTTTTCTGAAAATTTTTCCAAGTCCCAGAATTCAACGAAATTTTACCCAGCTTAAAAATGTCTGATATCGATGATACTCGGCACTATTATGAAAACGAACATCATTTTGATTATAATAGCTGTGGCAGAAAGCGCGTTTTCGATTGTCGATATTTGAGAATTTTCGGAGTCGTCCGTTCAACGAGATTTTTAACCCAGCTTAAAAATGTCTGATATCGATGATACTCGGCACTATTATGAAAACGAACATCATTTCGATTATAATAGCTGTGGCAGAAAGCGCGATTTCGAATATCGACATTAAAAATTTTTCTGAAAATTTTTCCAAGTCCCAGAATTCAACGAAATTTTACCCAGCTTAAAAATGTCTGATATCGATGATACTCGGCACTATTATGAAAACGAACATCATTTTGATTATAATAGCTGTGGCAGAAAGCGCGTTTTCGATTGTCGATATTTGAGAATTTTCGGAGTCGTCCGTTCAACGAGATTTTTAACCCAGCTTAAAAATGTCTGATATCGATGATACTCGGCACTATTATGAAAACGAACATCATTTTGATTATAATAGCTGTGGCAGAAAGCGCGTTTTCGATTGTCGATATTTGAGAATTTTCGGAGTCGTCCGTTCAACGAGATTTTTAACCCAGCTTAAAAATGTCTGATATCGATGATACTCGGCACTATTATGAAAACGAACATCATTTCGATTATAATAGCTGTGGCAGAAAGCGCGATTTCGAATATCGACATTAAAAATTTTTCTGAAAATTTTTCCAAGTCCCAGAATTCAACGAAATTTTACCCAGCTTAAAAATGTCTGATATCGATGAGACTCGGCACTATTATGAAAACGAACATCATTTTGATTATAATAGCTGTGGCAGAAAGCGCGTTTTCGATTGTCGATATTTGAGAATTTTCGGAGTCGTCCGTTCAACGAGATTTTTAACCCAGCTTAAAAATGTCTGATATCGATGATACTCGGCACTATTATGAAAACGAACATCATTTCGATTATAATAGCTGTGGCAGAAAGCGCGATTTCGAATATCGACATTAAAAATTTTTCTGAAAATTTTTCCAAGTCCCAGAATTCAACGAAATTTTACCCAGCTTAAAAATGTCTGATATCGATGATACTCGGCACTATTATGAAAACGAACATCATTTTGCTTATAATAGCTGTGGCAGAAAGCGCGTTTTCGATTGCCGATATTTGAGAATTTTCGGAGTCGTCCGTTCAACGAGATTTTTAACCCAGCTTAAAAATGTCTGATATCGATGATACTCGGCACTATTATGAAAACGAACATCATTTCGATTATAATAGCTGTGGCAGAAAGCGCGATTTCGAATATCGACATTAAAAATTTTTCTGAAAATTTTTCCAAGTCCCAGAATTCAACGAAATTTTACCCAGCTTAAAAATGTCTGATATCGATGATACTCGGCACTATTATGAAAACGAACATCATTTTGATTATAATAGCTGTGGCAGAAAGCGCGTTTTCGATTGTCGATATTTGAGAATTTTCGGAGTCGTCCGTTCAACGAGATTTTTAACCCAGCTTAAAAATGTCTGATATCGATGATACTCGGCACTATTATGAAAACGAACATCATTTCGATTATAATAGCTGTGGCAGAAAGCGCGATTTCGAATATCGACATTAAAAATTTTTCTGAAAATTTTTCCAAGTCCCAGAATTCAACGAAATTTTACCCAGCTTAAAAATGTCTGATATCGATGATACTCGGCACTATTATGAAAACGAACATCATTTTGATTATAATAGCTGTGGCAGAAAGCGCGTTTTCGATTGTCGATATTTGAGAATTTTCGGAGTCGTCCGTTCAACGAGATTTTTAACCCAGCTTAAAAATGTCTGATATCGATGATACTCGGCACTATTATGAAAACGAACATCATTTCGATTATAATAGCTGTGGCAGAAAGCGCGATTTCGAATATCGACATTAAAAATTTTTCTGAAAATTTTTCCAAGTCCCAGAATTCAACGAAATTTTACCCAGCTTAAAAATGTCTGATATCGATGATACTCGGCACTATTATGAAAACGAACATCATTTTGATTATAATAGCTGTGGCAGAAAGCGCGTTTTCGATTGTCGATATTTGAGAATTTTCGGAGTCGTCCGTTCAACGAGATTTTTAACCCAGCTTAAAAATGTCTGATATCGATGATACTCGGCACTATTATGAAAACGAACATCATTTCGATTATAATAGCTGTGGCAGAAAGCGCGATTTCGAATATCGACATTAAAAATTTTTCTGAAAATTTTTCCAGGTCCCAGAATTCAACGAAATTTTACCCAGCTTAAAAATGTCTGATATCGATGATACTCGGCACTATTATGAAAACGAACATCATTTTGATTATAATAGCTGTGGCAGAAAGCGCGTTTTCGATTGTCGATATTTGAGAATTTTCGGAGTCGTCCGTTCAACGAGATTTTTAACCCAGCTTAAAAATGTCTGATATCGATGATACTCGGCACTATTATGAAAACGAACATCATTTCGATTATAATAGCTGTGGCAGAAAGCGCGATTTCGAATATCGACATTAAAAATTTTTCTGAAAATTTTTCCAAGTCCCAGAATTCAACGAAATTTTACCCAGCTTAAAAATGTCTGATATCGATGATACTCGGCACTATTATGAAAACGAACATCATTTTGATTATAATAGCTGTGGCAGAAAGCGCGTTTTCGATTGTCGATATTTGAGAATTTTCGGAGTCGTCCGTTCAACGAGATTTTTAACCCAGCTTAAAAATGTCTGATATCGATGATACTCGGCACTATTATGAAAACGAACATCATTTCGATTATAATAGCTGTGGCAGAAAGCGCGATTTCGAATATCGACATTAAAAATTTTTCTGAAAATTTTTCCAAGTCCCAGAATTCAACGAAATTTTACCCAGCTTAAAAATGTCTGATATCGATGATACTCGGCACTATTATGAAATCGAACATCATTTTGATTATAATAGCTGTGGCAGAAAGCGCGTTTTCGATTGTCGATATTTGAGAATTTTCGGAGTCGTCCGTTCAACGAGATTTTTAACCCAGCTTAAAAATGTCTGATATCGATGATACTCGGCACTATTATGAAAACGAACATCATTTCGATTATAATAGCTGTGGCAGAAAGCGCGATTTCGAATATCGACATTAAAAATTTTTCTGAAAATTTTTCCAAGTCCCAGAATTCAACGAAATTTTACCCAGCTTAAAAATGTCTGATATCGATGATACTCGGCACTATTATGAAAACGAACATCATTTTGATTATAATAGCTGTGGCAGAAAGCGCGTTTTCGATTGTCGATATTTGAGAATTTTCGGAGTCGTCCGTTCAACGAGATTTTTAACCCAGCTTAAAAATGTCTGATATCGATGATACTCGGCACTATTATGAAAACGAACATCATTTCGATTATAATAGCTGTGGCAGAAAGCGCGATTTCGAATATCGACATTAAAAATTTTTCTGAAAATTTTTCCAAGTCCCAGAATTCAACGAAATTTTACCAAGCTTAAAAATGTCTGATATCGATGATACTCGGCACTATTATGAAAACGAACATCATTTTGATTATAATAGCTGTGGCAGAAAGCGCGTTTTCGATTGTCGATATTTGAGAATTTTCGGAGTCGTCCGTTCAACGAGATTTTTAACCCAGCTTAAAAATGTCTGATATCGATGATACTCGGCACTATTATGAAAACGAACATCATTTCGATTATAATAGCTGTGGCAGAAAGCGCGATTTCGAATATCGACATTAAAAATTTTTCTGAAAATTTTCTGAAATTTTTCCAAGTCCCAGAATTCAACGAAATTTTACCCAGCTTAAAAATGTCTGATATCGATGATACTCGGCACAATTATGAAAACGAACATCATTTTGATTATAATAGCTGTGGCAGAAAGCGCGTTTTCGATTGTCGATATTTGAGAATTTTCGGAGTCGTCCGTTCAACGAGATTTTTAACCCAGCTTAAAAATGTCTGATATCGATGATACTCGGCACTATTATGAAAACGAACATCATTTCGATTATAATAGCTGTGGCAGAAAGCGCGATTTCGAATATCGACATTAAAAATTTTTCTGAAAATTTTTCCAAGTCCCAGAATTCAACGAAATTTTACCCAGCTTAAAAATGTCTGATATCGATGATACTCGGCACTATTATGAAAACGAACATCATTTTGATTATAATAGCTGTGGCAGAAAGCGCGTTTTCGATTGTCGATATTTGAGAATTTTCGGAGTCGTCCGTTCAACGAGATTTTTAACCCAGCTTAAAAATGTCTGATATCGATGATACTCGGCACTATTATGAAAACGAACATCATTTCGATTATAATAGCTGTGGCAGAAAGCGCGATTTCGAATATCGACATTAAAAATTTTTCTGAAAATTTTTCCAAGTCCCAGAATTCAACGAAATTTTACCCAGCTTAAAAATGTCTGATATCGATGATACTCGGCACTATTATGAAAACGAACATCATTTTGATTATAATAGCTGTGGCAGAAAGCGCGTTTTCGATTGTCGATATTTGAGAATTTTCGGAGTCGTCCGTTCAACGAGATTTTTAACCCAGCTTAAAAATGTCTGATATCGATGATACTCGGCACTATTATGAAAACGAACATCATTTCGATTATAATAGCTGTGGCAGAAAGCGCGATTTCGAATATCGACATTAAAAATTTTTCTGAAAATTTTTCCAAGTCCCAGAATTCAACGAAATTTTACCCAGCTTAAAAATGTCTGATATCGATGATACTCGGCACTATTATGAAAACGAACATCATTTTGATTATAATAGCTGTGGCAGAAAGCGCGTTTTCGATTGTCGATATTTGAGAATTTTCGGAGTCGTCCGTTCAACGAGATTTTTAACCCAGCTTAAAAATGTCTGATATCGATGATACTCGGCACTATTATGAAAACGAACATCATTTCGATTATAATAGCTGTGGCAGAAAGCGCGATTTCGAATATCGACATTAAAAATTTTTCTGAAAATTTTTCCAAGTCCCAGAATTCAACGAAATTTTACCCAGCTTAAAAATGTCTGATATCGATGATACTCGGCACTATTATGAAAACGAACATCATTTTGATTATAATAGCTGTGGCAGAAAGCGCGTTTTCGATTGTCGATATTTGAGAATTTTCGGAGTCGTCCGTTCAACGAGATTTTTAACCCAGCTTAAAAATGTCTGATATCGATGATACTCGGCACTATTATGAAAACGAACATCATTTCGATTATAATAGCTGTGGCAGAAAGCGCGATTTCGAATATCGACATTAAAAATTTTTCTGAAAATTTTTCCAAGTCCCAGAATTCAACGAAATTTTACCCAGCTTAAAAATGTCTGATATCGATGATACTCGGCACTATTATGAAAACGAACATCATTTTGATTATAATAGCTGTGGCAGAAAGCGCGTTTTCGATTGTCGATATTTGAGAATTTTCGGAGTCGTCCGTTCAACGAGATTTTTAACCCAGCTTAAAAATGTCTGATATCGATGATACTCGGCACTATTATGAAAACGAACATCATTTCGATTATAATAGCTGTGGCAGAAAGCGCGATTTCGAATATCGACATTAAAAATTTTTCTGAAAATTTTTCCAAGTCCCAGAATTCAACGAAATTTTACCCAGCTTAAAAATGTCTGATATCGATGATACTCGGCACTATTATGAAAACGAACATCATTTTGATTATAATAGCTGTGGCAGAAAGCGCGTTTTCGATTGTCGATATTTGAGAATTTTCGGAGTCGTCCGTTCAACGAGATTTTTAACCCAGCTTAAAAATGTCTGATATCGATGATACTCGGCACTATTATGAAAACGAACATCATTTCGATTATAATAGCTGTGGCAGAAAGCGCGATTTCGAATATCGACATTAAAAATTTTTCTGAAAATTTTTCCAAGTCCCAGAATTCAACGAAATTTTACCCAGCTTAAAAATGTCTGATATCGATGATACTCGGCACTATTATGAAAACGAACATCATTTTGATTATAATAGCTGTGGCAGAAAGCGCGTTTTCGATTGTCGATATTTGAGAATTTTCGGAGTCGTCCGTTCAACGAGATTTTTAACCCAGCTTAAAAATGTCTGATATCGATGATACTCGGCACTATTATGAAAACGAACATCATTTCGATTATAATAGCTGTGGCAGAAAGCGCGATTTCGAATATCGACATTAAAAATTTTTCTGAAAATTTTCTGAAATTTTTCCAAGTCCCAGAATTCAACGAAATTTTACCCAGCTTAAAAATGTCTGATATCGATGATACTCGGCACTATTATGAAAACGAACATCATTTTGATTATAATAGCTGTGGCAGAAAGCGCGTTTTCGATTGTCGATATTTGAGAATTTTCGGAGTCGTCCGTTCAACGAGATTTTTAACCCAGCTTAAAAATGTCTGAATTCGATGATACTCGGCACTATTATGAAAACGAACATCATTTCGATTATAATAGCTGTGGCAGAAAGCGCGATTTCGAAAATCGACATTAAAAATTTTTCTGAAAATTTTTCCAAGTCCCAGAATTCAACGAAATTTTACCCAGCTTAAAAATGTCTGATATCGATGATACTCGGCACTATTATGAAAACGAACATCATTTCGATTATAATAGCTGTGGCAGAAAGCGCGATTTCGAATATCGACATTAAAAATTTTTCTGAAAATTTTTCCAAGTCCCAGAATTCAACGAAATTTTACCCAGCTTAAAAATGTCTGATATCGATGATACTCGGCACTATTATGAAAACGAACATCATTTTGATTATAATAGCTGTGGCAGAAAGCGCGTTTTCGATTGTCGATATTTGAGAATTTTCGGAGTCGTCCGTTCAACGAGATTTTTAACCCAGCTTAAAAATGTCTGATATCGATGATACTCGGCACTATTATGAAAACGAACATCATTTCGATTATAATAGCTGTGGCAGAAAGCGCGATTTCGAATATCGACATTAAAAATTTTTCTGAAAATTTTTCCAAGTCCCAGAATTCAACGAAATTTTACCCAGCTTAAAAATGTCTGATATCGATGATACTCGGCACTATTATGAAAACGAACATCATTTCGATTATAATAGCTGTGGCAGAAAGCGCGATTTCGAATATCGACATTAAAAATTTTTCTGAAAATTTTTCCAAGTCCCAGAATTCAACGAAATTTTACCCAGCTTAAAAATGACTGATATCGATGATACTCGGCACTATTATGAAAACGAACATCATTTTGATTATAATAGCTGTGGCAGAAAGCGCGTTTTCGATTGTCGATATTTGAGAATTTTCGGAGTCGTCCGTTCAACGAGATTTTTAACCCAGCTTAAAAATGTCTGATATCGATGATACTCGGCACTATTATGAAAACGAACATCATTTCGATTATAATAGCTGTGGCAGAAAGCGCGATTTCGAATATCGACATTAAAAATTTTTCTGAAAATTTTTCCAAGTCCCAGAATTCAACGAAATTTTACCCAGCTTAAAAATGTCTGATATCGATGATACTCGGCACTATTATGAAAACGAACATCATTTTGATTATAATAGCTGTGGCAGAAAGCGCGTTTTCGATTGTCGATATTTGAGAATTTTCGGAGTCGTCCGTTCAACGAGATTTTTAACCCAGCTTAAAAATGTCTGATATCGATGATACTCGGCACTATTATGAAAACGAACATCATTTCGATTATAATAGCTGTGGCAGAAAGCGCGATTTCGAATATCGACATAAAAAATTTTTCTGAAAATTTTTCCAAGACCCAGAATTCAACGAAATTTTACCCAGCTTAAAAATGTCTGATATCGATGATACTCGGCACTATTATGAAAACGAACATCATTTTGATTATAATAGCTGTGGCAGAAAGCGCGTTTTCGATTGTCGATATTTGAGAATTTTCGGAGTCGTCCGTTCAACGAGATTTTTAACCCAGCTTAAAAATGTCTGATATCGATGATACTCGGCACTATTATGAAAACGAACATCATTTCGATTATAATAGCTGTGGCAGAAAGCGCGATTTCGAATATCGACATTAAAAATTTTTCTGAAAATTTTTCCAAGTCCCAGAATTCAACGAAATTTTACCCAGCTTAAAAATGTCTGATATCGATGATACTCGGCACTATTATGAAAACGAACATCATTTTGATTATAATAGCTGTGGCAGAAAGCGCGTTTTCGATTGTCGATATTTGAGAATTTTCGGAGTCGTCCGTTCAACGAGATTTTTAACCCAGCTTAAAAATGTCTGATATCGATGATACTCGGCACTATTATGAAAACGAACATCATTTCGATTATAATAGCTGTGGCAGAAAGCGCGATTTCGAATATCGACATTAAAAATTTTTCTGAAAATTTTTCCAAGTCCCAGAATTCAACGAAATTTTACCCAGCTTAAAAATGTCTGATATCGATGATACTCGGCACTATTATGAAAACGAACATCATTTCGATTATAATAGCTTTGGCAGAAAGCGCGATTTCGAATATCGACATTAAAAATTTTTCTGAAAATTTTTCCAAGTCCCAGAATTCAACGAAATTTTACCCAGCTTAAAAATGTCTGATATCGATGATACTCGGCACTATTATGAAAACGAACATCATTTCGATTATAATAGCTGTGGCAGAAAGCGCGATTTCGAATATCGACATTAAAAATTTTTCTGAAAATTTTTCCAAGACCCAGAATTCAACGAAATTTTACCCAGCTTAAAAATGACTGATATCGATGATACTCGGCACTATTATGAAAACGAACATCATTTTGATTATAATAGCTGTGGCAGAAAGCGCGTTTTCGATTGTCGATATTTGAGAATTTTCGGAGTCGTCCGTTCAACGAGATTTTTAACCCAGCTTAAAAATGTCTGATATCGATGATACTCGGCACTATTATGAAAACGAACATCATTTCGATTATAATAGCTGTGGCAGAAAGCGCGATTTCGAATATCGACATTAAAAATTTTTCTGAAAATTTTTCCAAGTCCCAGAATTCAACGAAATTTTACCCAGCTTAAAAATGTCTGATATCGATGATACTCGGCACTATTATGAAAACGAACATCATTTTGATTATAATAGCTGTGGCAGAAAGCGCGTTTTCGATTGTCGATATTTGAGAATTTTCGGAGTCGTCCGTTCAACGAGATTTTTAACCCAGCTTAAAAATGTCTGATATCGATGATACTCGGCACTATTATGAAAACGAACATCATTTTGATTATAATAGCTGTGGCAGAAAGCGCGTTTTCGATTGTCGATATTTGAGAATTTTCGGAGTCGTCCGTTCAACGAGATTTTTAACCCAGCTTAAAAATGTCTGATATCGATGATACTCGGCACTATTATGAAAACGAACATCATTTCGATTATAATAGCTGTGGCAGAAAGCGCGATTTCGAATATCGACATTAAAAATTTTTCTGAAAATTTTTCCAAGTCCCAGAATTCAACGAAATTTTACCCAGCTTAAAAATGTCTGATATCGATGATACTCGGCACTATTATGAAAACGAACATCATTTTGATTATAATAGCTGTGGCAGAAAGCGCGTTTTCGATTGTCGATATTTGAGAATTTTCGGAGTCGTCCGTTCAACGAGATTTTTAACCCAGCTTAAAAATGTCTGATATCGATGATACTCGGCACTATTATGAAAACGAACATCATTTCGATTATAATAGCTGTGGCAGAAAGCGCGATTTCGAATATCGACATTAAAAATTTTTCTGAAAATTTTTCCAAGTCCCAGAATTCAACGAAATTTTACCCAGCTTAAAAATGTCTGATATCGATGATACTCGGCACTATTATGAAAACGAACATCATTTTGATTATAATAGCTGTGGCAGAAAGCGCGTTTTCGATTGTCGATATTTGAGAATTTTCGGAGTCGTCCGTTCAACGAGATTTTTAACCCAGCTTAAAAATGTCTGATATCGATGATACTCGGCACTATTATGAAAACGAACATCATTTCGATTATAATAGCTGTGGCAGAAAGCGCGATTTCGAATATCGACATTAAAAATTTTTCTGAAAATTTTTCCAAGTCCCAGAATTCAACGAAATTTTACCCAGCCTAAAAATGTCTGATATCGATGATACTCGGCACTATTATGAAAACGAACATCATTTTGATTATAATAGCTGTGGCAGAAAGCGCGTTTTCGATTGTCGATATTTGAGAATTTTCGGAGTCGTCCGTTCAACGAGATTTTTAACCCAGCTTAAAAATGTCTGATATCGATGATACTCGGCACTATTATGAAAACGAACATCATTTCGATTATAATAGCTGTGGCAGAAAGCGCGATTTCGAATATCGACATTAAAAATTTTTCTGAAAATTTTTCCAAGTCCCAGAATTCAACGAAATTTTACCCAGCTTAAAAATGTCTGATATCGATGATACTCGGCACTATTATGAAAACGAACATCATTTCGATTATAATAGCTTTGGCAGAAAGCGCGATTTCGAATATCGACATTAAAAATTTTTCTGAAAATTTTTCCAAGTCCCAGAATTCAACGAAATTTTACCCAGCTTAAAAATGTCTGATATCGATGATACTCGGCACTATTATGAAAACGAACATCATTTCGATTATAATAGCTGTGGCAGAAAGCGCGATTTCGAATATCGACATTAAAAATTTTTCTGAAAATTTTTCCAAGTCCCAGAATTCAACGAAATTTTACCCAGCTTAAAAATGACTGATATCGATGATACTCGGCACTATTATGAAAACGAACATCATTTTGATTATAATAGCTGTGGCAGAAAGCGCGTTTTCGATTGTCGATATTTGAGAATTTTCGGAGTCGTCCGTTCAACGAGATTTTTAACCCAGCTTAAAAATGTCTGATATCGATGATACTCGGCACTATTATGAAAACGAACATCATTTCGATTATAATAGCTGTGGCAGAAAGCGCGATTTCGAATATCGACATTAAAAATTTTTCTGAAAATTTTTCCAAGTCCCAGAATTCAACGAAATTTTACCCAGCTTAAAAATGTCTGATATCGATGATACTCGGCACTATTATGAAAACGAACATCATTTTGATTATAATAGCTGTGGCAGAAAGCGCGTTTTCGATTGTCGATATTTGAGAATTTTCGGAGTCGTCCGTTCAACGAGATTTTTAACCCAGCTTAAAAATGTCTGATATCGATGATACTCGGCACTATTATGAAAACGAACATCATTTCGATTATAATAGCTGTGGCAGAAAGCGCGATTTCGAATATCGACATTAAAAATTTTTCTGAAAATTTTTCCAAGTCCCAGAATTCAACGAAATTTTACCCAGCTTAAAAATGTCTGATATCGATGATACTCGGCACTATTATGAAAACGAACATCATTTTGATTATAATAGCTGTGGCAGAAAGCGCGTTTTCGATTGTCGATATTTGAGAATTTTCGGAGTCGTCCGTTCAACGAGATTTTTAACCCAGCTTAAAAATGTCTGATATCGATGATACTCGGCACTATTATGAAAACGAACATCATTTCGATTATAATAGCTGTGGCAGAAAGCGCGATTTCGAATATCGACATTAAAAATTTTTCTGAAAATTTTTCCAAGTCCCAGAATTCAACGAAATTTTACCCAGCTTAAAAATGTCTGATATCGATGATACTCGGCACTATTATGAAAACGAACATCATTTTGATTATAATAGCTGTGGCAGAAAGCGCGTTTTCGATTGTCGATATTTGAGAATTTTCGGAGTCGTCCGTTCAACGAGATTTTTAACCCAGCTTAAAAATGTCTGATATCGATGATACTCGGCACTATTATGAAAACGAACATCATTTCGATTATAATAGCTGTGGCAGAAAGCGCGATTTCGAATATCGACATTAAAAATTTTTCTGAAAATTTTCTGAAATTTTTCCAAGTCCCAGAATTCAACGAAATTTTACCCAGCTTAAAAATGTCTGATATCGATGATACTCGGCACTATTATGAAAACGAACATCATTTTGATTATAATAGCTGTGGCAGAAAGCGCGTTTTCGATTGTCGATATTTGAGAATTTTCGGAGTCGTCCGTTCAACGAGATTTTTAACCCAGCTTAAAAATGTCTGATATCGATGATACTCGGCACTATTATGAAAACGAACATCATTTCGATTATAATAGCTGTGGCAGAAAGCGCGATTTCGAATATCGACATTAAAAATTTTTCTGAAAATTTTTCCAAGTCCCAGAATTCAACGAAATTTTACCCAGCCTAAAAATGTCTGATATCGATGATACTCGGCACTATTATGAAAACGAACATCATTTTGATTATAATAGCTGTGGCAGAAAGCGCGTTTTCGATTGTCGATATTTGAGAATTTTCGGAGTCGTCCGTTCAACGAGATTTTTAACCCAGCTTAAAAATGTCTGATATCGATGATACTCGGCACTATTATGAAAACGAACATCATTTCGATTATAATAGCTGTGGCAGAAAGCGCGATTTCGAATATCGACATTAAAAATTTTTCTGAAAATTTTTCCAAGTCCCAGAATTCAACGAAATTTTACCCAGCTTAAAAATGTCTGATATCGATGATACTCGGCACTATTATGAAAACGAACATCATTTTGATTATAATAGCTGTGGCAGAAAGCGCGTTTTCGATTGTCGATATTTGAGAATTTTCGGAGTCGTCCGTTCAACGAGATTTTTAACCCAGCTTAAAAATGTCTGATATCGATGATACACGGCACTATTATGAAAACGATAAATCATTTCGATTATAATAGCTGTGGCAGAAAGCGCGATTTCGAATATCGACATTAAAAATTTTTCTGAAAATTTTTCCAAGTCCCAGAATTCAACGAAATTTTACCCAGCTTAAAAATGTCTGATATCGATGATACTCGGCACTATTATGAAAACGAACATCATTTTGATTATAATAGCTGTGGCAGAAAGCGCGTTTTCGATTGTCGATATTTGAGAATTTTCGGAGTCGTCCGTTCAACGAGATTTTTAACCCAGCTTAGAAATGTCTGATATCGATGATACTCGGCACTATTATGAAAACGAACATCATTTCGATTATAATAGCTGTGGCAGAAAGCGCGATTTCGAATATCGACATTAAAAATTTTTCTGAAAATTTTTCCAAGTCCCAGAATTCAACGAAATTTTACCCAGCTTAAAAATGTCTGATATCGATGATACTCGGCACTATTATGAAAACGAACATCATTTTGATTATAATAGCTGTGGCAGAAAGCGCGTTTTCGATTGTCGATATTTGAGAATTTTCGGAGTCGTCCGTTCAACGAGATTTTTAACCCAGCTTAAAAATGTCTGATATCGATGATACTCGGCACTATTATGAAAACGAACATCATTTCGATTATAATAGCTGTGGCAGAAAGCGCGATTTCGAATATCGACATTAAAAATTTTTCTGAAAATTTTTCCAAGTCCCAGAATTCAACGAAATTTTACCCACCTTAAAAATGTCTGATATCGATGATACTCGGCACTATTATGAAAACGAACATCATTTTGATTATAATAGCTGTGGCAGAAAGCGCGTTTTCGATTGTCGATATTTGAGAATTTTCGGAGTCGTCCGTTCAACGAGATTTTTAACCCAGCTTAAAAATGTCTGATATCGATGATACTCGGCACTATTATGAAAACGAACATCATTTCGATTATAATAGCTGTGGCAGAAAGCGCGATTTCGAATATCGACATTAAAAATTTTTCTGAAAATTTTTCCAAGTCCCAGAATTCAACGAAATTTTACCCAGCTTAAAAATGTCTGATATCGATGATACTCGGCACTATTATGAAAACGAACATCATTTTGATTATAATAGCTGTGGCAGAAAGCGCGTTTTCGATTGTCGATATTTGAGAATTTTCGGAGTCGTCCGTTCAACGAGATTTTTAACCCAGCTTAAAAATGTCTGATATCGATGATACTCGGCACTATTATGAAAACGAACATCATTTCGATTATAATAGCTGTGGCAGAAAGCGCGATTTCGAATATCGACATTAAAAATTTTTCTGAAAATTTTTCCAAGTCCCAGAATTCAACGAAATTTTACCCAGCTTAAAAATGTCTGATATCGATGATACTCGGCACTATTATGAAAACGAACATCATTTCGATTATAATAGCTGTGGCAGAAAGCGCGATTTCGAATATCGACATTAAAAATTTTTCTGAAAATTTTTCCAAGTCCCAGAATTCAACGAAATTTTACCCAGCTTAAAAATGTCTGATATCGATGATACTCGGCACTATTATGAAAACGAACATCATTTTGATTATAATAGCTGTGGCAGAAAGCGCGTTTTCGATTGTCGATATTTGAGAATTTTCGGAGTCGTCCGTTCAACGAGATTTTTAACCCAGCTTAAAAATGTCTGATATCGATGATACTCGGCACTATTATGAAAACGAACATCATTTCGATTATAATAGCTGTGGCAGAAAGCGCGATTTCGAATATCGACATTAAAAATTTTTCTGAAAATTTTTCCAAGTCCCAGAATTCAACGAAATTTTACCCAGCTTAAAAATGTCTGATATCGATGATACTCGGCACTATTATGAAAACGAACATCATTTCGATTATAATAGCTTTGGCAGAAAGCGCGATTTCGAATATCGACATTAAAAATTTTTCTGAAAATTTTTCCAAGTCCCAGAATTCAACGAAATTTTACCCAGCTTAAAAATGTCTGATATCGATGATACTCGGCACTATTATGAAAACGAACATCATTTCGATTATAATAGCTGTGGCAGAAAGCGCGTTTTCGATTGTCGATATTTGAGAATTTTCGGAGTCGTCCGTTCAACGAGATTTTTAACCCAGCTTAAAAATGTCTGATATCGATGATACTCGGCACTATTATGAAAACGAACATCATTTCGATTATAATAGCTGTGGCAGAAAGCGCGATTTCGAATATCGACATTAAAAATTTTTCTGAAAATTTTTCCAAGTCCCAGAATTCAACGAAATTTTACCCAGCTTAAAAATGTCTGATATCGATGATACTCGGCACTATTATGAAAACGAACATCATTTTGATTATAATAGCTGTGGCAGAAAGCGCGTTTTCGATTGTCGATATTTGAGAATTTTCGGAGTCGTCCGTTCAACGAGATTTTTAACCCAGCTTAAAAATGTCTGATATCGATGATACTCGGCACTATTATGAAAACGAACATCATTTCGATTATAATAGCTGTGGCAGAAAGCGCGATTTCGAATATCGACATTAAAAATTTTTCTGAAAATTTTTCCAAGTCCCAGAATTCAACGAAATTTTACCCAGCTTAAAAATGTCTGATATCGATGATACTCGGCACTATTATGAAAACGAACATCATTTTGATTATAATAGCTGTGGCAGAAAGCGCGTTTTCGATTGTCGATATTTGAGAATTTTCGGAGTCGTCCGTTCAACGAGATTTTTAACCCAGCTTAAAAATGTCTGATATCGATGATACTCGGCACTATTATGAAAACGAACATCATTTCGATTATAATAGCTGTGGCAGAAAGCGCGATTTCGAATGTCGACATTGAAAATTTTTCCAAGTCCGAGAATTCAACGAAATTTTACCCAGCTTAAAAATGTCTGATATCGATGATACTCGGCACTATTATGAAAACAAACATCATTTTGATTATAATAGCTGTGGCAGAAAGGGCGTTTTCGAATGTCGATATTAGAGAATTTTCAGAGTCGTTAGTTCAACGAGATTTTTAACCCAGCTTAAAAATGTCTGATATCGATGATACTCGGCACTATTATGAAAACGAACATCATTTCGATTATAATAGCTGTGGCAGAAAGCGCGATTTCGAATATCGACATTAAAAATTTTTCTGAAAATTTTTCCAAGTCCCAGAATTCAACGAAATTTTACCCAGCTTAAAAATGTCTGATATCGATGATACTCGGCACTATTATGAAAACGAACATCATTTTGATTATAATAGCTGTGGCAGAAAGCGCGTTTTCGATTGTCGATATTTGAGAATTTTCGGAGTCGTCCGTTCAACGAGATTTTTAACCCAGCTTAAAAATGTCTGATATCGATGATACTCGGCACTATTATGAAAACGAACATCATTTCGATTATAATAGCTGTGGCAGAAAGCGCGATTTCGAATATCGACATTAAAAATTTTTCTGAAAATTTTTCCAAGTCCCAGAATTCAACGAAATTTTACCCACCTTAAAAATGTCTGATATCGATGATACTCGGCACTATTATGAAAACGAACATCATTTTGATTATAATAGCTGTGGCAGAAAGCGCGTTTTCGATTGTCGATATTTGAGAATTTTCGGAGTCGTCCGTTCAACGAGATTTTTAACCCAGCTTAAAAATGTCTGATATCGATGATACTCGGCACTATTATGAAAACGAACATCATTTCGATTATAATAGCTGTGGCAGAAAGCGCGATTTCGAATATCGACATTAAAAATTTTTCTGAAAATTTTTCCAAGTCCCAGAATTCAACGAAATTTTACCCAGCTTAAAAATGTCTGATATCGATGATACTCGGCACTATTATGAAAACGAACATCATTTTGATTATAATAGCTGTGGCAGAAAGCGCGTTTTCGATTGTCGATATTTGAGAATTTTCGGAGTCGTCCGTTCAACGAGATTTTTAACCCAGCTTAAAAATGTCTGATATCGATGATACTCGGCACTATTATGAAAACGAACATCATTTCGATTATAATAGCTGTGGCAGAAAGCGCGATTTCGAATATCGACATTAAAAATTTTTCTGAAAATTTTTCCAAGTCCCAGAATTCAACGAAATTTTACCCAGCTTAAAAATGTCTGATATCGATGATACTCGGCACTATTATGAAAACGAACATCATTTCGATTATAATAGCTGTGGCAGAAAGCGCGATTTCGAATATCGACATTAAAAATTTTTCTGAAAATTTTTCCAAGTCCCAGAATTCAACGAAATTTTACCCAGCTTAAAAATGTCTGATATCGATGATACTCGGCACTATTATGAAAACGAACATCATTTTGATTATAATAGCTGTGGCAGAAAGCGCGTTTTCGATTGTCGATATTTGAGAATTTTCGGAGTCGTCCGTTCAACGAGATTTTTAACCCAGCTTAAAAATGTCTGATATCGATGATACTCGGCACTATTATGAAAACGAACATCATTTCGATTATAATAGCTGTGGCAGAAAGCGCGATTTCGAATATCGACATTAAAAATTTTTCTGAAAATTTTTCCAAGTCCCAGAATTCAACGAAATTTTACCCAGCTTAAAAATGTCTGATATCGATGATACTCGGCACTATTATGAAAACGAACATCATTTCGATTATAATAGCTTTGGCAGAAAGCGCGATTTCGAATATCGACATTAAAAATTTTTCTGAAAATTTTTCCAAGTCCCAGAATTCAACGAAATTTTACCCAGCTTAAAAATGTCTGATATCGATGATACTCGGCACTATTATGAAAACGAACATCATTTCGATTATAATAGCTGTGGCAGAAAGCGCGTTTTCGATTGTCGATATTTGAGAATTTTCGGAGTCGTCCGTTCAACGAGATTTTTAACCCAGCTTAAAAATGTCTGATATCGATGATACTCGGCACTATTATGAAAACGAACATCATTTCGATTATAATAGCTGTGGCAGAAAGCGCGATTTCGAATATCGACATTAAAAATTTTTCTGAAAATTTTTCCAAGTCCCAGAATTCAACGAAATTTTACCCAGCTTAAAAATGTCTGATATCGATGATACTCGGCACTATTATGAAAACGAACATCATTTTGATTATAATAGCTGTGGCAGAAAGCGCGTTTTCGATTGTCGATATTTGAGAATTTTCGGAGTCGTCCGTTCAACGAGATTTTTAACCCAGCTTAAAAATGTCTGATATCGATGATACTCGGCACTATTATGAAAACGAACATCATTTCGATTATAATAGCTGTGGCAGAAAGCGCGATTTCGAATATCGACATTAAAAATTTTTCTGAAAATTTTTCCAAGTCCCAGAATTCAACGAAATTTTACCCAGCTTAAAAATGTCTGATATCGATGATACTCGGCACTATTATGAAAACGAACATCATTTTGATTATAATAGCTGTGGCAGAAAGCGCGTTTTCGATTGTCGATATTTGAGAATTTTCGGAGTCGTCCGTTCAACGAGATTTTTAACCCAGCTTAAAAATGTCTGATATCGATGATACTCGGCACTATTATGAAAACGAACATCATTTCGATTATAATAGCTGTGGCAGAAAGCGCGATTTCGAATGTCGACATTGAAAATTTTTCCAAGTCCGAGAATTCAACGAAATTTTACCCAGCTTAAAAATGTCTGATATCGATGATACTCGGCACTATTATGAAAACAAACATCATTTTGATTATAATAGCTGTGGCAGAAAGGGCGTTTTCGAATGTCGATATTAGAGAATTTTCAGAGTCGTTAGTTCAACGAGATTTTTAACCCAGCTTAAAAATGTCTGATATCGATGATACTCGGCACTATTATGAAAACGAACATCATTTCGATTATAATAGCTGTGGCAGAAAGCGCGATTTCGAATATCGACATTAAAAATTTTTCTGAAAATTTTTCCAAGTCCCAGAATTCAACGAAATTTTACCCAGCTTAAAAATGTCTGATATCGATGATACTCGGCACTATTATGAAAACGAACATCATTTTGATTATAATAGCTGTGGCAGAAAGCGCGTTTTCGATTGTCGATATTTGAGAATTTTCGGAGTCGTCCGTTCAACGAGATTTTTAACCCAGCTTAAAAATGTCTGATATCGATGATACTCGGCACTATTATGAAAACGAACATCATTTCGATTATAATAGCTGTGGCAGAAAGCGCGATTTCGAATATCGACATTAAAAATTTTTCTGAAAATTTTTCCAAGTCCCAGAATTCAACGAAATTTTACCCAGCTTAAAAATGTCTGATATCGATGATACTCGGCACTATTATGAAAACGAACATCATTTTGATTATAATAGCTGTGGCAGAAAGCGCGTTTTCGATTGTCGATATTTGAGAATCTTCGGAGTCGTCCGTTCAACGAGATTTTTAACCCAGCTTAAAAATGTCTGATATCGATGATACTCGGCACTATTATGAAAACGAACATCATTTCGATTATAATAGCTGTGGCAGAAAGCGCGATTTCGAATATCGACATTAAAAATTTTTCTGAAAATTTTTCCAAGTCCCAGAATTCAACGAAATTTTACCCAGCTTAAAAATGTCTGATATCGATGATACTCGGCACTATTATGAAAACGAACATCATTTTGATTATAATAGCTGTGGCAGAAAGCGCGTTTTCGATTGTCGATATTTGAGAATTTTCGGAGTCGTCCGTTCAACGAGATTTTTAACCTAGCTTAAAAATGTCTGATATCGATGATACTCGGCACTATTATGAAAACGAACATCATTTCGATTATAATAGCTGTGGCAGAAAGCGCGATTTCGAATATCGACATTAAAAATTTTTCTGAAAATTTTTCCAAGTCCCAGAATTCAACGAAATTTTACCCAGCTTAAAAATGTCTGATATCGATGATACTCGGCACTATTATGAAAACGAACATCATTTCGATTATAATAGCTGTGGCAGAAAGCGCGATTTCGAATATCGACATTAAAAATTTTTCTGAAAATTTTTCCAAGTCCCAGAATTCAACGAAATTTTACCCAGCTTAAAAATGTCTGATATCGATGATACTCGGCACTATTATGAAAACGAACATCATTTTGATTATAATAGCTGTGGCAGAAAGCGCGTTTTCGATTGTCGATATTTGAGAATTTTCGGAGTCGTCCGTTCAACGAGATTTTTAACCCAGCTTAAAAATGTCTGATATCGATGATACTCGGCACTATTATGAAAACGAACATCATTTCGATTATAATAGCTGTGGCAGAAAGCGCGATTTCGAATATCGACATTAAAAATTTTTCTGAAAATTTTTCCAAGTCCCAGAATTCAACGAAATTTTACCCAGCTTAAAAATGTCTGATATCGATGATACTCGGCACTATTATGAAAACGAACATCATTTTGATTATAATAGCTGTGGCAGAAAGCGCGTTTTCGATTGTCGATATTTGAGAATTTTCGGAGTCGTCCGTTCAACGAGATTTTTAACCCAGCTTAAAAATGTCTGATATCGATGATACTCGGCACTATTATGAAAACGAACATCATTTCGATTATAATAGCTGTGGCAGAAAGCGCGATTTCGAATATCGACATTAAAAATTTTTCTGAAAATTTTTCCAAGTCCCAGAATTCAACGAAATTTTACCCAGCTTAAAAATTTCTGATATCGATGATACTCGGCACTATTATGAAAACGAACATCATTTCGATTATAATAGCTGTGGCAGAAAGCGCGATTTCGAATATCGACATTAAAAATTTTTCTGAAAATTTTTCCAAGTCCCAGAATTCAACGAAATTTTACCCAGCTTAAAAATGTCTGATATCGATGATACTCGGCACTATTATGAAAACGAACATCATTTCGATTATAATAGCTGTGGCAGAAAGCGCGATTTCGAATATCGACATTAAAAATTTTTCTGAAAATTTTTCCAAGTCCCAGAATTCAACGAAATTTTACCCAGCTTAAAAATGTCTGATATCGATGATACTCGGCACTATTATGAAAACGAACATCATTTTGATTATAATAGCTGTGGCAGAAAGCGCGTTTTCGATTGTCGATATTTGAGAATTTTCGGAGTCGTCCGTTCAACGAGATTTTTAACCCAGCTTAAAAATGTCTGATATCGATGATACTCGGCACTATTATGAAAACGAACATCATTTCGATTATAATAGCTGTGGCAGAAAGCGCGATTTCGAATATCGACATTAAAAATTTTTCTGAAAATTTTTCCAAGTCCCAGAATTCAACGAAATTTTACCCAGCTTAAAAATGTCTGATATCGATGATACTCGGCACTATTATGAAAACGAACATCATTTCGATTATAATAGCTTTGGCAGAAAGCGCGATTTCGAATATCGACATTAAAAATTTTTCTGAAAATTTTTCCAAGTCCCAGAATTCAACGAAATTTTACCCAGCTTAAAAATGTCTGATATCGATGATACTCGGCACTATTATGAAAACGAACATCATTTCGATTATAATAGCTGTGGCAGAAAGCGCGTTTTCGATTGTCGATATTTGAGAATTTTCGGAGTCGTCCGTTCAACGAGATTTTTAACCCAGCTTAAAAATGTCTGATATCGATGATACTCGGCACTATTATGAAAACGAACATCATTTCGATTATAATAGCTGTGGCAGAAAGCGCGATTTCGAATATCGACATTAAAAATTTTTCTGAAAATTTTTCCAAGTCCCAGAATTCAACGAAATTTTACCCAGCTTAAAAATGTCTGATATCGATGATACTCGGCACTATTATGAAAACGAACATCATTTTGATTATAATAGCTGTGGCAGAAAGCGCGTTTTCGATTGTCGATATTTGAGAATTTTCGGAGTCGTCCGTTCAACGAGATTTTTAACCCAGCTTAAAAATGTCTGATATCGATGATACTCGGCACTATTATGAAAACGAACATCATTTCGATTATAATAGCTGTGGCAGAAAGCGCGATTTCGAATATCGACATTAAAAATTTTTCTGAAAATTTTTCCAAGTCCCAGAATTCAACGAAATTTTACCCAGCTTAAAAATGTCTGATATCGATGATACTCGGCACTATTATGAAAACGAACATCATTTTGATTATAATAGCTGTGGCAGAAAGCGCGTTTTCGATTGTCGATATTTGAGAATTTTCGGAGTCGTCCGTTCAACGAGATTTTTAACCCAGCTTAAAAATGTCTGATATCGATGATACTCGGCACTATTATGAAAACGAACATCATTTCGATTATAATAGCTGTGGCAGAAAGCGCGATTTCGAATGTCGACATTGAAAATTTTTCCAAGTCCGAGAATTCAACGAAATTTTACCCAGCTTAAAAATGTCTGATATCGATGATACTCGGCACTATTATGAAAACAAACATCATTTTGATTATAATAGCTGTGGCAGAAAGGGCGTTTTCGAATGTCGATATTAGAGAATTTTCAGAGTCGTTAGTTCAACGAGATTTTTAACCCAGCTTAAAAATGTCTGATATCGATGATACTCGGCACTATTATGAAAACGAACATCATTTCGATTATAATAGCTGTGGCAGAAAGCGCGATTTCGAATATCGACATTAAAAATTTTTCTGAAAATTTTTCCAAGTCCCAGAATTCAACGAAATTTTACCCAGCTTAAAAATGTCTGATATCGATGATACTCGGCACTATTATGAAAACGAACATCATTTTGATTATAATAGCTGTGGCAGAAAGCGCGTTTTCGATTGTCGATATTTGAGAATTTTCGGAGTCGTCCGTTCAACGAGATTTTTAACCCAGCTTAAAAATGTCTGATATCGATGATACTCGGCACTATTATGAAAACGAACATCATTTCGATTATAATAGCTGTGGCAGAAAGCGCGATTTCGAATATCGACATTAAAAATTTTTCTGAAAATTTTTCCAAGTCCCAGAATTCAACGAAATTTTACCCAGCTTAAAAATGTCTGATATCGATGATACTCGGCACTATTATGAAAACGAACATCATTTTGATTATAATAGCTGTGGCAGAAAGCGCGTTTTCGATTGTCGATATTTGAGAATCTTCGGAGTCGTCCGTTCAACGAGATTTTTAACCCAGCTTAAAAATGTCTGATATCGATGATACTCGGCACTATTATGAAAACGAACATCATTTCGATTATAATAGCTGTGGCAGAAAGCGCGATTTCGAATATCGACATTAAAAATTTTTCTGAAAATTTTTCCAAGTCCCAGAATTCAACGAAATTTTACCCAGCTTAAAAATGTCTGATATCGATGATACTCGGCACTATTATGAAAACGAACATCATTTTGATTATAATAGCTGTGGCAGAAAGCGCGTTTTCGATTGTCGATATTTGAGAATTTTCGGAGTCGTCCGTTCAACGAGATTTTTAACCTAGCTTAAAAATGTCTGATATCGATGATACTCGGCACTATTATGAAAACGAACATCATTTCGATTATAATAGCTGTGGCAGAAAGCGCGATTTCGAATATCGACATTAAAAATTTTTCTGAAAATTTTTCCAAGTCCCAGAATTCAACGAAATTTTACCCAGCTTAAAAATGTCTGATATCGATGATACTCGGCACTATTATGAAAACGAACATCATTTCGATTATAATAGCTGTGGCAGAAAGCGCGATTTCGAATATCGACATTAAAAATTTTTCTGAAAATTTTTCCAAGTCCCAGAATTCAACGAAATTTTACCCAGCTTAAAAATGTCTGATATCGATGATACTCGGCACTATTATGAAAACGAACATCATTTTGATTATAATAGCTGTGGCAGAAAGCGCGTTTTCGATTGTCGATATTTGAGAATTTTCGGAGTCGTCCGTTCAACGAGATTTTTAACCCAGCTTAAAAATGTCTGATATCGATGATACTCGGCACTATTATGAAAACGAACATCATTTCGATTATAATAGCTGTGGCAGAAAGCGCGATTTCGAATATCGACATTAAAAATTTTTCTGAAAATTTTTCCAAGTCCCAGAATTCAACGAAATTTTACCCAGCTTAAAAATGTCTGATATCGATGATACTCGGCACTATTATGAAAACGAACATCATTTTGATTATAATAGCTGTGGCAGAAAGCGCGTTTTCGATTGTCGATATTTGAGAATTTTCGGAGTCGTCCGTTCAACGAGATTTTTAACCCAGCTTAAAAATGTCTGATATCGATGATACTCGGCACTATTATGAAAACGAACATCATTTCGATTATAATAGCTGTGGCAGAAAGCGCGATTTCGAATATCGACATTAAAAATTTTTCTGAAAATTTTTCCAAGTCCCAGAATTCAACGAAATTTTACCCAGCTTAAAAATTTCTGATATCGATGATACTCGGCACTATTATGAAAACGAACATCATTTCGATTATAATAGCTGTGGCAGAAAGCGCGATTTCGAATATCGACATTAAAAATTTTTCTGAAAATTTTTCCAAGTCCCAGAATTCAACGAAATTTTACCCAGCTTAAAAATATCTGATATCGATGATACTCGGCACTATTATGAAAACGAACATCATTTTGATTATAATAGCTGTGGCAGAAAGCGCGTTTTCGATTGTCGATATTTGAGAATTTTCGGAGTCGTCCGTTCAACGAGATTTTTAACCCAGCTTAAAAATGTCTGATATCGATGATACTCGGCACTATTATGAAAACGAACATCATTTCGATTATAATAGCTGTGGCAGAAAGCGCGATTTCGAATATCGACATAAAAAATTTTTCTGAAAATTTTTCCAAGACCCAGAATTCAACGAAATTTTACCCAGCTTAAAAATGTCTGATATCGATGATACTCGGCACTATTATGAAAACGAACATCATTTTGATTATAATAGCTGTGGCAGAAAGCGCGTTTTCGATTGTCGATATTTGAGAATTTTCGGAGTCGTCCGTTCAACGAGATTTTTAACCCAGCTTAAAAATGTCTGATATCGATGATACTCGGCACTATTATGAAAACGAACATCATTTCGATTATAATAGCTGTGGCAGAAAGCGCGATTTCGAATATCGACATTAAAAATTTTTCTGAAAATTTTTCCAAGTCCCAGAATTCAACGAAATTTTACCCAGCTTAAAAATGTCTGATATCGATGATACTCGGCACTATTATGAAAACGAACATCATTTTGATTATAATAGCTGTGGCAGAAAGCGCGTTTTCGATTGTCGATATTTGAGAATTTTCGGAGTCGTCCGTTCAACGAGATTTTTAACCCAGCTTAAAAATGTCTGATATCGATGATACTCGGCACTATTATGAAAACGAACATCATTTCGATTATAATAGCTGTGGCAGAAAGCGCGATTTCGAATATCGACATTAAAAATTTTTCTGAAAATTTTTCCAAGTCCCAGAATTCAACGAAATTTTACCCAGCTTAAAAATGTCTGATATCGATGATACTCGGCACTATTATGAAAACGAACATCATTTCGATTATAATAGCTTTGGCAGAAAGCGCGATTTCGAATATCGACATTAAAAATTTTTCTGAAAATTTTTCCAAGTCCCAGAATTCAACGAAATTTTACCCAGCTTAAAAATGACTGATATCGATGATACTCGGCACTATTATGAAAACGAACATCATTTTGATTATAATAGCTGTGGCAGAAAGCGCGTTTTCGATTGTCGATATTTGAGAATTTTCGGAGTCGTCCGTTCAACGAGATTTTTAACCCAGCTTAAAAATGTCTGATATCGATGATACTCGGCACTATTATGAAAACGAACATCATTTCGATTATAATAGCTGTGGCAGAAAGCGCGATTTCGAATATCGACATTAAAAATTTTTCTGAAAATTTTTCCAAGTCCCAGAATTCAACGAAATTTTACTCAGCTTAAAAATGTCTGATATCGATGATACTCGGCACTATTATGAAAACGAACATCATTTTGATTATAATAGCTGTGGCAGAAAGCGCGTTTTCGATTGTCGATATTTGAGAATTTTCGGAGTCGTCCGTTCAACGAGATTTTTAACCCAGCTTAAAAATGTCTGATATCGATGATACTCGGCACTATTATGAAAACGAACATCATTTCGATTATAATAGCTGTGGCAGAAAGCGCGATTTCGAATATCGACATTAAAAATTTTTCTGAAAATTTTTCCAAGTCCCAGAATTCAACGAAATTTTACCCAGCTTAAAAATGTCTGATATCGATGATACTCGGCACTATTATGAAAACGAACATCATTTCGATTATAATAGCTTTGGCAGAAAGCGCGATTTCGAATATCGACATTAAAAATTTTTCTGAAAATTTTTCCAAGTCCCAGAATTCAACGAAATTTTACCCAGCTTAAAAATGACTGATATCGATGATACTCGGCACTATTATGAAAACGAACATCATTTTGATTATAATAGCTGTGGCAGAAAGCGCGTTTTCGATTGTCGATATTTGAGAATTTTCGGAGTCGTCCGTTCAACGAGATTTTTAACCCAGCTTAAAAATGTCTGATATCGATGATACTCGGCACTATTATGAAAACGAACATCATTTCGATTATAATAGCTGTGGCAGAAAGCGCGATTTCGAATATCGACATTAAAAATTTTTCTGAAAATTTTTCCAAGTCCCAGAATTCAACGAAATTTTACCCAGCTTAAAAATGTCTGATATCGATGATACTCGGCACTATTATGAAAACGAACATCATTTTGATTATAATAGCTGTGGCAGAAAGCGCGTTTTCGATTGTCGATATTTGAGAATTTTCGGAGTCGTCCGTTCAACGAGATTTTTAACCCAGCTTAAAAATGTCTGATATCGATGATACTCGGCACTATTATGAAAACGAACATCATTTCGATTATAATAGCTGTGGCAGAAAGCGCGATTTCGAATATCGACATTAAAAATTTTTCTGAAAATTTTTCCAAGTCCCAGAATTCAACGAAATTTTACCCAGCTTAAAAATGTCTGATATCGATGATACTCGGCACTATTATGAAAACGAACATCATTTTGATTATAATAGCTGTGGCAGAAAGCGCGTTTTCGATTGTCGATATTTGAGAATTTTCGGAGTCGTCCGTTCAACGAGATTTTTAACCCAGCTTAAAAATGTCTGATATCGATGATACTCGGCACTATTATGAAAACGAACATCATTTCGATTATAATAGCTGTGGCAGAAAGCGCGATTTCGAATATCGACATTAAAAATTTTTCTGAAAATTTTTCCAAGTCCCAGAATTCAACGAAATTTTACCCAGCCTAAAAATGTCTGATATCGATGATACTCGGCACTATTATGAAAACGAACATCATTTTGATTATAATAGCTGTGGCAGAAAGCGCGTTTTCGATTGTCGATATTTGAGAATTTTCGGAGTCGTCCGTTCAACGAGATTTTTAACCCAGCTTAAAAATGTCTGATATCGATGATACTCGGCACTATTATGAAAACGAACATCATTTCGATTATAATAGCTGTGGCAGAAAGCGCGATTTCGAATATCGACATTAAAAATTTTTCTGAAAATTTTTCCAAGTCCCAGAATTCAACGAAATTTTACCCAGCTTAAAAATGTCTGATATCGATGATACTCGGCACTATTATGAAAACGAACATCATTTTGATTATAATAGCTGTGGCAGAAAGCGCGTTTTCGATTGTCGATATTTGAGAATTTTCGGAGTCGTCCGTTCAACGAGATTTTTAACCCAGCTTAAAAATGTCTGATATCGATGATACACGGCACTATTATGAAAACGATAAATCATTTCGATTATAATAGCTGTGGCAGAAAGCGCGATTTCGAATATCGACATTAAAAATTTTTCTGAAAATTTTTTCAAGTCCCAGAATTCAACGAAATTTTACCCAGCTTAAAAATGTCTGATATCGATGATACTCGGCACTATTATGAAAACGAACATCATTTCGATTATAATAGCTGTGGCAGAAAGCGCGATTTCGAATATCGACATTAAAAATTTTTCTGAAAATTTTTCCAAGTCCCAGAATTCAACGAAATTTTACCCAGCTTAAAAATGTCTGATATCGATGATACTCGGCACTATTATGAAAACGAACATCATTTTGATTATAATAGCTGTGGCAGAAAGCGCGTTTTCGATTGTCGATATTTGAGAATTTTCGGAGTCGTCCGTTCAACGAGATTTTTAACCCAGCTTAAAAATGTCTGATATCGATGATACTCGGCACTATTATGAAAACGAACATCATTTCGATTATAATAGCTGTGGCAGAAAGCGCGATTTCGAATATCGACATTAAAAATTTTTCTGAAAATTTTTCCAAGTCCCAGAATTCAACGAAATTTTACCCAGCTTAAAAATGTCTGATATCGATGATACTCGGCACTATTATGAAAACGAACATCATTTTGATTATAATAGCTGTGGCAGAAAGCGCGTTTTCGATTGTCGATATTTGAGAATTTTCGGAGTCGTCCGTTCAACGAGATTTTTAACCCAGCTTAAAAATGTCTGATATCGATGATACTCGGCACTATTATGAAAACGAACATCATTTCGATTATAATAGCTGTGGCAGAAAGCGCGATTTCGAATATCGACATTAAAAATTTTTCTGAAAATTTTTCCAAGTCCCAGAATTCAACGAAATTTTACCCAGCTTAAAAATGTCTGATATCTATGATACTCGGCACTATTATGAAAACGAACATCATTTTGATTATAATAGCTGTGGCAGAAAGCGCGTTTTCGATTGTCGATATTTGAGAATTTTCGGAGTCGTCCGTTCAACGAGATTTTTAACCCAGCTTAAAAATGTCTGATATCGATGATACTCGGCACTATTATGAAAACGAACATCATTTCGATTATAATAGCTGTGGCAGAAAGCACGATTTCGAATATCGACATTAAAAATTTTTCTGAAAATTTTTCCAAGTCCCAGAATTCAACGAAATTTTACCCAGCTTAAAAATGTCTGATATCGATGATACTCGGCACTATTATGAAAACGAACATCATTTTGATTATAATAGCTGTGGCAGAAAGCGCGTTTTCGATTGTCGATATTTGAGAATTTTCGGGGTCGTCCGTTCAACGAGATTTTTAACCCAGCTTAAAAATGTCTGATATCGATGATACTCGGCACTATTATGAAAACGAACATCATTTCGATTATAATAGCTGTGGCAGAAAGCGCGATTTCGAATATCGACATTAAAAATTTTTCTGAAAATTTTTCCAAGTCCCAGAATTCAACGAAATTTTACCCAGCTTAAAAATGTCTGATATCGATGATACTCGGCACTATTATGAAAACGAACATCATTTTGATTATAATAGCTGTGGCAGAAAGCGCGTTTTCGATTGTCGATATTTGAGAATTTTCGGAGTCGTCCGTTCAACGAGATTTTTAACCCAGCTTAGAAATGTCTGATATCGATGATACTCGGCACTATTATGAAAACGAACATCATTTCGATTATAATAGCTGTGGCAGAAAGCGCGATTTCGAATATCGACATTAAAAATTTTTCTGAAAATTTTTCCAAGTCCCAGAATTCAACGAAATTTTACCCAGCTTAAAAATGTCTGATATCGATGATACTCGGCACTATTATGAAAACGAACATCATTTTGATTATAATAGCTGTGGCAGAAAGCGCGTTTTCGATTGTCGATATTTGAGAATTTTCGGAGTCGTCCGTTCAACGAGATTTTTAACCCAGCTTAAAAATGTCTGATATCGATGATACTCGGCACTATTATGAAAACGAACATCATTTCGATTATAATAGCTGTGGCAGAAAGCGCGATTTCGAATATCGACATTAAAAATTTTTCTGAAAATTTTTCCAAGTCCCAGAATTCAACGAAATTTTACCCAGCTTAAAAATGTCTGATATCGATGATACTCGGCACTATTATGAAAACGAACATCATTTCGATTATAATAGCTTTGGCAGAAAGCGCGATTTCGAATATCGACATTAAAAATTTTTCTGAAAATTTTTCCAAGTCCCAGAATTCAACGAAATTTTACCCAGCTTAAAAATGACTGATATCGATGATACTCGGCACTATTATGAAAACGAACATCATTTTGATTATAATAGCTGTGGCAGAAAGCGCGTTTTCGATTGTCGATATTTGAGAATTTTCGGAGTCGTCCGTTCAACGAGATTTTTAACCCAGCTTAAAAATGTCTGATATCGATGATACTCGGCACTATTATGAAAACGAACATCATTTCGATTATAATAGCTGTGGCAGAAAGCGCGATTTCGAATATCGACATTAAAAATTTTTCTGAAAATTTTTCCAAGTCCCAGAATTCAACGAAATTTTACCCAGCTTAAAAATGTCTGATATCGATGATACTCGGCACTATTATGAAAACGAACATCATTTTGATTATAATAGCTGTGGCAGAAAGCGCGTTTTCGATTGTCGATATTTGAGAATTTTCGGAGTCGTCCGTTCAACGAGATTTTTAACCCAGCTTAAAAATGTCTGATATCGATGATACTCGGCACTATTATGAAAACGAACATCATTTCGATTATAATAGCTGTGGCAGAAAGCGCGATTTCGAATATCGACATTAAAAATTTTTCTGAAAATTTTTCCAAGTCCCAGAATTCAACGAAATTTTACCCAGCTTAAAAATGTCTGATATCGATGATACTCGGCACTATTATGAAAACGAACATCATTTTGATTATAATAGCTGTGGCAGAAAGCGCGTTTTCGATTGTCGATATTTGAGAATTTTCGGAGTCGTCCGTTCAACGAGATTTTTAACCCAGCTTAAAAATGTCTGATATCGATGATACTCGGCACTATTATGAAAACGAACATCATTTCGATTATAATAGCTGTGGCAGAAAGCGCGATTTCGAATATCGACATTAAAAATTTTTCTGAAAATTTTTCCAAGTCCCAGAATTCAACGAAATTTTACCCAGCTTAAAAATGTCTGATATCGATGATACTCGGCACTATTATGAAAACGAACATCATTTTGATTATAATAGCTGTGGCAGAAAGCGCGTTTTCGATTGTCGATATTTGAGAATTTTCGGAGTCGTCCGTTCAACGAGATTTTTAACCCAGCTTAAAAATGTCTGATATCGATGATACACGGCACTATTATGAAAACGATAAATCATTTCGATTATAATAGCTGTGGCAGAAAGCGCGATTTCGAATATCGACATTAAAAATTTTTCTGAAAATTTTTTCAAGTCCCAGAATTCAACGAAATTTTACCCAGCTTAAAAATGTCTGATATCGATGATACTCGGCACTATTATGAAAACGAACATCATTTCGATTATAATAGCTGTGGCAGAAAGCGCGATTTCGAATATCGACATTAAAAATTTTTCTGAAAATTTTTCCAAGTCCCAGAATTCAACGAAATTTTACCCAGCTTAAAAATGTCTGATATCGATGATACTCGGCACTATTATGAAAACGAACATCATTTTGATTATAATAGCTGTGGCAGAAAGCGCGTTTTCGATTGTCGATATTTGAGAATTTTCGGAGTCGTCCGTTCAACGAGATTTTTAACCCAGCTTAAAAATGTCTGATATCGATGATACTCGGCACTATTATGAAAACGAACATCATTTCGATTATAATAGCTGTGGCAGAAAGCGCGATTTCGAATATCGACATTAAAAATTTTTCTGAAAATTTTTCCAAGTCCCAGAATTCAACGAAATTTTACCCAGCTTAAAAATGTCTGATATCGATGATACTCGGCACTATTATGAAAACGAACATCATTTTGATTATAATAGCTGTGGCAGAAAGCGCGTTTTCGATTGTCGATATTTGAGAATTTTCGGAGTCGTCCGTTCAACGAGATTTTTAACCCAGCTTAAAAATGTCTGATATCGATGATACTCGGCACTATTATGAAAACGAACATCATTTCGATTATAATAGCTGTGGCAGAAAGCGCGATTTCGAATATCGACATTAAAAATTTTTCTGAAAATTTTTCCAAGTCCCAGAATTCAACGAAATTTTACCCAGCTTAAAAATGTCTGATATCGATGATACTCGGCACTATTATGAAAACGAACATCATTTTGATTATAATAGCTGTGGCAGAAAGCGCGTTTTCGATTGTCGATATTTGAGAATTTTCGGAGTCGTCCGTTCAACGAGATTTTTAACCCAGCTTAAAAATGTCTGATATCGATGATACTCGGCACTATTATGAAAACGAACATCATTTCGATTATAATAGCTGTGGCAGAAAGCGCGATTTCGAATATCGACATTAAAAATTTTTCTGAAAATTTTTCCAAGTCCCAGAATTCAACGAAATTTTACCCAGCTTAAAAATGTCTGATATCGATGATACTCGGCACTATTATGAAAACGAACATCATTTTGATTATAATAGCTGTGGCAGAAAGCGCGTTTTCGATTGTCGATATTTGAGAATTTTCGGAGTCGTCCGTTCAACGAGATTTTTAACCCAGCTTAAAAATGTCTGATATCGATGATACTCGGCACTATTATGAAAACGAACATCATTTCGATTATAATAGCTGTGGCAGAAAGCGCGATTTCGAATATCGACATTAAAAATTTTTCTGAAAATTTTTCCAAGTCCCAGAATTCAACGAAATTTTACCCAGCTTAAAAATGTCTGATATCGATGATACTCGGCACTATTATGAAAACGAACATCATTTCGATTATAATAGCTGTGGCAGAAAGCGCGATTTCGAATATCGACATTAAAAATTTTTCTGAAAATTTTTCCAAGTCCCAGAATTCAACGAAATTTTACCCAGCTTAAAAATGTCTGATATCGATGATACTCGGCACTATTATGAAAACGAACATCATTTTGATTATAATAGCTGTGGCAGAAAGCGCGTTTTCGATTGTCGATATTTGAGAATTTTCGGAGTCGTCCGTTCAACGAGATTTTTAACCCAGCTTAAAAATGTCTGATATCGATGATACTCGGCACTATTATGAAAACGAACATCATTTCGATTATAATAGCTGTGGCAGAAAGCGCGATTTCGAATATCGACATTAAAAATTTTTCTGAAAATTTTTCCAAGTCCCAGAATTCAACGAAATTTTACCCAGCTTAAAAATGTCTGATATCGATGATACTCGGCACTATTATGAAAACGAACATCATTTCGATTATAATAGCTTTGGCAGAAAGCGCGATTTCGAATATCGACATTAAAAATTTTTCTGAAAATTTTTCCAAGTCCCAGAATTCAACGAAATTTTACCCAGCTTAAAAATGTCTGATATCGATGATACTCGGCACTATTATGAAAACGAACATCATTTCGATTATAATAGCTGTGGCAGAAAGCGCGATTTCGAATATCGACATTAAAAATTTTTCTGAAAATTTTTCCAAGTCCCAGAATTCAACGAAATTTTACCCAGCTTAAAAATGTCTGATATCGATGATACTCGGCACTATTATGAAAACGAACATCATTTTGATTATAATAGCTGTGGCAGAAAGCGCGTTTTCGATTGTCGATATTTGAGAATTTTCGGAGTCGTCCGTTCAACGAGATTTTTAACCCAGCTTAAAAATGTCTGATATCGATGATACTCGGCACTATTATGAAAACGAACATCATTTCGATTATAATAGCTGTGGCAGAAAGCGCGATTTCGAATATCGACATTAAAAATTTTTCTGAAAATTTTTCCAAGTCCCAGAATTCAACGAAATTTTACCCAGCTTAAAAATGTCTGATATCGATGATACTCGGCACTATTATGAAAACGAACATCATTTTGATTATAATAGCTGTGGCAGAAAGCGCGTTTTCGATTGTCGATATTTGAGAATTTTCGGAGTCGTCCGTTCAACGAGATTTTTAACCCAGCTTAAAAATGTCTGATATCGATGATACTCGGCACTATTATGAAAACGAACATCATTTCGATTATAATAGCTGTGGCAGAAAGCGCGATTTCGAATATCGACATTAAAAATTTTTCTGAAAATTTTTCCAAGTCCCAGAATTCAACGAAATTTTACCCAGCTTAAAAATGTCTGATATCGATGATACTCGGCACTATTATGAAAACGAACATCATTTTGATTATAATAGCTGTGGCAGAAAGCGCGTTTTCGATTGTCGATATTTGAGAATTTTCGGAGTCGTCCGTTCAACGAGATTTTTAACCCAGCTTAAAAATGTCTGATATCGATGATACTCGGCACTATTATGAAAACGAACATCATTTCGATTATAATAGCTGTGGCAGAAAGCGCGATTTCGAATATCGACATTAAAAATTTTTCTGAAAATTTTCTGAAATTTTTCCAAGTCCCAGAATTCAACGAAATTTTACCCAGCTTAAAAATGTCTGATATCGATGATACTCGGCACTATTATGAAAACGAACATCATTTCGATTATAATAGCTTTGGCAGAAAGCGCGATTTCGAATATCGACATTAAAAATTTTTCTGAAAATTTTTCCAAGTCCCAGAATTCAACGAAATTTTACCCAGCTTAAAAATGTCTGATATCGATGATACTCGGCACTATTATGAAAACGAACATCATTTCGATTATAATAGCTGTGGCAGAAAGCGCGATTTCGAATATCGACATTAAAAATTTTTCTGAAAATTTTTCCAAGTCCCAGAATTCAACGAAATTTTACCCAGCTTAAAAATGTCTGATATCGATGATACTCGGCACTATTATGAAAACGAACATCATTTTGATTATAATAGCTGTGGCAGAAAGCGCGTTTTCGATTGTCGATATTTGAGAATTTTCGGAGTCGTCCGTTCAACGAGATTTTTAACCCAGCTTAAAAATGTCTGATATCGATGATACTCGGCACTATTATGAAAACGAACATCATTTCGATTATAATAGCTGTGGCAGAAAGCGCGATTTCGAATATCGACATTAAAAATTTTTCTGAAAATTTTTCCAAGTCCCAGAATTCAACGAAATTTTACCCAGCTTAAAAATGTCTGATATCGATGATACTCGGCACTATTATGAAAACGAACATCATTTTGATTATAATAGCTGTGGCAGAAAGCGCGTTTTCGATTGTCGATATTTGAGAATTTTCGGAGTCGTCCGTTCAACGAGATTTTTAACCCAGCTTAAAAATGTCTGATATCGATGATACACGGCACTATTATGAAAACGATAAATCATTTCGATTATAATAGCTGTGGCAGAAAGCGCGATTTCGAATATCGACATTAAAAATTTTTCTGAAAATTTTTTCAAGTCCCAGAATTCAACGAAATTTTACCCAGCTTAAAAATGTCTGATATCGATGATACTCGGCACTATTATGAAAACGAACATCATTTCGATTATAATAGCTGTGGCAGAAAGCGCGATTTCGAATATCGACATTAAAAATTTTTCTGAAAATTTTTCCAAGTCCCAGAATTCAACGAAATTTTACCCAGCTTAAAAATGTCTGATATCGATGATACTCGGCACTATTATGAAAACGAACATCATTTTGATTATAATAGCTGTGGCAGAAAGCGCGTTTTCGATTGTCGATATTTGAGAATTTTCGGAGTCGTCCGTTCAACGAGATTTTTAACCCAGCTTAAAAATGTCTGATATCGATGATACTCGGCACTATTATGAAAACGAACATCATTTCGATTATAATAGCTGTGGCAGAAAGCGCGATTTCGAATATCGACATTAAAAATTTTTCTGAAAATTTTTCCAAGTCCCAGAATTCAACGAAATTTTACCCAGCTTAAAAATGTCTGATATCGATGATACTCGGCACTATTATGAAAACGAACATCATTTTGATTATAATAGCTGTGGCAGAAAGCGCGTTTTCGATTGTCGATATTTGAGAATTTTCGGAGTCGTCCGTTCAACGAGATTTTTAACCCAGCTTAAAAATGTCTGATATCGATGATACTCGGCACTATTATGAAAACGAACATCATTTCGATTATAATAGCTGTGGCAGAAAGCGCGATTTCGAATATCGACATTAAAAATTTTTCTGAAAATTTTTCCAAGTCCCAGAATTCAACGAAATTTTACCCAGCTTAAAAATGTCTGATATCTATGATACTCGGCACTATTATGAAAACGAACATCATTTTGATTATAATAGCTGTGGCAGAAAGCGCGTTTTCGATTGTCGATATTTGAGAATTTTCGGAGTCGTCCGTTCAACGAGATTTTTAACCCAGCTTAAAAATGTCTGATATCGATGATACTCGGCACTATTATGAAAACGAACATCATTTCGATTATAATAGCTGTGGCAGAAAGCACGATTTCGAATATCGACATTAAAAATTTTTCTGAAAATTTTTCCAAGTCCCAGAATTCAACGAAATTTTACCCAGCTTAAAAATGTCTGATATCGATGATACTCGGCACTATTATGAAAACGAACATCATTTTGATTATAATAGCTGTGGCAGAAAGCGCGTTTTCGATTGTCGATATTTGAGAATTTTCGGAGTCGTCCGTTCAACGAGATTTTTAACCCAGCTTAAAAATGTCTGATATCGATGATACTCGGCACTATTATGAAAACGAACATCATTTCGATTATAATAGCTGTGGCAGAAAGCGCGATTTCGAATATCGACATTAAAAATTTTTCTGAAAATTTTTCCAAGTCCCAGAATTCAACGAAATTTTACCCAGCTTAAAAATGTCTGATATCGATGATACTCGGCACTATTATGAAAACGAACATCATTTCGATTATAATAGCTTTGGCAGAAAGCGCGATTTCGAATATCGACATTAAAAATTTTTCTGAAAATTTTTCCAAGTCCCAGAATTCAACGAAATTTTACCCAGCTTAAAAATGTCTGATATCGATGATACTCGGCACTATTATGAAAACGAACATCATTTCGATTATAATAGCTGTGGCAGAAAGCGCGATTTCGAATATCGACATTAAAAATTTTTCTGAAAATTTTTCCAAGTCCCAGAATTCAACGAAATTTTACCCAGCTTAAAAATGTCTGATATCGATGATACTCGGCACTATTATGAAAACGAACATCATTTTGATTATAATAGCTGTGGCAGAAAGCGCGTTTTCGATTGTCGATATTTGAGAATTTTCGGAGTCGTCCGTTCAACGAGATTTTTAACCCAGCTTAAAAATGTCTGATATCGATGATACTCGGCACTATTATGAAAACGAACATCATTTCGATTATAATAGCTGTGGCAGAAAGCGCGATTTCGAATATCGACATTAAAAATTTTTCTGAAAATTTTTCCAAGTCCCAGAATTCAACGAAATTTTACCCAGCTTAAAAATGTCTGATATCGATGATACTCGGCACTATTATGAAAACGAACATCATTTTGATTATAATAGCTGTGGCAGAAAGCGCGTTTTCGATTGTCGATATTTGAGAATTTTCGGAGTCGTCCGTTCAACGAGATTTTTAACCCAGCTTAAAAATGTCTGATATCGATGATACTCGGCACTATTATGAAAACGAACATCATTTCGATTATAATAGCTGTGGCAGAAAGCGCGATTTCGAATATCGACATTAAAAATTTTTCTGAAAATTTTTCCAAGTCCCAGAATTCAACGAAATTTTACCCAGCTTAAAAATGTCTGATATCGATGATACTCGGCACTATTATGAAAACGAACATCATTTTGATTATAATAGCTGTGGCAGAAAGCGCGTTTTCGATTGTCGATATTTGAGAATTTTCGGAGTCGTCCGTTCAACGAGATTTTTAACCCAGCTTAAAAATGTCTGATATCGATGATACTCGGCACTATTATGAAAACGAACATCATTTCGATTATAATAGCTGTGGCAGAAAGCGCGATTTCGAATATCGACATTAAAAATTTTTCTGAAAATTTTTCCAAGTCCCAGAATTCAACGAAATTTTACCCAGCTTAAAAATGTCTGATATCGATGATACTCGGCACTATTATGAAAACGAACATCATTTTGATTATAATAGCTGTGGCAGAAAGCGCGTTTTCGATTGTCGATATTTGAGAATTTTCGGAGTCGTCCGTTCAACGAGATTTTTAACCCAGCTTAAAAATGTCTGATATCGATGATACTCGGCACTATTATGAAAACGAACATCATTTCGATTATAATAGCTGTGGCAGAAAGCGCGATTTCGAATATCGACATTAAAAATTTTTCTGAAAATTTTTCCAAGTCCCAGAATTCAACGAAATTTTACCCAGCTTAAAAATGTCTGATATCGATGATACTCGGCACTATTATGAAAACGAACATCATTTCGATTATAATAGCTGTGGCAGAAAGCGCGATTTCGAATATCGACATTAAAAATTTTTCTGAAAATTTTTCCAAGTCCCAGAATTCAACGAAATTTTACCCAGCTTAAAAATGTCTGATATCGATGATACTCGGCACTATTATGAAAACGAACATCATTTTGATTATAATAGCTGTGGCAGAAAGCGCGTTTTCGATTGTCGATATTTGAGAATTTTCGGAGTCGTCCGTTCAACGAGATTTTTAACCCAGCTTAAAAATGTCTGATATCGATGATACTCGGCACTATTATGAAAACGAACATCATTTCGATTATAATAGCTGTGGCAGAAAGCGCGATTTCGAATATCGACATTAAAAATTTTTCTGAAAATTTTTCCAAGTCCCAGAATTCAACGAAATTTTACCCAGCTTAAAAATGTCTGATATCGATGATACTCGGCACTATTATGAAAACGAACATCATTTTGATTATAATAGCTGTGGCAGAAAGCGCGTTTTCGATTGTCGATATTTGAGAATTTTCGGAGTCGTCCGTTCAACGAGATTTTTAACCCAGCTTAAAAATGTCTGATATCGATGATACTCGGCACTATTATGAAAACGAACATCATTTCGATTATAATAGCTGTGGCAGAAAGCACGATTTCGAATATCGACATTAAAAATTTTTCTGAAAATTTTTCAAAGTCCCAGAATTCAACGAAATTTTACCCAGCTTAAAAATGTCTGATATCGATGATACTCGGCACTATTATGAAAACGAACATCATTTTGATTATAATAGCTGTGGCAGAAAGCGCGTTTTCGATTGTCGATATTTGAGAATTTTCGGGGTCGTCCGTTCAACGAGATTTTTAACCCAGCTTAAAAATGTCTGATATCGATGATACTCGGCACTATTATGAAAACGAACATCATTTCGATTATAATAGCTGTGGCAGAAAGCGCGATTTCGAATATCGACATTAAAAATTTTTCTGAAAATTTTTCCAAGTCCCAGAATTCAACGAAATTTTACCCAGCTTAAAAATGTCTGATATCGATGATACTCGGCACTATTATGAAAACGAACATCATTTTGACTATAATAGCTGTGGCAGAAAGCGCGTTTTCGATTGTCGATATTTGAGAATTTTCGGAGTCGTCCGTTCAACGAGATTTTTAACCCAGCTTAAAAATGTCTGATATCGATGATACTCGGCACTATTATGAAAACGAACATCATTTCGATTATAATAGCTGTGGCAGAAAGCGCGATTTCGAATATCGACATTAAAAATTTTTCTGAAAATTTTTCCAAGTCCGAGAATTCAACGAAATTTTACCCAGCTTAAAAATGTCTGATACCGATGATACTCGGCACTATTATGAAAACGAACATCATTTTGATTATAATAGCTGTGGCAGAAAGCGCGTTTTCGATTGTCGATATTTGAGAATTTTCGGAGTCGTCCGTTCAACGAGATTTTTAACCCAGCTTAAAAATGTCTGATATCGATGATACTCGGCACTATTATGAAAACGAACATCATTTCGATTATAATAGCTGTGGCAGAAAGCGCGATTTCGAATATCGACATTAAAAATTTTTCTGAAAATTTTTCCAAGTCCCAGAATTCAACGAAATTTTACCCAGCTTAAAAATGTCTGATATCGATGATACTCGGCACTATTATGAAAACGAACATCATTTCGATTATAATAGCTGTGGCAGAAAGCGCGATTTCGAATATCGACATTAAAAATTTTTCTGAAAATTTTTCCAAGTCCCAGAATTCAACGAAATTTTACCCAGCTTAAAAATGTCTGATATCGATGATACTCGGCACTATTATGAAAACGAACATCATTTCGATTATAATAGCTGTGGCAGAAAGCGCGATTTCGAATATCGACATTAAAAATTTTTCTGAAAATTTTTCCAAGTCCCAGAATTCAACGAAATTTTACCCAGCTTAAAAATGTCTGATATCGATGATACTCGGCACTATTATGAAAACGAACATCATTTTGATTATAATAGCTGTGGCAGAAAGCGCGTTTTCGATTGTCGATATTTGAGAATTTTCGGAGTCGTCCGTTCAACGAGATTTTTAACCCAGCTTAAAAATGTCTGATATCGATGATACTCGGCACTATTATGAAAACGAACATCATTTCGATTATAATAGCTGTGGCAGAAAGCGCGATTTCGAATATCGACATTAAAAATTTTTCTGAAAATTTTACCAAGTCCCAGAATTCAACGAAATTTTACCCAGCTTAAAAATGTCTGATATCGATGATACTCGGCACTATTATGAAAACGAACATCATTTCGATTATAATAGCTGTGGCAGAAAGCGCGATTTCGAATATCGACATTAAAAATTTTTCTGAAAATTTTTCCAAGTCCCAGAATTCAACGAAATTTTACCCAGCTTAAAAATGTCTGATATCGATGATACTCGGCACTATTATGAAAACGAACATCATTTTGATTATAATAGCTGTGGCAGAAAGCGCGTTTTCGATTGTCGATATTTGAGAATTTTCGGAGTCGTCCGTTCAACGAGATTTTTAACCCAGCTTAAAAATGTCTGATATCGATGATACTCGGCACTATTATGAAAACGAACATCATTTCGATTATAATAGCTGTGGCAGAAAGCGCGATTTCGAATATCGACATTAAAAATTTTTCTGAAAATTTTTCCAAGTCCCAGAATTCAACGAAATTTTACCCAGCTTAAAAATGTCTGATATCGATGATACTCGGCACTATTATGAAAACGAACATCATTTTGATTATAATAGCTGTGGCAGAAAGCGCGTTTTCGATTGTCGATATTTGAGAATTTTCGGAGTCGTCCGTTCAACGAGATTTTTAACCCAGCTTAAAAATGTCTGATATCGATGATACTCGGCACTATTATGAAAACGAACATCATTTCGATTATAATAGCTGTGGCAGAAAGCGCGATTTCGAATATCGACATTAAAAATTTTTCTGAAAATTTTTCCAAGTCCCAGAATTCAACGAAATTTTACCCAGCTTAAAAATGTCTGATATCGATGATACTCGGCACTATTATGAAAACGAACATCATTTCGATTATAATAGCTGTGGCAGAAAGCGCGATTTCGAATATCGACATTAAAAATTTTTCTGAAAATTTTTCCAAGTCCCAGAATTCAACGAAATTTTACCTAGCTTAAAAATATCTGATATCGATGATACTCGGCACTATTATGAAAACGAACATCATTTTGATTATAATAGCTGTGGCAGAAAGCGCGTTTTCGATTGTCGATATTTGAGAATTTTCGGAGTCGTCCGTTCAACGAGATTTTTAACCCAGCTTAAAAATGTCTGATATCGATGATACTCGGCACTATTATGAAAACGAACATCATTTCGATTATAATAGCTGTGGCAGAAAGCGCGATTTCGAATATCGACATAAAAAATTTTTCTGAAAATTTTTCCAAGACCCAGAATTCAACGAAATTTTACCCAGCTTAAAAATGTCTGATATCGATGATACTCGGCACTATTATGAAAACGAACATCATTTTGATTATAATAGCTGTGGCAGAAAGCGCGTTTTCGATTGTCGATATTTGAGAATTTTCGGAGTCGTCCGTTCAACGAGATTTTTAACCCAGCTTAAAAATGTCTGATATCGATGATACTCGGCACTATTATGAAAACGAACATCATTTCGATTATAATAGCTGTGGCAGAAAGCGCGATTTCGAATATCGACATTAAAAATTTTTCTGAAAATTTTTGCAAGTCCCAGAATTCAACGAAATTTTACCCAGCTTAAAAATGTCTGATATCGATGATACCCGGCACTATTATGAAAACGAACATCATTTTGATTATAATAGCTGTGGCAGAAAGCGCGTTTTCGATTGTCGATATTTGAGAATTTTCGGAGTCGTCCGTTCAACGAGATTTTTAACCCAGCTTAAAAATGTCTGATATCGATGATACTCGGCACTATTATGAAAACGAACATCATTTCGATTATAATAGCTGTGGCAGAAAGCGCGATTTCGAATATCGACATTAAAAATTTTTCTGAAAATTTTTCCAAGTCCCAGAATTCAACGAAATTTTACCCAGCTTAAAAATGTCTGATATCGATGATACTCGGCACTATTATGAAAACGAACATCATTTTGATTATAATAGCTGTGGCAGAAAGCGCGTTTTCGATTGTCGATATTTGAGAATTTTCGGAGTCGTCCGTTCAACGAGATTTTTAACCCAGCTTAAAAATGTCTGATATCGATGATACTCGGCACTATTATGAAAACGAACATCATTTCGATTATAATAGCTGTGGCAGAAAGCGCGATTTCGAATATCGACATTAAAAATTTTTCTGAAAATTTTTCCAAGTCCCAGAATTCAACGAAATTTTACCCAGCTTAAAAATGTCTGATATCGATGATACTCGGCACTATTATGAAAACGAACATCATTTCGATTATAATAGCTTTGGCAGAAAGCGCGATTTCGAATATCGACATTAAAAATTTTTCTGAAAATTTTTCCAAGTCCCAGAATTCAACGAAATTTTACCCAGCTTAAAAATGTCTGATATCGATGATACTCGGCACTATTATGAAAACGAACATCATTTCGATTATAATAGCTGTGGCAGAAAGCGCGATTTCGAATATCGACATTAAAAATTTTTCTGAAAATTTTTCCAAGTCCCAGAATTCAACGAAATTTTACCCAGCTTAAAAATGTCTGATATCGATGATACTCGGCACTATTATGAAAACGAACATCATTTTGATTATAATAGCTGTGGCAGAAAGCGCGTTTTCGATTGTCGATATTTGAGAATTTTCGGAGTCGTCCGTTCAACGAGATTTTTAACCCAGCTTAAAAATGTCTGATATCGATGATACTCGGCACTATTATGAAAACGAACATCATTTCGATTATAATAGCTGTGGCAGAAAGCGCGATTTCGAATATCGACATTAAAAATTTTTCTGAAAATTTTTCCAAGTCCCAGAATTCAACGAAATTTTACCCAGCTTAAAAATGTCTGATATCGATGATACTCGGCACTATTATGAAAACGAACATCATTTTGATTATAATAGCTGTGGCAGAAAGCGCGTTTTCGATTGTCGATATTTGAGAATTTTCGGAGTCGTCCGTTCAACGAGATTTTTAACCCAGCTTAAAAATGTCTGATATCGATGATACTCGGCACTATTATGAAAACGAACATCATTTCGATTATAATAGCTGTGGCAGAAAGCGCGATTTCGAATATCGACATTAAAAATTTTTCTGAAAATTTTTCCAAGTCCCAGAATTCAACGAAATTTTACCCAGCTTAAAAATGTCTGATATCGATGATACTCGGCACTATTATGAAAACGAACATCATTTTGATTATAATAGCTGTGGCAGAAAGCGCGTTTTCGATTGTCGATATTTGAGAATTTTCGGAGTCGTCCGTTCAACGAGATTTTTAACCCAGCTTAAAAATGTCTGATATCGATGATACTCGGCACTATTATGAAAACGAACATCATTT